>PVJS01000009.1:0-268028 GCA_004027185.1 Glis glis
AAAAAAAAAAAAAAAAAAAAGAAAAAAGAAAAGGTCTCCAGAAAATCAATGTTTTAAATTAGGCGTACATCAAAATCACCTGGTAGGTTTGTTAAACAAGCAAATTGCTGAGTCCAGGTGAGGAGGGTCAGAGAGTCTAGTATGGGACCTGAGGATTTATGTTTTCAACAAATTCCCCAGTGCTGCTGGTGTGGTGGTGATCCGGGAAGCATATATCAATAATATGTGCAGACATGGGTGCTGGGTGAGCCGGTCCTTGGGTAGCTTTGAGGAGACCTCTGGAGAATTAGGTGTATGTATGCCAAGTATCAATCGGTTCATTCTTAATGCTCTGGCCAGTTCGATGGTAACTGTGAGAAGTTTTGGCATATATGAACTCTGTCCATGTCCCAGAGTTCGTCTTTGCATACAGTCTGCTTTCTGTTTAAGTTAGCTTTCTTAACTCCAGAAAAGCGAAATTCACTCTCCATAGATTAAGTTGAATTAAGTGAATCAGAGAACAGTTGGGCTGGCCAACGGGAGGCACTTAAGGATAAGCTCACAGGGAGGGTGCCCAGAGCTGTCACCCCAAACTGGCCTTCTGCTATGCCCTGCCCACAAGGCTCAACTTGCACATCATCAGCAGTCCAGAACCATTTTGCTTTATTAGCCTGCCTTCCAAATCTGCAGCCTGTCCACAGCTGCTACCCTGACCAGACCAGCAGAGCGGAGTCTCCACACAGCCTTTGTGTTGAAGTCTACGTGTGCATATGAACCAAGCTGGCATGAAGGTATCCCAAACACAGGAACACGGAGAAATGTGTGCTTGTAGACACTACACAGAATGCGAGTACCAATCCAAAGTTAGGGGAAAATGCTCTGAAAATGTAAGATATGTATATTAGGGTACACTAGAGTAACAGAACTCACAGGATGTGTATATTAGAAAGAGAGATTCATCAAATCAGTTCACAGTCCAAAGAAGTGTGGTCCCAAGTGGCCACCTGCATGTGGAGAGCCAAGGAGCCAGGAGCTGTCGAGCGGTCCAAGAGCTGGAATCCCAGAATAGGAACGACTGATAATGCAGTCCCAATCCAAGACGGAAAGGCCAGGAAACTCTCCGGAGAAACGTTGGTGAAAGTCATTTGAACAGCAAAAGGGGCTGATGTCTGACATCCCAGGCCAGATGAGAAGTGCTTTCCTCAGGAAGAATCATGCACATCCCCTCATCGCAGCCTATCAGAAGAGTGCTGCCCACATTCAGGGCGGGACTTCCCCTTCGATCTCCCCTTCCATGTGCCAATCATCTGATTAGCACACCCCAATCACATAATCTTAGGTGTTTCATAATCCAGTCAAATTGACAATCCAGATTACCCTAAATGTAATGCCATTATGATTTTTTTCAATTAAAAGCAATATTTTTTTTTGTAAAAAGAATAAAAAGGAAAGGACAGTTTAGGATGGAGTTTTACGTGTAGAACTTCCCTCTTCTGATCACAGTGAAGACCCAGGTTCCTGGACCTGGTTTTCCTGGTAACGCTGGTTCATGCATGCCTTCCGTTGTCTTAAGGCAATTTTCTCAGGACAGTTCAACCATATCGTGGAGCAGCCTACCTGTCAGCCACACTCTGCTGTTTTGAGTGCAAACCTTCTACATGCATATCCTCCTGGAGAAGGAAGTTGCCCTCATTGGTAAATTGCATATTAGAACTGATCATTAAAAACTAAAGGTTCAGCCGGGCGTGGTGGCGCACACTTATAATCCCAGTACTTTGCGAGGCGGAGACCAGAGGATCCGGGTTTGCGGCCAGCCTCAGCTCTCTCTCTCTCTCTGTCTCTCTGACTCTCTGTCTCTCTCTCTCTCTCTCTCTCTCTCCTTCTCTCTCTCTGTCTCTCTCTCTCTCCCTGTCTCTCTCTCTCTACTTAGGCCCTCCGCAACTTCATGAGACCCGGTTTCAAAATAAAAGTATAAAAAATAGGGCCGGGGGTGTAGCGCGGAGGTAGAACACCCCTGGGTTCAATCCCCGGTACCTCAAAAAATAAATAAATAAATAAAAATAAAGGTTCCATTCATGCTGCAACTTTGTTTCTTAAACATGAGGCTGCTTTTACCTTAGAAAGAAAATCCTCTACGAAATCTCCTTGATGACCTTTGATTAAACTAGAAATTAACGGTCAACATCTCTCCACCTGCTCCTGATTAATCAGGGCACTCAGGCGCTGTTACCAGCAGTTCTGGTGAGACGCTTCATAAAGACAGCTCTGTGGAGGAATTGCCGCAGGGCTGGGAGAGCTACAGACAAGAGTGGAGGTTTCTTCAGACTCGGTCACAGCAGGCATGTCATGGACACCCATCAAGGTATTTAGAGGAGTCACAGACACTTCTTAGAGCTCATCCACACCCAAGGGCCCCACTGGTCTTTGGAAACGGCTCCCACATCCCAGAAGTGCAAAGACGTTATTCCACCTGAGTACCTGAACTATCAGGAAAACGAACACAGGTGGGTGTATTGAGTTTTACCAAGTGAAAGTTGCCTTATACCTTGAATTAGATTAAAGAATAGAAAGGCTGAGGCTGGCATTTCGCTTCTTCCCCCCTTCTCAATTTGCCATCATTGTATGTGACTAAAAGGTGACTAATTTTAAACTAACAATGGGAACATACGAGTGCCAACACTTAGGATCCTAGTAGAGAAAGGAATCCAGGTGCCATGACACTCCATAATTTAGGCCCTGACTCAACTCCTCTACTTTCAAAATGAGAGCTTCCCTGCAGGAGGCCCAGTATCTTGAATCCCAGGGATCCTAAGGTTCTTCTTGCTCAGAAAATAATTATCTGGTCTTCTGCTGGGAAACAGGACAGAAATTGTCATGATGAGCTGAGAGGGTGGAGGGATGTCTAACTGCTGTTTAAACCTCAGTCAACCTTTCTTTATAGCCCTTCCTTATTTTCTAGCTTCCAGAAAATTGGGAGTTTTTCAGCAAAAATACAGTTTCTCCCCAGCCTTCCCCAATTCCGTTTTAGGATTCGGCTTCCTGGCAACTGGTCAATTGGTTATCATGGCACCATATTCTTCCTATATGGCTGTTATTTTCTTGCTATTCTCTCGTCTCTATTTATATTTCTTTGTGGTGTTTTGGCTTTTAAAATCACTTAATATATTTTCAGGAGGTTTAAGGCGTAACAAATGCAAAAGCATACATCAGTGCTCCATTTTAACCCTTGGTAGGTCTTATCCTTCTCAGTGACCTAGACATAATTCAATTTCTGATTAAGAAAACAGAATGACTGCTTAGTTAAGATAGCTATTTGGTTAAAAATATCAAATCAGCAAATTATGCTAATACAATTAATTAATGTTTACTGAGTCTATTCATCTAAATGATGAGACTAATTTGCCTGATTGTTTCAAATGATAGACTTATTAAAAAATATAAACTTTCCAAAATATGAATATACATTCCACGTGTAAAGTATTTGTTATTAAAGATTAAAGGAAGATTGTTCTGTAGAGGAAAAGATAAGCATTTTAGCAATCCTTCAATGAAGCCATGACCACAATTCCAAGAGCTGACTGCTGTTGCACAGGAAGGGGTAACACATGGAAGAGAGTTTGCACCCTGATGTGAAAGATATGGCTGGGACGTTGGGTAATCTGGAGTCACACCAGATGCTGTGATGGGGGTGAAGAGAGCAGACACCTGGATGGAAGGGGTCCAAGGGACACTTTCTACACCACCTGCTGTGTGGTGTTGGCCAAATCACGTTCTCTCTCTGTGCCTCAAGATGGGGGCTAGATCTCTCTCCACTGAGTTGCGCCATGAAGGGGTAAACAGAAGCATACCTGGGCATAGGAAGACATCGCTAGATCAGGTCTGTTCTTAATCGCCAGCTTCCACACCACAGAGAGCACTCGCCCAGCTAGATCTCCAGCACTGAGCACTCACTCTGTGGAAGGTGTAATTCACTAACGTCTTGGCCAGCTCTCCCTCCACAGAAGGTGTGGAAGGGCCTCAGGAGGGCCTGTGATCACCATACCCATTGTCCTAATCTTTTTTTTTTTTTTGGCAGTACTAGGGATTGAACCCAGGGGCAGTCTACCTCCGAGCTACACCCCCAGCCCTATTTTTTTATTCTTTATTTTGAAACAGGGTCTCACTAGGTTGTGGAGGGCCTCACTAAGTAGCTGAGGCTGGCTGCGAACCCGGATCCTCCGGTCTCGGCCTCCCAAGTACTGGGATTACAAGCATGTGCCACCACGTCCGGCTCCCATTGTCCTAATCTTAAAAGATATCACCAGCTTTTCCCATCAGGAAACCTGCCATGCCAGGACCCATATTTAATCAGTTATGAGGTTCTTCAGGATCACATTCCACAACGCCACAGCTCCATCCTTTGTCCTTTATCTCACGTTCAGTGCCCAAGCTGGTCTGGGTTCTACTGGAACACTCCTATAAGAAGCAGGGGGACTCCCTGCCTCCAGGTGTGCTGTCCACACAACCACACAACTGGTGGAAATTTACCTACAATATGCATCTGACAGGGTCACTACCAAAGTGGAGTAAAAAATGCAATGACAAAAACAATGTGATTTGGCATGCTACCACAAGATGCAGTGAGCGGGACCCTGCCTCTGTCTCCATCCCTGGGCCACTCTCCATCTGCATTTTCTATATAGACTGACAGACCCTACTGTCTTAAGACCCTCCTTTCTTAAGCTTTGACCATATTAGAATACCAAGTTTTGTTTCTGTGTGTGTGTGTGTGTGTGTGTGTGTGTGTGTGTATGTATGTCACAGGGGATTAAACCCAAGGGCATTCTACCTCTGAGCTATGCCCTCAGCCCTTTTTATTTTATTTATTTTGAAACAGAGTCTCACTAAGTTTCTAAGGCTGGCCTTGAATCTGCAATCCTACTGTCTCAGCCTCCCAAGTACTGGATTACAGGCTTGTTCCACTGCACCTGGCTATTTGTCAACTTTTCTTTAAATATACTTTGATTGTTGCATTATAACCATACATCATAATGAAGATCAGAGAGATAGGGACACACATACACACAGCACCTGGGGAGCTCCCCCCTCAGATCCACCCCCGCCCTCTCCTTCCCTGTGCACGATACTGAGATTGACATTGATAATTTTGTTTATGTACGTCATGTCAATTTGAGTGTTTCCTTCATCAAGTCTCCCTCCCCCAACCACCTCCCTCCTCAAGACGCTCCCTCTCCATAACTCCTCTGGGGCTTCTCCTCTTATATCTGGAGTCCCTTTTGTATCCCAATTTCTCCCTAGCTTCCATATATGAGAGAAAACATATGACCCTTCATTTTTTGTGACTGGCTAATCTCAGTTATCATAATATTCTCTAGTTCCATCCATTTTCCTACAAATGACATCTTTTCTCTTCTTTATGGCTGAATAGAATTCCACTGTGTGTATATCCCATAGTTTTGCAATCCATTCATCTGTTGATGGACCCTTAGGCTGGTTCCATGATTCGACTATTGTGGATTGTGTGGCTATATACATGGATATGCATGTATCGCTATAATATTCTGATTTTAATCATTTTGGAAAGCTTCCCAAGAGTGTTATATCCAGATCATATGGTACTTCCATCCCAAGTCTTCTGAGAAACCTTCACACAGATCTCCGTAGAGACTGCATTAATTCATAACCCCATCAACAGTGTATAATAGTTTCTATTTCCCCATATCCTAGCCACCATTTATTATTGTTTGTATTCTTGATGATTGCCATTCTAGTTGGGGTTGGGTGGAATCTCAGTGTAGTTTTGATTTGCCTTTCCCTGATTGCTAATGGTGCTGGACATTTTTTTCATGTATTTTTTGGACATTTGTACTCATCCATTTTCAAGGGCTTGGTCGTGGCATCCCATTGAGAAATTGTGCCCTTAGCCTCCATCCCTCGGTGTGAGGTGTGTGTTATACTTTCCACTACTTTGATTAAACCCTGGGCATCTCTCCAACAGGGCCTTTAGCGTATTTTATTTTCCCTTGCTGTGTCTGTCTATAAGACCAGGTTGAAGTTCTTCAGCGGGCAATATTCATGTCCTATTTTTATTCTTCCGTCCATTACCCTTAGCAGAAGTAATTCATAAATACCTGCAGAATAAATAATTTTTTCCTGTTTTTGGCCACTTGCAAAAAAAGTCACATTCTTAATAATACATTTAGTGTCGTTTGTAAATGTTCTAGTTTGTAAATGTTAAGGTGCTTTGAGTTTATTTTCATCAATTTGCTAAATTTCTGAGTTTAATACCCACATAAATAAAAATAAATGAAAGGAAAAGTAAAATAAAGAAATAAAAAGAGGCATCCACGGTGCCACAGTGGCATACATACTTGCTCATGTGTTACTCTGATGTACAATAAAGTCTTCCTAGAAAGAGCTTATTTCCCCACGGAAGTTGTGGCAAAGATTATATATAAACTCTGAATTGGTTAATCTTCCTTCAGCACTACAAAACAATTTCTACCCAAAGCAATATAATCCAGACACATGGTTCCAGAAGGATTTTTTTTTGTAATTCCAAAGTGATTATCACTTGGCAAAGACAGTGGATTCAAGTCTTCTGGGTTCTTGGAGGTTGATTCTCCATCTCTGAGATAAATGGAATGCATTCAGGATAAAACAAAGCACTGCTATTTGAGAAGGAGTCAGCAAGGTCAATTTTGCAAATGAGAAGCTCAGGTTCCTAAGTGCCAATAGGATATTGCGAGAGTGTGTGCACAGCGTCTTTCCCCTCACAGGCCAGTCTTACTCTATAATTCATGGAATAAACCACCCAAAAACTGCTGGCATGAATATAGATGCAACAGCCAAAGCATAATCAATTATTCAAATGAGAAGCCCATGCAAAACACTAGTCAAAAATAATACGTGGGAGTTTAACAGAGAAATACTTATTAATATTCTTGCTAAATGGTCTTCATTGATTTTTCTTCCAAAAAGTATCACATGAGAAAAGGAAGGTCAGTGTGGTTCTCTCGGGCTACAGGTCATGTGTCCTGAGCCTATCACCTAGTCTTAGAGGAAAACAAGCAAGGTGGAGGAAAGTTTGGCCAGAGCCAAGCAATAACGCAACTTTCATTTTGTCCCCCTGTTTCTAAGTGCTCAGCTGGGGCGCGCGGCTCGTTATATATTCATGAAAACATCCCGCCATTGTGTGAGCATCACGGTGCAATTGATTTGAACAATATGATAGCTGGAGAATGATAGTCGACACTCCAAGTATAAAAAGAACCCGGACGTGCAGAATGGAAGCGCACTGCTTTTGCGATAATTGAGTTTTATTCCGTTTTAGCCATTTAAAAAAAAATGAACAATAAGGCAGCAGCTTCCAAATGTGGTTCCAGGAAATGACTGAGATCATAGGAATCAGAAACCACTGACATTCAGAAATCGTCCCTGTCACCAGTCTTCAACACACGACTTAGAAACACAGCTTCCCTTCTACTAAGGAGCAGAAATCTCTTCATCGCTGAAGCAAGAAGCCTGTTAAATCACAGGACGGGGAGAAAAACAACAGCTTTTCAATATTTCCTATCTTCAGGGCAAGAACAATTTTAATACGTGCCACTCTGAGTGCTTTCTGCAAATGGGCGTCTTTTCTGGAGCCAAAGGGGGAAAAAAGATTTCTTAAGTAAAACTGCTGTCTTGACTCAGAGAACTTAACTCGGCCTCAGGGGAGGCACTGGGCTTCTGGGGCTTTGAGCTGGTGGCAGTGCCTGGTGATTTCACGCCTAAGGTGAGCGCTGAGGTCCTGCTTGGCAAGCACACAGCAGCTTCTGTTCTTTATAATGCAGGTCGGAGCCATGGGGCCACCTGGAGCAATCATGTCAAAGCTCCTGACTTTAGCAGGGGCAGGATGGAGCTCTCTACTATCGCAGTTAGACTCATGACACGCCTAGTCATTGATTTATACCTGCTTAATAAAATCAGACATAAGAAAACAGAATTTTGGTAAGAAAAATCAATCTGAGAGGAACTGTTCCTGGGGTCACCTTTTTTTCCCTGTTACTAACTCTCCCCACCCTCTGTCACCCTTTCCTTTCCACCTTAAGTGGTTAAAATACATTGAATAATTACTGGATTATCCTAGACAAGTTCCACTCACTACTAAACAGGAGGCTCGGGCAAGCTTGCAGATTTTACAAGAGGCATTCGGACATGGAGGGTAGACTTCCGCAGATCTGTGGAATGTCCGGAAATAATAAGCCCAGTCTAGGATTCAGGATTCTATAAAACTTCCTTGGGAAACAGACTTTTGTTTAGATGTATAATGAAGAATGCCCATCAAAGCAAATGAAATGGTAAATTTAACACATGTCTTCTCATTCTTAGATTTGTAATAGAGAAACAAATTCTTCTATTTTTGAAATGAAGCTAAATTTAACCCAACCTTTCATCACCACTAATAAGCTAGCAGCATCCAGCAATTCCAGGAAAAGAGTAGCACTAGCAGATATCTTCTGAAACTCTATTCTATTTTGCTTTAAATTTTCTACTTTATAGTCTCGTGGTATGGTGTTACGAATATGAGAGTCCTGGTGTAAATTAAGAGTGAATTCATGCTAGGTGTAGTGGTGCACACCTGTAATCCCAGAAGTTGGGAGGCTAAGATAGGAGGATTGTAGGTTCAAAGCCAACCTCAGCAACTCAGTGAGACCCTTGCAAACTTAGTGAGACCCTGTTTCCAAATAAAAATAGAATAGGGCTGGGGGTGTAGCTCAAAAAGAAAAAAAGAGTGAATTCACAATAATATATTTGAGGCAGCACTGAATGGCCAAATATAGGTAGTCATCATGAACAGAAAATTGTCAATTTTGGCTGTTTGGTAAAGATGGTAAACAAAAAATGAATCACCCATAGATTAATATTAACATTATATACAAGGTATATGAAGAGACTGATATTCTTTGGTTCTCTCAGGAAACTTTTATACAGAATACAGTGTGACTAGGAAACAACATAAACTGGGCTGGTCTTGAACCCCTGGGCTCAAGAGATCCACCTGCCTCAGCCTCCCAAATAGCTGGGACTGCAGGTATACCACCTCCCCCAGCTGCCTACCACTATTTATTTATCCAGTAACACGAAACAAGGTGTTGGCAACAGAGTTATATATAAGTCTTCTATGATAGCTTAGAAAATAAAGATACCAGAGATGGTATAATAAACCTGGCAACAATTAGCATAATATGTATATAGCATTACTTGTATGCATCACCAGATGAGTAATATGTAAATGGGAAATCTCTTATGGGAGGTTAGAGTTCACTGGTCCGGTTACTGGTGACCACCAGTCATGGAGTAGTTTGCTTTAATATGTAGACTCTTTTTTGCTTAAAATCTTTAATATGTAGACTCTGTCTTTCTTAAATTGTGTACAATTCTATTGCTTGCTTAATTTTTTAAATATTTATATTTTGTGTCTTTTTCTTCCTCTATTATAGCCCAGCATCTAGAAGTATCCAACACATAGTAGACACTTCACAAATATTTACTATATAGTTAATAAATGTTTTTAATGAGAGACACAGATCAGAGTTTGTGGACAGGGACTTTTGGAAACTTTCAAGCTACATAAATAAACTCACAAAGTGTTAGTATTCTTCACTGGTTCCTGAGATGGGAAGAACTCTACCAAGAGCCAAGTCCTATTTCAGATATAACTATTAAAATGGACTTCAAAAAAAAAAATTCAAGGAGGGTCTACCACCAAATCTTGAGAGAAAAGAACTCTTGCTGCCCTTCTTTAAAGAACAAAAGAGAAATTGATGGACTGCTCATAATGTTTTAACTATAATCTGCAGCACCATTAAGTTGAAACATGGGCACAGGACGAGCTTCCTCATAGTATTCAGGAGGTTCATGGAAACCCTTCCTGGGTCTTGGGCTGGGTGAAGGGGTGTAGGAAGGTCTGAGAGAAGAGAGCTAGAAAGTATGGAGATTGGGGTGGGTCCTGGTCCCTCATGACTTGTTCTTCGTCAGAAGCCCACCTTGTGTTTTATGGGATTAGAAACTCTGGTCAACTGTGTGGTTCAACATTGGAAGAATCTTGCTTCCAGTTTCTATTTGGAATTCTCAGAGGAGATCACTCAGGGTAAGGTAGAGATGGTGATGTGCTGTCGAACAAGAACCTGAGAAACCTAACACATTCCTCCTTGACATTCCTTCTCCATCTCTCCAGCTTCCCTGATTCAAACAGAAAACATGACTAAGAGAATGTTGTCACTACAACATGTCAAGGTACTCCTTCTATGGAAAAGGAAACCAAGAACTTAGCACACAGGGACTTGGCCAGTGCCTCATGGCGGATCAGCCATTGAGGAAAGACCAGACTGGGAGACCCTGGCATCTAATTGGTGTTTACTCTTTAACAAGATAGCATTTCCTGTGGCAAATTGATTCCTATTGGCTACCTGGTGTGCTCTGTCAAAACGGGCCTCCCTGCCAGAGACATACTGCTATTGGCTGCGATTTAATGTGAGTCGTTCAATGATACATTTTTATCACATGAAATTTTAGTTGACACTAAAACAGTATGGTGTAAATTGCCTATTTGAAAACTTTACCAGTCATACATATGTTGCTTAATTGGGTAAGGACTAAGAGCTTATGACACCATAAATTTAGAAAATAGTGCAATGTTATGCAATATTTACTCAGTGTTCAGCACGAATTTCTTCTTATCTCTCCTCTCCACTCAGTCAAATTTATAGTACATTTGTGCAATAAGACCTATTTAAGTATTTTAAAATTTTATTTGAATTTCTTTACAAAGGATGCTTTCTAACACTGATGCAGAATTAAATGCCTTTGAATATATCTTGAGCTCTGTGCAGTACACTTTGTTATGATTAGTTATAAGTTATGTGGAATTTAAAAGTCATATTTTTATTTATGTCTATTCCAATATAAAATATTTTCTAAAAATAACATCAGATACTTAGTACACATTCTATGTTTTGCCTTCAATTATCATTATGATGACTAATTAGAAAGGAGTTAATAGTGTGCAGTAAATACACCACAGAATAAATCAAGGCAGAAGCATGGATTTTTTTCTTGGCTTTTGAATATTGCCAAATTCTGTAGAGTATGCTATTAGAATGTTTTCTAGAAAGAATACCCATTATTTTATTCAATTGGCTGTTTACCCACAAAAGTACTCACACTCCTGTGGGGTGTGACTTTGATCCCCATATTGGTGAAACTTACAGATAGGACCATCTATTTTACTGAGAAAGAATGGAAGGATTTTGAGTTTTGGAAGGCAGGTGGGTAGAGCAAGCTTACAGAGGAGAATAATCGTGATGTTTTGGCCATTACAAAATTGAGAGACAGACAGCCACCTTGGGAGTAAGTCATGGGGACCAGCATTTAGCTGTTTGAAACATGTTGGTCATATTGTTATCAGGTCTACCTAGAAATGACCACTTAGACCCTGGAAAAACAAAGATGTCTGAGAGTCAGAACACATTTTGCCTCTTCAACAAGAAATCTCCCACAATCAGTACAAATACAAGTTTCCTGGGACTCCAGATGGAGGCGATTATCTCCTCCTGTCTCCAGAAACTACGGGAATAAAATATGTCTTCACAAAGGGGACCCCAGGCATTGAAAGTCTCAGGTATTTATATTTGATAAATCACTAGTCAAGGGATGTTAAAAAAAAGATTGAATTTTGTTAATTAGAAAAGATTGGAAGGGAAGAATTCACAAAATAGCCTTAGGTCACTTTTTCTCCTCACCTGTAGAGCAAACAGCTCTGTGGTATAGAAGGGGCCACACCAACTGCACAATAGCACAGATACCCATGGATCCAGTAACTGTCACACAGCGGAAAATGGGGGTGTGCCACCCAAGAAAGTGTGGGAGAAATCTTGAGAACCACAATCTATAAATGCTTCAAAAAGAGATCAAAGAAAGACCAGGATTAAATAAGGATCTAGGATACCATGGAGGAAAAAAAAAACTTATAGATGTGATAAGTAGGATGAAGCCTTGACCCCCCAGGTTGAAGGGACTCTGAGCGGAAGGGACTTGGTGAAATATGAAGCTATGACAAGGATGGCACTGGGCGCTTACACCTTTATGAACAGCTTTGTGCAGAGTCGTCGGAGAATGTGAGGAGGGAGAGCCTATAAATATTTTATTGGGAAAAAAAACCTATTTTTCATGTGAGAGCAACTTTTCAATGTCAGAAGGTTCAGAAAGGGAAAAACCTCATAAGCACAACATATGAATGTATCCTTTCTTATGCTTGTACTAGTAATAATACATAACCGTCACAGAAAAATACATATTAATGTGAAAACTTAGATAGCAGAAAGACACAACAATATGGCCTGAAACAAATCTACTCACAACATTTCTGACAGACACTTTCTGGAAAATTTCAAATATGTAGTTACATATTTATTTGGTAGTATTACATTGTAGATATACTTTTGCAAAAAAAATGGTAGTTATTTTTACAATATTCCTAGTAGTGTTTTGACTATAATATATTACCATTATTCATAATTTGTGATATTTCTCTAAGAATTACAAGAGTCTTTGGCGAACATTCTTGTAAGAGAATGTGTGCTCGCCGGGCGTGGTGGTGCACGCTTGTAATCCTAGTACTTGGGAGGCAGAGACCGGAGGATCCGGGTTCGCGGCCAGCCTCAGCTACTTAGTGAGGCCCTCCACAACTTCCTGAGACCCGATTTCAAAATAAAGGATAAATAAAAAGGGCCGAGGGTGTTGCTTGGAGGTAGAACGCCCCTGGGTTCAATCCCTGGTACCGCAAAAAAAAAAAAAAATGTGTGCTCCCTTCTGTAATTCTACCCTTGTGACCAATGGCTTCCATATTTCCCTCCCCAAGAATTTCTAATTCAATGAGAAAGCATTCAAGTCCTTGGCTCAAGTGTCCCACTTTATCCTTGGTGATAAGCAAAAGCAAACATGTATTTATTTATTTATTTATTTATTTATTTACTAAGGCGTATGTTCTCCTTTGAAGGATAGGATCTGATAGGGGTGGACAGAAAGCAATTGTCTCATTAGCACAATATTTCACACATCAGCGATTCTTAGCCTCGTGTTCTTTACTTTTATCTTGTTTACTGAGGAACTGGGATTTTCTCATTCCTATGTTGAAAAATCACATTTTTCTTAGAGAAAAAGACACAGACGAATTTCAATAGACATTTATTACCTCAGTGTTAAGCTAGCGTGGGATTTTCTTTACATCATACCATCAGAAGAGATTGGAAATCACGTCCATTTTGTACTCTTGTAATACAAGCAGGAGCCCTTCACCACACCCCTTCCTCAAGGTACTTTATCCCAGTCACTTCATTCGGTGATTAAAATCTCATGGAGTGATGCCCATTTTTAAAAGGAGCAAGGTGAGGCTTGAGAAATTGAGCAACTTAGCTCAGGTACCGCAACTGGGAATTGGCAAAATCAATCTAGAAATTATGTCCTCCCTTACCCCAAAGCCCAGCTATTAACTTTGATTAATCCACCTGGTTAGTAATCTTGCTGGCAGGATGTTTTAAATCTTGAAAATTGTTAAAAAAATTCCAGTTGTGTTCATTTGCTCAAGTTGTCTTGTAAAGGGGGGAAAGGTGACAATACAAAATTTTTCCATGTGTTTCCTGAAGTTATGAATTTCTAAAACAGAAAAATTCCTTCTCTGTGGTTAAGTAATGCTGTAATTCTCGCTGGTGAGCTGTTTTAGCTGCTAGTGAATTGCACGTGTGCATTTAAATGAGACAAGAGTTTTACCTCTGTCCCTTGCTTTTGAGCTGACAATGTTCTCTTCCTCTCTCCTTTCCAACCTGTGTCTGTCTGTGAGTCCAAAGCCAGCTAGTTTACATTAACCTGCCCAGGCTTATCATTAACACATTTGTAGATTTGGATTACTTAAACTAAGTTTTCAGTATTGAGTATTTAGGTATTGGGTAGGCAGTGATGGAATGGGACTCCCAGAAGGTAAGCATTAAGAAAAACAAAATCCAGACGCCCCTAAGAAGGAAGGTGGTCCCATGTTGTTTATCAGACCTAAACATGAACAATTAAATGTGGAGTTGTGGAGCCAAGATGTCAGGAACCAAAGTTCTATATGCACCAACCATAGGCCCGTGGGCTGTTGCTACATATTGATCAGGGAACAAACATGCAGAACACACAGTCTCATGAGTTTGGGGAATTCAAGGCCATAGATGACAGATTAACTAAGTCAAGAAAAACAACATGAAAACCGGGGACTTTCTTCATTGGGTAATGTCTACACATAGGGGCGCCAAACACCTATAAAGTCCTATGCTCAGCACCCGTATCAGCTGCCCTCTTGGACCCCTCCCCTGCGTGGGAGCTTTAACCCCGCTTCTCTTTGGTGGACAGAGTGGACCTTAGGGAAAGGTGGTGTGCAATTGACAATTCATGGCCCGGGCTACACTTGGGCAGTGCCAGAAGGCCCCGCTGGACTCTGGAGTCAGCCTAGGCCCCTAGGGATGATCTGCGTCTCCACTTGCTTGCTCCTTAAAATAAACTCCCTACTTTCACTTTCCTGGTGTCTGCCGATTTCATTCTTTGACTCCTTAAAACAAGGACCCGGTAAGAAACTCAGTGTCAGAATCTTTAAGGATTCTAATGTGGCAATCTAGCCATTTACCCTGATTCTCACTGGAACATGTCTCTTATATTACTAATACCTTACCCCTCTATAAAGAAGCTTACTAACTCTTCCTTCATCTAACTTCAGCCCCACCCCTAGCCTTGAATCCTATCCTCCTGTGCCTTTGGAAATGCTGCGGGAAGGGCTGCATGGTTCAGGGGACCCGCCATGATGTGCCCTCCTTTGGTGAGCAATCCTGTGTCTACCATGCCTATTTCTTTCTCAGGGATCCGTTTTGATGCTCTGTGCAGTTTTCAGCAGGTAACACCGCAGGCATTCTGTTTCTTAGCCACTCACCCCATCAGCAGTGATTTTTGTTAATTGTTTGGATCCCTAGTGTGGTCACTGATAATAAAGATTTCAAGATGGCTGGATTTTCTCTACCACACATTGACATATTCTTGCTTTATTTGGCACACTTATGGGGTAAACTGTGCCCTAGCCTCCAGGAGGACCTCAGAAGGTGACTATTTAGACATATGATTTTTAAAAAGGTGACTAAGTTAGAATGGGCCAGTAATATGGCCACCTGTCCTATCTGACTGGTGTTCTTATATGAAAAAATGGGCACAGACATGTACAGAGAGAGAGAGAGAGAAAGAGAGAGTGAGGGAGGGCATGTGAAGATGTAGGGAGGAGAGGTCATCTGCCACTCACAGACACTCACAGATCCACCCTGCTGATGGTCACTCGAGTCACTCTCCCTGACTCCAGAGCTGTAAGAAATAATTTGCTCTTGGTGGTGCTGCAGCCAGTTTTGGTGGTTTTGGTAGGATGTCGGTGCTGACTGCTCCAGGCCCCAGGGGTTCCTTCTGCCCAACCCAGAGAAGTATCGGTCCTGTGCAGTATGGTGCCGCCTAAAAGCTCTGCCTCTTGCCTCCACCAGGGCCAACACCTTCCCTAACCCTGGCGGGTTATTTTATGATTTGACTTTCCATATTCTCTGAAGGGGATGAGGGAGGTGGGGTCAGCCAGGGGAGCTCCTCACAGTTTCTGGAAGGCAGCAGCCTCTGCATCGTCTTCACACCCAAGAGGGAGGTGTAGCACCAGTTCATCACAAGTAGAAGGGAGTCAATCCTCAGGTAACAAGGGGAGCGCAGGATCTCAGAGCATCAGCCCAGCCCCGGCGGGTCTCTAAGGATCCTGTCCCTTTCCAACCATGCCCTGACTTTTGTACGGAGCATTGTCACAGTTGATAAGCTACCTCTTTCCAGAGCTTCGGTACCCTGATGACTCAGTCCTGGGCCTGATCCTCCCAGCTTCAGGAGACAAAAGTTCTATTTCTGCCTGAGCAGAGATGTCCAGACGACTGTCACTCATGTCTTGAACTTGCCATTCATTGCTCTTTCTCCAATACATCCCAAGCAGTTAGCAAGAATCACCTAATCCCGCTATTCCTTCAAGTATGAGTCCCCGTGGAGCAAGTGCATTCTCTTCCACTGTACAACCTCGTGTTCTCCACCAGGGGAAGGTTTCCCACCACACGGCTTCCGTGTGCCCGGACATCCCAGAAGTCCACTTTGTACCAGTGATGGCCAGAAAATTAGCAAGAGATATTATCTACCGCTAACATCTTTATAAATCATCCTTGTCAGGCCACAGTTAATACAAGCAAGGTGGGCGACTCTGAGAGTCAGCCTTTGAGTAGGGATACCCCAGCGGGAAATTCACTGAGCGGAGCTCTGGTGACAGCTGTCAGGGAGTGCAAGAGCAAGGCTGGTCAGAGAGGTAACCTGAGGCCCTTGCACAATAGACAGAGTGAACCTCCAGGGAACGCAGAGCCTGGGTGACTCTTGACGTTTGCCCACCATTGAAGCACATTCTCCATCCTGGCCAAAGCCACTGGTCGCAGGTTGTTGCAGGGGAAGTGTAGCCTTGGGCGCAGATGCCCTCTTTGCGGGAAGGGTGATTCCAAACAGAAGACTGACAATTTCCACGTGAGACTCAGCTGTGAGCTTTTAGCCACCAGTGCTGTCCACAGGGGTGAGAATGAAGCCTTCCATCTACAGTAAAGGACCAGGGCAGGATGCCCTAGCATCTGTGGCTCCTAGAAACCTGAGAAAACTAACAGAAAGAGCTTCAGTTTAGGCAGGTGTGAATGTGAGACACAGACCCTGTCTGCTCTATTATCCATGAGCGAGGGAGGGACAGAGCCCTCTAGTCCCAGCATCAGAAGCAACCTAATGTTTTGTTCTGGTCTCCTGTCCCCAGCCTCCACGCAGGAACAGACGCTGCTCCCGTAAGGGCACTGAGGACAAAATGTTCCGCCGTGGTGTTCTCAATCCTCTGACTGTTAATATTGATTAAAAGGTATAAAACATTTTTAAGTGTTGGAACACAGAGAAAAGGCACCACCATTAATATTACAGAATGAGTGTCTTGTTTTCGTTTTGATTAATTCCTCATCCACCCGCTCACTGACTGCGGCCATTTGCATTGTTTGTTATTGTAGTCAGATTCGGTTTTGTATCTTGACATTTTTTCTTTTGAGATTGCTTTTTAAAATTTGACTTCTATGAAATAGAATTGATATATAATAACATGCATCAATTAAAAGTGTAGAGAGTCTTTGATGAGTCTGAAAATTATTCACACATGGGAAACCACCACCTTAGACAAGACACAAGACATTTCTATCCTCTGAAAGATTCCTTGGCCCCTTTTTTAATCCAGACTTGTCACCAGGCAAGCAAATATCTGCTTTGTGCCCCTAACTACTAGTTTGTATCTTTTTTTTTTTTTTTGCGGTACCAGGGATTGAACCCAGGGGCATTCTACCTCCGTGCTACACCCCCAGCCCTATTTTTTTATACTTTATTTTGAAACCGGGTCTCATGAAGTTGCAGAGGGCCTCACTGAGTAGAGAGAGAGAGAGAGACAGGGAGAGAGAGAGAGAGCTGAGGCTGACCACGAACCCGGATCCTCCGGTCTCTGCCTCCCAAAGTACTGGGATTACAAGCGTGCGCCACAACGCCTGGCTCTAGTTTGTATCTTCTAATAGTTTATATAAGTGGGATCATGCATTAGATCCTCTCCACTGGCTTCCTTCAATATGCAATTCTGATTTTGAGGCCGGTCCCCAGGGTCACCTGAATCGGCAGCTCATTCTTTTTGTTGCTGTGAAGTGTTGTATAGATACATCACATTTCTGTGCCATTCACTAGTTCGTGCACATTGTATTTGTTTCCAGTTTGGGGCTATCATGAATAAATATTTGTATACAAATCTCTTAGAAATGGAAGTTTTTATTTCTCTCCGATGAATACATAGTGAATTGCTAGGACAGATGGTAAGTGTCTAGAAAATGTTTTAAGAAACTGTCAAGCTATGCTCCAGAGCCGGGCAATGATTTAACTCTCATCTGCAGTGTGTGAGAGATCCAATTCCATGTCCTTGTCAGGGGATGGCGTCATCGGTATTTTTAACTTTTGCTGTAATCGTGGGTGTATCCTGGTATCTTTGTGTGGTTTTACTTTGCATTTCCTTAATAACAGCAAGGATACTTGATGTGATCATTGGCCAGTCATATATCTGCTTTAGTATAATGTCTGCCCAAATGTTTGTCCAGTTATTTTAGCTGGTTGTCCTCATAATATTGAGTGGTAAGAGTTTTACATACAAGCCCCATTATGGTTTGAGGTTAGAATTTCTTCCTGTAAGTTGTGCTTGTCAGGAATTTTGGTCACAGTGATGAAAAAGCTGATGAAAACAAGCCCTTTGCCAGATATATTTATTATGAAAATATATCAAATCAAAATTTTGATAAATGTTGCTTTCTTTATGGTGCCTTTAAGAAGTAAATGTTTCTAATTTTCATGAAATTTAGTTTATCAATTTTCTCTTTAATTCACACTTTTTTCATCATATCCAAAAATAATATTTTCTAATACAGAGTTGCAAAGATTTTTCTCCTAAGTTTACTGGTAGAATAATTATAATTTTACCTTTTCCGCTTAAGTCTAGGGTCTATATTGCATTAATTTGTTTCTCTACCATTATGTTGAAGAGACTTTTTTTCCTCAATGACTTACCTTGCCATCCTTACCAAAAATCAATTGTCCAATATTGTGGATCTATTTTTCACTTCATGATTTGTTCCGTTAATCTGTATGTCTCTACGTAAGTCGATAGAATACTTTCAGTCTTATTGCAGCTTCAGGAATCTTGAAATCAGAATACTTAAATCCTTTAAATTGGCTCTCTTTTTGTGTTTGCTTTTAAATGCTTTGGCTATTTGAGGTCATTTGCATTTCCATATCAATTTAAGAATCAGCTTGAGTATTTCTGCTAACGCCTGTTTATATTTCTATTGTGGTTGCCTTAAGTCTATAGATCAGTGTGCAGAAGAAGGCATCTTGTCAATATTAAAGCTTCCCATACACGTGCAGAACCTCTCTCCATTTATAAATCTTCTGTTGATTTCAATGGAGATGGCTTATATTTCTTTCATTAAATGTGTTCCTTTAAAACTGAATCATTTTATGATGCTAGTGTAAATAGAATTAGTCATTAATTTTGTTTTATAATTATTGGCCATTAGAACATACATTTTTTTGTTTTGTTATGTTGTGACCTTGGTAAACTCACTTATTAATTCTAGTAGATATTTTTATACTGGCATAGGATAAACTACATACACAACTTTGACATCTGGCAACAAAGACAACTGCTTCAGATCTACGTACCCTTAATGTATAAAAGATTATTATTTTCAAGCACATATTGAATTTAGAATTTAGCCAAGGCACATGGGTCAGATCCTCACAAACTCCATAGCAAGATTGTAAAATTAAGAACTATCTCTGGTCATGCAGCTCAATAGAATTTTACAAATTAATTGACAAGTGTTTGGCTGCCTTATTGGCTCAGAATTTCCCCAATTTTCCCCCAAATTCTTTCAGTTTTTTAGTGGATAAATAAATTTTAAGTATAACAAGTTACCACCATCCCAGCTACAATAAGTCTATATCTATACTCAGAACCAACAAGTAAATGTCTGTCTTTGTAAATACCAGGGGCCATTTAGAAAACAACAGGAAAGGAGAAATACTGCTTAATGTTCTATTATTTGTCTTCCCAGACACATGCTAATTCATAACACATGTGCACCTTACTCATGGGAACAGGGAATGGAAGGGAATGCACTAAAAATGAACAAAAACTTCCGAAAAGATTAAAGAAGATTTGCTTGTGTGTGTGTATGTTCTTAAAATTTTCTTTTTCCTTCTTTTGATTTTTGGTACTCGGGATTGAACCCAGGGCAGAGACATTCTACTGCGAAGCTACACCCCCCAATCCCCCTTTTGTTTTTGGTTTTTCAGTTTTTATTTTGAAACAGCATCTCACTAGATTGCTGAGAGTATCCTGTGATCCTCCTGTCTCAGCCTCCAAGTACTGGAATTTCAGGCCAGTGCCACCATGCTTAGCTCAGATTTTCTACAGTAGAGCATCACTACTTTCAACCATGAAACCAGAAATTTTTTTTTGTAAAAAAAAATGAAGAAATGAACAATCATTGGTTGTAAGCGTTCCCCTGAGATCTTGATTGCTTTCGACTTCACATTTGCTACTAACAGTGAGTGCTCTCATGCCACAGGTTCCAGACTAAGGAAAGGCCTATTCAGAAAAATCTTACCTTGGCTTATTAGTTTAACTTAAATACTTTTAATGCAATAGTGAATCTCTATAAACTTTGAAGAAGTGGTATACCACCGTCCTCACTTCCTACATTAAAGCAGCTAACAAAGTTAGTCATTTTCTCAGGAGCACTGTCGTGTCTGGGAATACGGGAAACACTTCTCTCCTCACTAGACTTCCCTGTTCTCCACCACTCTGTGATGCCCTGCTAGCTCTGACAGCTCTGGTGAAGAGAGTATAATAATAATAATAATAATAATAATAATAATAATAATGCCTGTGGTGTTGATACCGTTACTCACCATAAGATGCTGAATCACAAAGGGACAGATGATCTCGTTTGGCTTCTTAATTTTATAGGTAAGTAATATGGGCCCATCAATGTAAAAACCACCTGCCTACAACCATATAACTAGGAGATAACGGAGCAAAGGATGGGGTGCAGGGTGCGCGCGTGTAGGCTGCAGCAGTCCACCCTGACCCATGGTTTCTCTTTCTGTGGATTGAGATACCCATGGCCAACCATGGTCTTTAAGTATTAATATTTTTCTTGACTCTTTGGACTGAGAAAGACCACATCCACACAGCTTTAATTATGGTCTATTGTTAAAAGTGTTCTATTTCATTATTATTTTTGTCAATCTCTTTATGTGTCTAACGTGTTAACTAGCATAGTATGCATATAGAGGAGGAACATGGTATATACAGGCTCCATGCTATCTGTGATTTCTGGCATCCCCAGGGTCCTGGAGTGTCCTCTGTAGATAAGGGGGACTGCTGTGGCGCTCAGGTGTTCTTCGTAAAGGTGAGATTCATCCACAACCTTGTTCTCCCTGCCCCACATGACTCTCTGGTAATTAAAAACAAAATCAGATGCCCTTGAACTCCATGGTGACTTCTGAATTCACCGTTTTGAATTCTCTATTTGTCTTTGTTCTTGCTTCTATTCACGAATCTTGCTTAGCCTCCAACATCTGTGTTGTTTCATAAAATATCATTAAGTAGCACTAAGTTATTTATGCTGATCCTCTAGATTGCGCCTGTATGTCCAGTGCTCCATGAGCCAGCCTCTTCCTGATCATATTCCATGATGAGGGCAAGGTGTTTTATTTCACCTGCAGATGAGCTCAGGGTTGGGAGGTTCCCCTTGTCATGAGAAAGTGGTCCCCGGATGATGGCTATGGCTTTCCGTCCTATGCTTTTGTACAGGATACAGCTAATGTGGAGATTCTGGAGATGCCAACTCTGCTCCAGGATTCACTTCCATGTTTATTTTGCTCTTTGTGCTTCAGCATCTTTCTCTATCCCTGATAAATTCCTGAGACCAATATGTATGGAGCACCTACTCTGCATTCCCACTGTGGAGCTAAAGTAAACAAGCACAATGGTGGGGAAATGGATCTGTCCTTCATTCATCTTTTAATCTAGGAATAGAGGCCAGTATTAGGTACATGCCTACACAAAACACTAGAGATGTTCCATTGACAAAGACAGAGTGCTACAAGAGAATAAGCCAGGGAGCCATAAGTGAGTCTAGAGAACAGAGACTTGACGCCATCCTGCCCGGTTCCCACCTCCTTTGCTACTCTCCTGTGCTCCCTGCTAGTCCTTGACCTAGCTTGTCTGTATCCCTCATCCCATGAGGATCCCAGAATGTGACAGGAAGTCGCACACTGCCATCACCTGACCCACAGAGGAAGCTGCGTAACCAACACATTCACCATCGTAGGCGTCATGTCTCCCTTATATTTATTTTACAGTAATAAATGTGTTTAGTTGTATATTTACATTGAAAATCATAGTCCTATGATAACACAAGTCAAACATGAGTTGTGCTTAAAAAGCAACCAACATATCATGTGAAAATAAGGAAGGAGATATGTTCATTAAAATTCAGAGAAGACAAAAGAATCAAAGTCAACGTAGTTAGACATATATATCTGTGCCTCTCATTTTTATATATTTCTACATACCTATCTATCTAAACACATTTACATATTTATGTTTAGATATGTTATATATTATATATTATCATATATTGTATTTTACATATGTGAACTATTTATATTTAGATGAAGATATGAATGTGCAAGTTGTATAACATATGAATCATGAACTTGGTGTCTTGGCATAGGGTAGAATATCCTATTATCTCATGGTGACCTCTCAGTGAAGAGGTAAGGACACTTCTTATCAAAGGTGGTACCTATGTGATCTTGTGTCTCCATCCCACTTCTGTAATCCTCTCTGCCAGCTGTTTATGGTCAACTATATAGCATCTTTCATGGGCCACAACTCTCTGGTGCAGCCTGCTAAGACCACGTGGTGCCCTGATTCCATTCTTGTTCCTGCATAACCCATTTACCAACAAGGGAGAGTTGCTATGATCCTGATTGGTCATTCCCCTCAAGGGGAATCAGCGTGTTAGAGGCTTGGTCCTCACCTTGGCCTATTGGGAGGTAGTGAAGCCTTTAAGAGGTAGGGCCTTGTAGGAGGTCTTAGGTCACTGGGGGCATGCCCTCAAAGGGAAGTGTGGGTCACCACTCCTTTCCTCTTTCTCTCTCCCTATTCTTGCTCCCCAGCCACCCTAAGGTGAGCAATTTCCACCACCACATACTTCAACCATGATGTACTGCCTGGCCACAGACTCAAAAGCAATGCAGCCAGCCAACCATGGACTGAAACATGCAAAATGTAAGCCAAAATAAGTTTTTCTCATATGTCGGTTGGCCATCTCAGGTATTTGGCTAAAGTGATGCAGAAGTCCAGGATACTGATGGAGGCTGAGGACAGGAGGAGAGCCAAGCAGGTTGTTCTCTCAATCTGGGACAATAGAAACTGGTATTTAGGGAGGACTGTATGTTTTTAAATAGAGAAATTGGTGTGAATGAAGAATCAAAACACAGAATCCAGACTGTATCATCCTCCATGTGAGGGCAAAGGGTCAGTTCTAAGGCTCAGTATCCAAGGAGTGGAGGAGGCATACCTGAAGTGTAACCTGGAGGCAGAGGGGGATGAAGGCTGGACTCCTAGAGGCCACTTGCTCCCACAGGCAGCTGTGTTCTTTCCTTAGACATTCTGTGTGAAGTCCTCAGAGCCCAAGTAGAATGGCTCTCCTGCAACTTCAGCCCCAGGAATTCATTTAAAACATGCTTCAAATGGCAGAGTGACGATTTCAGAGGTGTGGCTGAGACCCACACCAGGAGCCTTATTTTAGGTTGTCTTTGCTCCGTTTTTAGATATCATTGCATGCGGCCCACGTTATTCAGAAAACTTGATTAAAAAAAACACAATTTGAAATAAAAAGTAACACACGGAAGAAAGCTGAGACAGAAAGCTATTTAAAAACACACCAAGAAAACTCATAGAAACAAAGATCTATAAAGGCCACATTTAGAACAGACCAGCGTCAGCTCTGTGAAACACGAGCCTGGTGACTCTCCTAGGACACGAGTCCCCTCTCCCCACACATGCCTCTGCTTCGTGCTCTTGACCACACACAATTTACCAGGCATTTTTTTTTTATCTGGAAGGTCCAGAAGTGGAAGCTTCAAATCCAACTGAGGTCCCCAGTTCCAGGGAAAGAAGCCGATGAGGCAGTGTAAGATCAGAAGTTCATTCTGTGCAACTCATTATATCCCAAGGAACAAAAGGATCCCAACAGGAAAAGCCAATGGAATCAGGTAGCCAAAGAACCATTTCCCAGGAAAAGAGAATTACTCTCAGAAGAGACAAGTGCCACGGGCCTTTATAGCTTGTTCCTTTCCATCCTATTGTTTACCTCTAGCCCAACGTGCCTCTCCACTCCAGGGACCTAATAAGTTACCTACCTGTGTGGAGGGGTATAGTTTATAGTGATGCAATAAATGTTTTTTAGGCAATTTGCAAATTTGGGGATGATTTTCCCCAATATGAACCTCTCGTGACCAATGGGTTGGTAGAACTGTCTAGTCACCAGGCTTTCGAGGGAGGAGCAGAGTTGAAGTGATGATGGTCAGGAAGGAGCGTGGGGTTAAAAGAAGTCAGTAAAGGGAAGCTTTGGCCAGTTGATAGGATCTCCCAGCAATCCTTTTAAACAGTAGAGGAAAATAAGACACTAAGGAAGCATTAATGAAGAAAAAATACCTACCACAGCACCTAGGTGATCTTGTCTCTACCTACCAGCCTACTTCCCCAGTCCCATCTGCCAGCTGTTTATTTATGACTCGCTAACACATCTCTCATGGCCCACAGCTCCCTGGGGCAACCCAATAAGATTCCTTCGTGCCCCAGTCCCATTGTCAGGGCGGCCTCTGTTGGGCCTGTCAGTTTAAGTGCTGAGAGTGTTCTGGAGGGAGCTGGTCATATACATGGAGCAGTTTTAAAACTCAGTTCACCATGTGACTTGTAAATGACTTCTGTTTCTGCTAGTGAGCTGACTTAGCCAGTCATTGCTAAGTCTGACATGAGGGTGCTCCCTGAGGACATTTCTTATCTGTATATGGAGCAGAGCACACATATGGCAAAGCCCAGGTGTTGGTCAGAATGAACCAGGTGATTCAACCTTAAGATCTGAGGAGCTTAGCAAGACATGTTCATTTATTGCTTCCTTTTATGTCTAATACACACTCTGTAGAGATGGCTCTGCTCTGGGACCCAGGCTGATGGAGATGCCTTCTGAAATAAGAGGCATCTAGGATTCCGGAGCCAAAGAAGAGAGAATCTGAGGGTGGATGGCAGTTCTCTGGCTTCAGGACAGACAAGAACCAGGGCCATTTTGCCCTCAGCCTGCAGCCTCCATGGGGCCTCTACCAGTATCCTCAGCCTCCTCAGTATCAGAGTCTCTGTCCTCTGCCTACCATCAGGAAGCGCAGGCAGCAGGTGCTGCAGCAAAGGAAAGAATGGGTCAGTGCAATTGTCCCTGATCCAGAATAATAAAACCTTTTTTAAAAAAAATAATAGACTTTGGTTTTATAATTTCAAGATTCCTTTATCAGAAAATAATTGAGACAAATTCCTAATTTTTTGGTGTAGATTTTGGAAGTGTGGTTCTTCTAAAAAGTGTTGAGTATTGACTCACCACCTTTAAGTTTCCAAAGTTATAAAGTAGTGAAGAATATGACTATAATAAAATATCGAAAGCAGCATCTTCAGCCCTGAAAAGCTGATCTTCTGAAGGCAGTGATTTTCTTCTTGGATGTTTTCTCTGAGAGCAGGTTCCGCTGTCAGCACCTCTCGACTAATCCCACAGAGTTTCACATCTCACAACTGAGCATATGTGTTAGACCTGCTGCCAGGCCAGTGAGTGATACCAACTTTAGGGGTGATAAATAATTTAAGTCTCTTCTTACATGATCACTTAATCCCACGACATGTATATGTAACAGCTTGTCGGATGATTAACTCCAAAGCATCTAAAATTGTTTTCCTAAAATGGATAATGCAATTTGAGGACCAATAACTTCAAAGTAAAGCTATGCAGTGTCTGGTTTTATCACCAAAGTGTAGCTGATTATTCATTCTACAGACCAGGTCTCCTGTTAAATGTATATGGATAGACAGGAAAACAAGATTAGATTGAGAATGGAAAACTTCAGGGTACATGAAACAGTTGACGTCTAAGTAACACATTTTTGTCTTTTGCCATTACCCTTCAGCTTATTCACCCTCAAAATATGAATACTGACCAATTATACAAAATAATAATTAAATTATTTCATCCTAGTGATTTTACCTAGTGTTTATGTAACATAAACTTGAAAGAAATAAACATGATCTCCCAAGTAGTATATATATATTTTGTGGTACTGGGGATTGAACCCTAACCCCCAGCCCATTTTTTTTTATTCTTTATTTTGAAACAGGGTCTCACTAATTTGCAGAGGGCCTCACTAAGTAGCTAAGGCTGGCTGCAAACCCAGATCCTCCGGTCTCAGCCTCCCAAGTACTAGGATTACAAGCATGTGCCACCATGCACAGCTTTCAAGTAGTATATTTTTAAAAGACATTTATAGCATTAAAATTTTCACAATTTCCTTATTGTTTTTGGGTTTTTTTTTTTGAGTAGGTAAATCAGCATACCCTGAGTAATGAAATGGCACAAAAGATACATCCATGAGACGCCTCTTCCTAAACTGTCTTTACAAAGACCAGCTTGTAAGCATCATTTCTTTATCCTAATTATATGCATAGCACCTCAGGATGAAGGCTGAATAATTAAGGTAATCATGAACTTCTTTTTCCTATTCACAGCTTTCATTGGGTGTGCTTCTAATGTTTTCTCATTGAGCTTAATATATTAACTTTAGAATGGAACACATATGCATATTATTATTTTATAACAGCAACCAAATATTTGTTTAAAGGAGTTTCATCAAAATTTGGATTTTATAAAATGCAGTTCAACTCCTAGAGAAAAGCTATCATCTATTCAGATATTAGTGTGACTTCTTTTAATAGGTTTTCATATATTATATTACTTTTAATCTCCTAGATATTTCAATATTTCATTTAAAACATTTGTGTTATTAATTGAAAATGATAATTGTGTATCATTTTAGACTTTAAGACATGTCTTCAGAATATGTTGAACTGGATGTGGAACAGATTTTCTTAGTAAGCAAAATAAAACTATGGTGCACTATATAGAACATAAATTTATAAGCTGTATTTCTTCGAGTGTTTACAACTACAATCTTTTACATCACAAAATAGCGGTAGCAGTCACAGTGCTGAGAAATCCAGCAGCATCACCACACTGGTGCTAAGCTTGAGAACCTAAATTTGGTAAATTCCAGAAGAAAATGAAGCAGAATGTGACTTTTGTGAAAAAAAAAAAATGCATCAATAAACAAGAGCAATTAATTCCTTGTTGGTGACTGATAAACTATCACATTCTTCTAAAAAAATCAGTAGGCAGTGAAAAGATTACAGAAATAGGAATTTAAGTGTGTGTGTTTGTGTGTGTGTGTGTGTGTGTTATGGTTTACAGAATGTCCCCTGAAGAGCTCATGTATTGATGATCAGAGTTGATACAATCAAATCCTGAGGGTTGTAATATCAGCAATGGAGAAATCCATTGTAATGGATTTGTTAGGTGGTAACTTAGGCAGGTGGGGTGTGGCTGGAGGAGGTGGGTCCCTAGAGGTATAGCCTTGGGGACTGTGCTTGTGTTCTTGAATCCCCTTGCTAGCTCTCTCTTGTTTCCAGCCTCCATGAGGTGAGAGCAGAGCCCCCCCTGCTGATTCCCACCCCCATGCCCTGAGCTTCGCTGTTGTAACCTGAACTGACATGGACTGAATTCCTGAAATCTCTAGAACAGTGAACAAATAAATCTTCCTTCCTCTAAGTCATGGTCAGGTGTTTTGTCTTTCAGCAGTGAGAACACAGACTGAAACTGTGTGTAAAACATTTGTAGAATTTAACCTGCCTCATCCCTGACGTCTGTGCAGTTTCCTCCAGAAGAATCCCTGATTCTTCTGCAGTGTGTCACAATGATTGCCAGGGTTTTACTATGCACAGTACGAATGTCTGGGTTTTCCATCCAGCATGTTGAGGAGATTGGAAGTCATCCGTCACTCCTCTCCACAACAAGAAGAAATCTGAACAACAACGTCACCAGCTCTTCTTAGATCTGTAAGAGAAGTAAGGTGGCAGAGGAAACCACCGCCTCCACATGAGAGAGAGGGGATGGGTTCATATAGAGAAGTACAGCTCAGCAAAGCAGAAGCCCGGGGGCAGAAATGTCTGCACTGAGCTAGGAAAACCTGAACTGTTATTACTGACTTGCTGAGGGCTTTCATCAAAGACTGTGCACAGGCCCAAACCAGTATAATCATACCATAGAGAGACAAAGACAAAGGAAGATGCTGGAAAGCAGCAAAGACAATTGACTCCTCATGTATAAAGCAACCTCAGTAGGTTATCAGTGGATTTCTTAGCCAAAACCAGAGGGACGGACTGCAGGAAAGTGATACATTAAAAGTTCAGAAAGGAAGGAAAATATCCTGTTATCTTTTAAGTCTATGTCTGGCAAAACATTTTTTAAAATAATGAGATTAAAATTTCCAAGAAAAATAAAAACAGTAGGACTTTATTACCAATAGACCTACCCTAAAGAAATGCTAAACAGAATCATTTAGGTTGAAATGAATGAATACTAGAGGGTAACTCAAAGTTGTTGAGGATGTAAAGACCTCAGCTGGAGGTAAATATATGGACAAATGTAAAAACTAGTGTTCTTGTAATCTTGGTCTACTTATCTATGGAGCTAAAATATGCATTAAAAAGTAATTCGAAAATTATGTTGTTGGACACACAATGTATAAATGTTTAATTCGTTACATGAATAACACAAAATGGTGAGATAGAATGGTATAAAATAGAGTTTTATGTGATTAAAATTAAGTTTTGTATGAATTCAAGTTAGTTATGACTTCAGGATGCTATGAGCCAATCCCTACAATAATCATAAATAAATTATATATAATGTAGACAAAATAAAATGAGAAGGGAATCAAAATGTATCACTACAAAAGTCAACTAAAAACAAAAGAAGGTAGGAAGGAAAGAAATGAAGGACCAAAGCTCTATATAACATAGAGAATACAAATAGAAAAAAAAAAAAACGACTAAACACAATAAAGTAGAACAGGCTCTGTGGTAATGTCTTCTCTCAGAAGATACGATTCTTTGTTTCCTGAGTTACAGTGTTATGAAAATTGTCATTTCACATATTTCATCTGTATTTTTAGTTATTTCCAATGGGACCTTTCAAAATTTTAAATCTTGGTGCAGATTAAAATTAACTGAATTCATAGTCAGGTGCAATGACACACACCTGTAATCCTAGTACTTTAGGGGCTGAGATGGGAGAATCACAGCTTCTAGGCCAGCCTCAATAACTTAGTAAGACTCCCAGCAACTTAGTAAGACCCTGTTAAAAAAAACAAACAAACAGAAAGGACTGGGGGTATAGCTTGGAGGTAGAATGCTCCTGGGGTCAATCCTCAGTACCCCCCAAAAATCACTAATTTCATAGTCATTAATAGTAAGACTATAGCTATATCCTGATGATAATGTCTATGGGAAAAAGCCCACTAAATTCATATCTTCGCCTATAGTTAAGCAATGTCAGGAGACAAAATCAGAGGTCATTCTTTGATCATAGAGTCAGAAGAAATGGAGCCAGATCTGAAAATTCAACCTCATTGCATCATGCCAAGTGAGACAGCATGATTTGGCCATGTGTCTTAAGAAGTGCCACCAGTCATAGACAGGCCAGGGCTTAGAGAGAGGGGCCCCTGCGCTTGCCCCAGGACAGCATTAGGGTAGAGAATGCTACCTTTTCTTTATGAAACTATGTTTCCATGACTGTCAAGAATTCCTCCCGATAAGTACTTCTTCCTTAGTTGTTTTTCATGCGTAGATGTTTGCATATTCCTTTCCAGGTTGTCTTCAGGTCTTCTTGGCCTTGGACTCCTAAAGTAATCTTCATATTCTTTGATTTTCTACATTGATCTCATTTTAAACAGACAGGAACAATCCCATCCATCTAATTTTGCAATCCTTGTTAGACTTCTCCATGGAGCCCCCAAGTGCTGGCAACAGTTCTTACATGTGTTCATGAATTCCCACCAAATTTAGTTTACTGTGCAGTAATTTTGTACATAGATATCATATCACTTCATATTTTTCATGTCTATATACTCATCATTGTATACATAGCACCAAGCGAGAACTAACCCTTGTAAAAGGCATATGTGAGTGTATTTCCTTCTTTCTCATACTAATCAGAATCTCACCTATGCCCCAAACCATGATGTTTTACTAAGTTGGCAGCATAACTGTAGTGTGGTCACTTCTACCCAAAATCATTATTTGTTTTCCATAAATCTCTTTGCACTAACAATTTGCAAGTGTACTGGGTTTTACCTTTTCTTTTTCCATATTTTTGTATAGAAATGCTCTTTCTTTTTCAGAAATGCTGAAATGGTTTTAACTAGCACTTTGTATAACCATTCTCTATGAGGTTGACTTTATCCTAGTGATTTGCTGCAGACTCTAAAAGTATTTTAAATCTTCTTATCCATTCAATGGCATTGCGTGTCTATAAGCCTTCCTTGAACACCATGAGATGTGGTTTCTTTATTTAGGGTCCTCTTGTTTGTGTGTTCCCTTTGTCTGTTTTTAATGATCCTCTCAGATTTTTCACTTCCCCCACCACACCCCAAACTCAGAAAGATATAATTTGAAGCTTCCTGGCCCATTGCTTTTATCCTCTGTTTTCTTAATATGAAACACAATCACACACTGAAAATAGCTCTATTGACTATATCTGACCTATTTTTCTGGATGATTCTAACTTCTCCTTGCTTCCTCATGGACCAAATAGCCCTCTTCGAGGAGATGAGATTCTCTCTGGAGGATTCCAGGCACCGCTCAGCAGAGCACGCGTGACCAGCACGATAATATCCTAGCTTCATCTCTTAGGCATTGACTTACTTTCCCTGTTAGTTCCTGCATTTTTTATTTTGTCATCTTTTAATTTAAGATATATATATATATATATATATATATATATATATATATGCCAGAAGTCTAGTCTTTCCCACCCTGTTCTCCCATTCTTCATGTTTTGTAGGGTCTGGAGGAACTGTGGGGCAGAGCCCTCTGGTGGCCTACCCTAGCCACTCATCCATTTCTCCTCAAGACCAGGGCAGGACCTCATCACTGGAAGGAACACTTCCCATGAAAGGCTACACATGTCCCTCCTACCTTAGAGGGACAAGTTCCATGATTCCCCGCTGATATAAAAATCTGCAGATGCCCAGGTCGCTTCAATTAAAAAGGTATCGTGTTTGCATATCACCAATGCACATTCTCCTGTAGTTACTTTAAATCATCTCTAGATGACTTATAATATCTAATAGAATGTAAATACTATGCAAATAGTTACTTCACTGCATATTTCAGGGAATGACAATAAGAAAAAAGCCTATCTATGTTTAGAACAGATGCAAAGTTTTCTCAAATATTTTCGATCTGGTTTTGGTTGATACAGTAGCCTCTGGATCTGGAGAACTGACTGTAATATTAACTTTTCTTTTTTTGGGTACTGGGTATTGGACACAGGGGCATTCTACATCCAAGCTACTCCCCAGTCATTTTTGTTTTTTATTTGAATCAGGATCTCACTAAGTTCCTGAGGTTCTTGCCAAGTTGCTGAGGCTGGCCTCGAACCTGTGATCCTCCTATCTCAGCATCTCAAGAACTGAGATTACAGGCATGTTCCACCATACCTGGCTTTCCTGACTGTACAGTTTTTTAATTTCTCTTGCAACTCTAGATAGCCAGTGCAGTGTATTTTAAGTAGATCAATGGGATTAGGGAGAAAGTTCTTAAAGACAGGAAAACTAACTGACATGAACGCATTTTGTCTTCTATCTTCACTCTAGCTTCCGCTGTAGAAAACTGTGATGCTTAAGGATAGAAATTAGATGGTGAAAATGGCAGAACCAAATTGGAATTGTATATATTCAAGGAGTTCAGAGAACAGCCCATCTCTCATGAACTATCCATATTGTATTGGTAGAAAAAATAATAAATGAAACTTATAACTTGGGGCCATTGTGGATTGTTCTGACCTCAGTCCAGCAGAGGTCTAACCAACCAAGCTCTCATGGATGCGTCTTTGTCTTGTGTTGCTGATCCTCCACTTCTCAGGTAATCATCTCTGTTACCAACAACTCTACCTGCACACCACTTTCAGCTTCCATCCTCTGACAAACACTGATAATCAAAGATAGATTTATTCCCAAGACGACCATAACATTTTGGGTTGAATCTTTCATGGTTTTGTCAGAACTCCTTAGAGCAGACTTTCCAATCACACCTCACTGTTGATAAAATTGAGTCTTATAGACGTTCATTGAGTTTCCTAGGGTCTCTGAGATAGCAGAAGCATAATTTGAACTTGGGTCTGACTCAGAAACTCAAATCTCAAGTTCTGCCAAGTATTTCACATCTGCTCCATTTTATTGTATTCCATTAAAATCATTTTCAGGTGATGTAGCCATGGTGGCTGGGGTATCAGCACCATGACCCACCCTCCTTCTCTTAAACATAATGAGCTTGTCTGTACAAGTATGTCCAGAGCAGCTCAAATAGCAGGAGCTCTCTTCAATGCGTTTGTACCACAATACTCCACGCTGTATGGCTCTGATAACTTGTCTTTTTCTCTCGATCACCATTCCATGTCATAACCTTATGACTATTTCAGTATATTTCACCCACCGTGAATCTGGAATGAATATTGGAATAATCATCATGATTTAGGTGATAAAATTGTTTTTTTTTTTTTTCAGAACTCATATCATTCCTGTTCTCTATAGTCCTGCTCTCTTTAGTTCAGGCTAACCATTTTCTTTTAGTGTGTGTGTGTTTGATACTAGGGATTGAAACCAGGAGCATTCTACCTCCTAGCTACACCCCTAGCTATTTTTATTTATTTTTTTATTTTGAAACAAGGTCTTTCTATGTTGTTGAGGCTAGTCTCGAACATGCAACCCTCCCATTTCAGCTTCCCAAGTACCAAGATAGTGGTACTTGGCATGCACCACCACTACCAGCAGGCCACCATTTTCTTGCCCATCTGGCACAATGTCATGCATTTTGCCTGAAACTTCCTCATTTCATTTAAATTTAGGAATTCACATACCTACATACCTTTACTCATGCCTTACCTGACTTTATTCCTAGCAAATTCCTCCCTCAGAGCCCTGCCTAAATACTGCCCTTAATTGATTTTTCTTTTTTTTTCTTAACCACACCTACCATGGTTTTGTATTAAACACATGTCATCTTGCCTCCCCCGCCAGATTATAGTTCTGCGAACTCACGGGTTTTACCATATTCATTTCTAGGTGCTCAGCGCAGGGGACAGTGGCCGGCATCTGGTGAGTGCTCCTAGACCAATGGGCAGGGAAGCAACACGGCAAAACCTGTTGAGGCTGCTTTCAGTAAGGCCACTGTAGGGTAGAGAGAACAATCTCTTTTTACCAGACACAAAACTGAGGCTGAGAAAAGAGAAGGGCTTCGCTCCATTTCAAACCACTAATAAGTCAAGTTTAGAATGCGAGCCTGAGTCTTTCTGTTTGAAAAACCCACGCTCTTTGAATTGTATCAGGAGCAGAACTTTGCCCAAAGGCTCAGCGTGGCTGTTCAAAGCCATCTCCTCTTGCTCTGCTGTTTATCATGCCGCTCGCTCAGCTTCAGGAGGGACACGTAGCATTAAACAGGGTTTCTTCTCCTCCTTCTCGGTATTTCACCCTGAGTGTCAAGCTCCACTGTCTCTCGCCATCCTGAGAGTTCTCACAGTGCCCTCCCTGCTGCCTCCCCAGGCGCTGCTGGCTGTCTCCTGCCAGGAGAGCCAACCCGCAGGCCAGCCTGCTTGCTCTAGAAACTCGCCCCTTCCTTTGACTTCCTATGCATTCTCAGTAGGAACTTCTCTTATGTTTCTTTTTAATTGTTTTACTCCTTATTCACTTTTATCCATTCTGGGCCTTCATTATTTGAATCTGCAGATGGTAACAGCTATTTTGCTCTTTTAAACCAAGGGATTCATTCCATCCCTTTCCTGTGGTCATTTTATTAAACCAGCACTTTATACCACCAGAGCCTTTGTCATGAAAAGAAAGTCTCCACTCCCTGTTCTGTGGCCTCGAGGTAGCCATGCTCAGCTGTCCTCAGGGTTTGGACAGCGCCTTTGAAATTGTAAATCCATGTGCTTCCCCCAGCATCTCACGTGGAGGCCTCTGTCTTCCCCAGACACCTCTCTGGCATAATTTAGATTTTGTCCTTCTACTTTTGTTGGCTCCCTAGGAGAGTGCTCTTAGTTTTGAGCTGCTCTTCTGACCACATTGTGGCACAATTTACCTTTTCTTCCATGTTCTCTGATTCTGTCCTGAGCCATCTGACTCTCTCCTCAACTAACATCCTGTGGAAACTATGACTGTAACTTCAAGACACAGCTTCACAGCCCTCCTCCCGCTAACTTAAACCAAAACCCCTCTCCAACAGTTGGGGAGAAGACCTCCTCCAAGGAATGTTTAATCTAGCAGAAAGGCATGGTGGGATTGGATTCAGAGGCTTTTGTTCTTAAATAGAGATCATTTCAATTTAATCCCTGGCCTCAAATAGCTCTATAATCCCATATCTATTCTCGCTTCAAATAACATGGTTTCTAAATGGCAACTTCTTACTAAAATCAAGAGCCTATCATGCGGGGCAGTCCACTTGGTCTTTTGTTTATTTTTTCTTGGTACTGAGGATTGAACTCATGGGCGTTCTACCTCTGTGTTAAACCCTCAGCCCTATTTTATTTTTTTATTTTGAAACAGGATCTCGCTAAGTTGCTGAGGGTCTTGCCAGGTTGCTGAGGCTGGCCTCAAACCTGCGATCCTCCTGTCTCAACCTCCTGAGTACTAGGATTACAGGTGTGCACCACCACATCCAGTTGGATTTTGCCTTCATAGTCGTCTGTTTATTTTCCATGCATGGAACCTACTGTTCCTGTTCCCCTTTCTTCATCCAAACTCGTCCTCTGTTATAGCTCATCTTTGTTACCATAGGTCTCCCCACCATTTGAAATCTGCCATCCCCCCATTTAAGTTCCCCTCAACTCTCCAGCTCTACAGCAGTTTCCCCCTTCTGACCATCCTATGGTTACAAAACCATTGCTGAAAAATGGCTCTCTGGTTGCCCTCCTACCCCCCCCCCCCACACACACATCTTAGTGGCTGTGCATGCCCCCTTGTTCTGTGAAGCCTTTTGCTTTCTCTAGTTGGGTTAAAGACGAAGATTCATCAGTGTATCCTCTTATTGTACACCTCCCATTTTCTTTCTTTCTCTATCTTTTCAGCTTGTCTTACTTTGTCCTAGTCTTCAAAGACATCCATTTTCAAGCTGAAACCCAAGCCTGGGGAGAAAGATAATTCAACTTTATACATTGAAATTCCTCCATGACTCTCCTGCTCCCTTCTTTCATTCAGGTATTTCTGTCAATACTCTGCCTACTTTCTGCCCCACCACACCCCAAACTCCTCTTCCCACCTTGTCTCTCAATATTTACATCAGTGCCAAAGCTCCCCAGTCTTCTGACCATGGCCCTCAAACCTCCTCCGCTTACTGGGATGCTCCACCCAGCTTCCCAGGTCGTCACAGCTGTGCTCCGAGCACACGGGAGCTAGACCACACTGCTGGGTGTTTTGTTCTTTAGTCTGCAGGGAGACAACTTTACAACTAATATTCCAACGAGGGTGAACAAAAGAAGCTATTTTTATTTGAAATTTGTTTGAATACAAATCCCAGGATGGTACAGATTTCTTCTCTCCTTTAAATTAGCGTAATGGAATTGGTAAATGAGCAGATTCAGTAGTAAATTCTATATCCCTTGACAAACTTCTGTCTAATCCCTACAGCTATGGCATCAATTGGGTCAAGCAGTAGTGTTGCCAAATTAGCATTTCATTTAAAAGAGAAAACACATGCTAGAATTTTCTCTTACATCTGTTTTCCCAGCCTGATAATTCTGCAGACTGGGATTATGATGAGAGACAATCATATGATAATAGCTCAGGGAAGCTGTTTGCTCTTATATAGAGATATAACTCTGAAAATCAGCTTTTAGAGGCAAGATATAAAGGACAAGAAAAAAAAGGAGTATTATTTTAAATATCAGGCCAATTTTTTTCTAATAGCCATGTTATTTCAACCTTTATAGACATTGAAGAATTGAAAGATAAAATATGCCTGTATTCAAACAAATTTTCTAAAATCTCCTTTAGTTACTATATCCCTTCTTCTTTAATTCTGGTTTTTCTTGCCCCCCCTTTGATGTGTTTATTTTAAAGACTTCTCTTCTAATTATCATTGCCAGTTCTATGTTCCCTGATCACAATCAGATGATCACTACATTAAACCATCTGTCCCAAGTACAGAGATAATTTGGAATCAGTCAACTTTTAAAAGAAATACTTACCAGGAAAGCAGATTCTTCTATTATGCCTTTGTAAAAATTTAAAGGAGGAAAAGTCAATTTATGACTATTATTCAGAAATCATCCCAGTGTTCCATCGTTAGTCATGTAATTTCTGAACAGAATCCACAAGCATGGGTCTCATATCAAGTATGTATTAGCCTTCACATTTTATGAAAATTGTACATCATATTAGACTACAGGACAGGTGGATATTTCCCCAAAATTTATTAAAACGTTTTAAAAGCCACTTGTATCACAGCGCTCAAGACTTGCCAATGACCTCTCAGATGAAGTGGTGATTAATTTTGTAGCTACACACGGGACCTTCGTGCAGCCAAAAGAAATGAATAATTATTGACATCTGCATCTGCTCCTTTATGTTTTCTGATGATCCTGATTGTATCAATTTACTTTTACACACGAAATCAGGCTCTATAAAAAAACTTAGGTTAGGCGTTGGGTGTTTTTTAAACTGAACTTGGAAAGCCCCATCCTGGAACGAACCTCGGTCTGTTTTACATCCGCACACACAGTGAGTCACCATGAGCTCTCTCTCCTGCCATGTCCACAGGCTCTGAAAAGAATTCATTTTCCTTGAAGGGCGCTTTAGAGTCTGGTCATTAGGAAGATGTGAGAATCCGTCCAACTCTGCCAGCTTTGAGGCTTAGTTTTAATCATTGTTAATGAAGGTAATGATTTAGTGGGTGGAAAAATGAGTATTAGAAAGAATGATTAGACTCTTCATGAGTTTTATAACTGATCTCCCTAGAAGCTTATTCTATGTCTCAGCTGATCCATTTAATTCCATGTTTGGAAATTATCCCTGAGAATAAAGGGAGATTGAGAATACCCCTCAAACCCACACATATTAAGACTTTCTTTTCTTTAATTTTTTAAATAGAGCTATAAAATTTTAGCATTAGTCCCTTCAAATTCTGTTAGTCCCCTCAAATTATGTTAGTCTGCCATTAAGGTTAGAAATCACTAGTACTGAGAGCCGGGAATAGGAGTTTCTGTTTAATGAAGAGTTGTTAATTTTCTATAGATCCTTCAAGACATTCTAAAATAGTCATAAAATAGAGGAGCAAAACTCACCAGCAGAATGCACTCAGTACAGATACTGGGAAAATTTATGGCATATCCAGTAAATAACACCCAATTCCATAGCAGGGTGTAAGAGAGAAGTCCCCATTGCCGTCCTTGAAGGCCTCTTAGATATCCTTCTCTTGATTACAGATTTCTCAAGCAGCTAGAGACATCTGTAACAGAATCCATGTCCAGAGTTCAGGAAGGATAATGAACATGAAGACCTCTTATTTTAATACCTCATAACTCAGCAAATGAAGAATGCTGGGCCAGCCATAAAGGGCTAGTGTTTGCTTAATAGCCTTTCGCTGTTAGGATGATTTCTTCCCCGGAGGGGAAGGAAAGGCCTCTCTCTGAGTCTAAAAGACCAGACAGCCTCTACCTATAAGAAAACCAGGATGGTGAATGACTGGGAACTGACACTTCCCTCACCTCTGTCAGGAACAAGGAACACTGTTGATAGGAGTCTAGCTAGAAGGCTGATCGGTGACCCTGGAACTGATATGGTTTGTATAAAAGAAGAAAATATCTATCTCTAACCTTTTAAATTGGCTAAATTTGTTTAAGAAATTCTTCATTAAGGAAATACCTTAATGAAGAGAGGTTTTGACATTTAAAATAACAATATGTGCATGGTGAATACACAGCTGTTTGGAGCCCCTGATTGAATATAAGGAACAAGACGAGCTTGTTCTTTCAAATATCAGAGAGTCATTTATACAACTTATCTAACTTTGGCTATATCAATATTATAAGGGGGATGTTTGCTAGTATAAGGAAACAAATTACAAATTCTTGAAAAAGTATTTAAAGCATTCAAGGAAATGAGAACACCATTGTTTTGAACAGTGTATGATTGAACATGGGAAAGCCAACTTGGGAACTTATTTAAGGGAAATTATTTTAAATGCCTTTCAGGTCTAAATCTGTGTTTTGTGTGAAAGTAGGGACAGGCCTCTCCCTCCCTCCGCAGTTTCAGGAAGGAGCCTGGACAACTTTGGGAGGATGGAGATGAACAGGAGACCTCTACCCAGGGAGGTCTGGGAGGGAGATGTTGCTTGAACATGTGGCAAGTCCTTATCTTCAGGAAAATGCCTGAAGGTAAATTATTTTCCAGATATTTCTGGAGTTTGGGGTAAGGTAGAAAAGTGTGAATACTATTTATTTCAGGTGTGTTTCTATCTAGACATCAGATTTTATTGGGATAAACTTGGTAACCAAGGACTTCCTTTTCTTTTTTTTTTTTTTTGCGGTACCAGGGATTGAACGCAAGGGCGTTCTACCTCCTCGCTACGCCCCTGGCCCTATTTTTTATACTTTATTTTGAAACCGGGTCCCATGAAGTTGCGGAGGGCCTCACTAAGTAGAGAGAGAGAGAGAGAGAGACAGGGGAAGAGAGCTGAGGCGAACCCGGATCCTCCAGTCTCCGCCTCCCAAAGTACTGGGATTACAAGCGTGCGCCACCATGCCGGCGAAGGACTTTCTTTTCTAGATGTGGTCAGTTGATGAAGGACCTTTTGAAGTTGACATAGAAGCCCCACCAGTCAAGAACTGCCCCACTGGGACCCAGCTGCTGAGGTCAGGGTGAAAGGCTTACTATTTTGTTTGGGGAAAATGCTTACTGAATTTCTGAAATGGCTTTTGGTTTTTCCTTGTTGACAACAAAGAAACGTGCGATGATGCATACAGATATAACTGATCACATAAAAGGAGCTCCAATGAAGAAATAATAGATGACTGCATTTCTATACATGGAAACTTACCACCTTGTGGTTCCAGTTGAACTTAGGAGAATATTTTATGTGAGTAAACTGTGCCTTCCTTTATGGGTTTCTGGAATAGTTGTGAAAAGGTGCCCTATTTCACCTCTTTTATAGTTATAAAGGTTCCCAAATACAAAGTGGAGAACTCAGCACAGCATTTTAATGGATTCAAAATAAAAGTATGTATCACACACATGAATGCATATATTTTTAGTCTCACATGGAAATCTCTGAATGGCAACAGATGATCAAGGAATTTATTTTAATGGTATTTCAAGAGGGAATGGAGGTAAAAATCTGGATATGAAATTTTAATCAAGTATAATCCTTATCATAAGACATGCCAAGCTAGTGACTGCATCTTCGTGTTTTTGTGTGTTTGATCCCTGAGGTTTTAAGCACCATTGTGAATTTTCATGATGCAAAATGTCTTCATTGTACAGGCTTGGAGGGAGATGTTATATGACATATTTACTTCCAGAAAAAATGTATTTTCTGGAAATGTAAATTGAAATAATAAATAAAATGTAAGTTGAAATAATAAATATCATTATTAATGATGTTGGTCAGGGAAATGATTTCTTGGCTATGACCCCAACACATGGCAATAAAAGTAGAAATAGACAAATAGGATTACATCAGACTGAAAAGCTCTGCTTAGCCAAGGAAACAATCATTAGAACAGAGACATTAGCCACACAAAGGCAGAAAATATTTTCAAACCATGCATCTGATAAGACTTTATGGTAGAAATTATATAAGAAACGCAAACAACTCAATAGTAAGAAAATAAATAACCTAATTAAGAAATGAACAAAGGATCTTAATAGACATTTATTAAAAGAAGATATCCAAATGACCAATGGGTATATGAGAAAAATGTTCAATATCATTAATCATCAGAGACATGCAAATCAAGCCACAATAAGATATCCCTTCACACCCGTGAGAATGGCTATCATGAAAATGATGAAACATAACAAGTGCTTGTGAGGATGTAGAGAAAAGAGAAATCCACGCACATTGGCAGTGTAAACTAGCACTGATTATGGAAAATATTACCGAGTTTCTTCAAAAACTAAAGATAGAATTACCATGTGATTCAGGAATCGCACCACTGGGTATGCACCGAAAGGGAATGAAGTATTTCCAAGAGACATCTGCACCGTCATGTTCTTTGCACTTAGCCACAGTAGCCAACCCAAGTGTTCACAGATCAAGTGTTCACAGGAATCAACCCAAGTGTTCACGGATGGATTGATGGAGAAAGCATGGCATGTACAAATAATGCAATACTCATTCAGCTTCAAAAAAAAAAGACAGAAAAAGAGAAAGGAAACCTGTAATTTAGACAACAAAGATGAACCTAGAGAACATTATGTTAGGTGTAATAAGCCAGGCAGAGAAAGACAAATACCACAGGCCCACTTGTGTGTGGAATTAAAAAATGTGCACCTTATAAAAACAAAGAGTAGAACAGAGGTTACTCAGAGCTGGGAGCTGGGGGAACAGAGAGGAGTTATTGGTTAAAGGTCATAAAATTTCAATTAGATCGGAAAACTAATTTCAAGAGAGCTATTGCATAGCATGATGACAATAAATAAATGACAGTATAAATACAAGTATGTTTGAGAAATTAGAATTCAGAGTTCTGCAGAGAGACATGAGATGCCTGAAATAATTTTCCATAATGGATTGTTGTTCCTATCTAAAGTCATGTTCTTGGAGCAAGGTTTTGTTGTGTAATATCTTTAAGATCTACGTACATGTACCTCATACTCGGACTGGGTAGCAGTTTCTAAAAGACTAAAAAAAATAAGATGAGAAGAGGGACTGACTGCATCTAGTGAGGGAATGAGCACTAGCATTTCAGAAGTAGAATTTGCAGAGGGAGGGATCAGGCCCAGCCAATGTGCTCCATAGAGGGAGAGAGAGTTGGCTAGGCTATTTGAATAAGCTCTTTTCCATCTGCTGGTCTTCCTAACAGACTGACTCCAGAACCATGCATTCAAACTTCCTTCTTAACATTTCTAATCAGATATCTCATAGCACCTCAAGCTAACCAGCCCTGAAAGGGGCAATTCACATGACCCACCTCGTCACATGCTCCCCACTTGGTCTTCCCAGTCTCAGTGGATGGAAACTTGTCGCTTACTTTGTTAGACCAGGAAGCTTGGGGTCATCCCCAGCTCCCACAATCTCTGGGATCCCACCAGGGAATCCTTATGTTTTCATTTTGTATTTCCTTGAAACAAGGATGGCAAGGCTTAGATGCATTTTCAGATAGATAGACACACAGGCAGATAGATAGATAGATAGATAGATAGATAGATAGATAGAATCATTTTCAGTTGGAAATATGAAAATTCATATAATATATAACTCATTTTCCAAAAGCAGTTTAATGTGGTTGATCTGTTACTGGCTAGTGTGTGAATCGGATATATTATTCTTAACACTTGAAATATTCTAAATGTTGGGTTTGTGTTAAATTACCTCTTAAACATTCTTAGTTAAAAGGAATTGCATGCCTTATATCTTTAAATATTTTGACAGTATATGTAATGTTAAAATGGCATGCCTTCATATACTTGTGGAGGCAATGCATTTTACCATGTGGATGAAATTATGCAGGATATATGAAATTAGGTGAGTGTACAATGCAGGATGCAACAAGAGGCTACAATCTCTCACATGGCAATGAAATCTTACTCTGAGATTATTTCCCTTGGATCAGAATTGGGAATTCTATAATTCTATTGTATCTTTTTTCAAAGGTTTTTGCATTATCCTCAAAACAGTAGTAAGAGACTGATTAAGAGACTGTTTGTATAAAAATAACTACTACATAGAACTATAGAACTTGTATGGACAATTGTATCTAGCTGCTAAGGGAAGATAGTCAAATGTTTTGCATTGGCCATACACAACTGAATTCATTGTATAAATCTGTATGTAGATGTTAGATAATTTATGATATATATATATATATTTAAAAAGGATGCTACTCAGCTGCAGTTCTGTGAATGCTCATTATTGAGTAGTTTAAAAATTATTTTGGAAGATCCTCATGAAACAACCTAAATTGGGCCTGAAGTCTCCGTCTCTACCATAAAATGCAAATTTTTTTGAACATGGAAAAGAAAAACAATGTATAGTGTTGGTCCTTCAGCACAGTGTCCCGAGTATCCACATCTTTTCAATATTTCCACTGGAGGAGAATAAATAAGAGCCAGCCACAAGATTAAGATGTCTTTATGAGGCACTTGTTTGTCCTCTTTCACGTTAAAGGTAAGTCAGAACAATTTCTTCCTTATTCCTAGCAGAGGGTATGGGCTTGACTAGGGGTGACATTTGGGAATTACCTAGAGGGTATTGAATACTCTCACACTGACCTCTGACTCTTTAGCGTTCTCTTTTAATGGTGAATAGGAAGATCAATATGTGGCATGGCCCAAAGAAAGGAGGCATCCCCTGGTTTAGAATCCCTACAGCTGCCCTATTGGGTATGTGTGTGGCTGTCTGATCATTTAAATTGCCATCAGAATGAGATTTAGTCTGAGCTGGGGTTATAGTTCATTGGCAGAACCTTTGTCTAGCATAAATGAGGCCCTGGATTTGATCCCCAGCATGGGAAAGAGAGAGAGAGAGAGAGAGAGAAGAAAGAAGAAAGAAAGAAAGAAAGAAAGAAAGAAAGAAAGAAAGAAAGAAAGAAAGAAGAAAGAAAGAAGAGAAAGAGAGAGAGAGAGAGAGAGAGAAAGAGAGAAAGAAAGAGAGAGAAAAAGAGAGAGAAAAAAAAAGAAAGAAAGAAAGAAGAAAGAAAGAAAGAAAGAAGAGAAAGAAAGAAGAGAAAGAGAGAGAGAGAGAGAGAAAGAGAGAAAGAGAGAGAAAAAGAGAGAGAAAAAGAAAGAAAGAAAGAAAGAAGAAAGAAAGAAAGAAGAGAAAGAAAGAAGAGAAAGAGAGAGAGAGAGAGAGAGAAAGAGAGAGAAAAAGAGAGAGAAAAAGAAAGAAAGAAAGAAAGAAAGAAAGAAAGAAAGAAGAAAGAAAGAAAGAAAGAAAGAAAGAAAGAAAGAAGAAAGAAAGAAAGATTAAGGTTTTTAGTCTAGAGGAATAAGTATTCCTTAGACAATTATTTTGAGAGATATAACATTCTGTTACCTCCCAAACAGGGTGTGATGAGTTATTGAATGGAACTGTGTTTGGGAGTAGACACTTGAGACTGGAGTCACTATAGAGTGACCTAAGAAAAGATGTTCTCATGTGACTTTCCCTGCTTAGATTTCAGCCTATAAAGCACAGGCCTTCACCTGTTTTTAAGGGAGGGTCTGAGGAGTGTTCCCTGGGCAGGCTGTGAGGCCCTGTGCTTCTGAGCACAGCCCCCCTGGGGATGATGAATAAACCAGCCCTTCTCCTTAGGAAGGCTTCTTCCTTTGTTTGATCTTTTCATTTACATTTGACTGACAGGAAGAGGCACCTTTCTTCTTACTGAGGGAGGTAAAATCCATCTCCTGAAAGATCAGACTATCTCTGGGATCATAATTGCTTCCTCAAACTCTTGTGCCCTTTACACATGCAAATGAGGGACAGACCTGTCCACAGGACTGACCACAGACAGTGCACTCTTGAAGCTGGGTAATTGCCCCAAAAATTCTGCTCTAAAGGTATTTATGTTAGGAATTTTATTAACCTGGGTACATCTTGGAAATTCTTCAGGCATCATTAAATATTAACTTCCTTCTGTACATACACATCTATATTGTGGTGTATGGTGGATGCATATAATAAATATGTGGTATACAATGTTGTGATGGTTAAAAATATGTGTCACCTTGACAGGGCTCAGGAATGCACAGAGAGCTGGTAACACCTTATTTTGGAATGTGTGTGTGTGTGTGTGTGTGTGTGTGTGTGTGTGTGTATGTGTGCCGGGAAGAGATTGGCTTTTGAGACAGTAGACTAAGGACAGCACATCATCCCTCCCCTGAATGGGTGGGCAATGACCGTGCCCAGGGCCCAAGTAGAATTAAACAGGTGGGGCAGGGTGAGACTTGCAGGATTCTGTTTGAGCTGGTTGAGTGGATCATCTAGCTTCTGCCCTTGGACATCTGTGCTGCTGGTTCCCAGGACCTGGGACTCAAGACTGAGACTTACACCACCAGCCCTTCCATGTCTCCAGCTCACAGAGGGCAGAGCCTAGACTACTCACCCTCCATAATCACGTGAGCCAAGTCCTATAGAAAATCTTTCTGTATATGTCTATAGATAGATGTGTGTGTGTATGGAGAGAGAGACAGAGAGAGAGAGAGACAAAAGTATCTCTCTCTATATATAGTGTGTGTATATATACACATAGTCTCTCTGTATAGTCTCTCTCTCTTTCTCATGATACATAGGGTATGATTTTCTTTGTGAATTTCTCTAAAACTCCTTCCCCCCTTTTGCTGAGTAAGAATTGTAACATTTAAAAAATAATATAACCTACGAATATTTTTAAGGATATGCAAACACATCACAGACTGGAATATTGGGGCTTTGCCTAAGAAGGTATTTGCTATTCTTGTTTATGAAAAAAAAAAAAAAAAAGACATCAAACTGCCATCAACCCAGAGGCTTGTGAGAGCAGACACCCCTCCACTCCTCCTCCCTCTGCAGATGGCAGGGAACATAAAGTCCATCATCTCCTTTGACGTCTCTTGACATAGTACTTATAGTGAATCCTGGTTTGGGATTTTTTTTGTTAATTTGTGTTATTTTTGAAAGAGCAACAATTTTGATTAGAGGACACACATTCAAAGCATTCAAATATCAACACTGGTTAATCCAGAGAGAGAGAGAGAGAGAGAGAATGAAAAAAAGCAGAAATGTGTACAAAATAGGGGAGTTTTTAACTAAAAAATGAAATTCATATGAGTAAAACAACCAGGGCAGTGTGGCCACAATATGTTATTACCAAAGCAGATTTCAATAAAAGTAATAAAGTATAAAGTTGTTAATAAATAATTGTATAAATAAGGATAAGTTGGTATTGTTGAGAAATGAAAGAACAAAGCTGAAGATTTTAGCACAGAGGAAAAATTTCCCGTAGGTAGAAAATGGAAAAGTTTGCCAAGAGTGATTTTTTTAAAGTGTTTAAAAATGTGCATTTAATAATACAAACTATTTTGATTTTATTTTATCTGTTTATATAAAAATTTTGATTGTGTTTGCTGATACCAAAGGCAGAAATATTAAATGATAACATAAAAACTCAGCGATCTTTTTAAACGTTATGAAGCTTGCTCTTTGAAAAGAGCATATACTCAAATCCATAGCATATCTCAAACCATCAGTAGAAAGATAAATTATTCATAGTGTTTAAACAATTATAAGGAAAACAGACTTCAGAAAATACTCATCTAACTGAACATAGTCTGATCAGAAGTAAAACTTTATTCAAACTGTAAAATCGACCCCTGTTCTAGACACTATAGCAATTTCATTTTCAGTAATCATCTTTCATTTCATTGAGAAAAAAATGTATTCTTGATATCCCTAGAATTGTCCTGTTAGAGTAAATAATTAGTAAGAATTCGGTGAATAAGTCACTAAATATCAAATAGTTGAAAGCCTACCTAGCAATAGTGGGTTACAAGGTGGGAAACATTCCTCCATTCAGTATCGCTTCAGGTTTTCTTTCTGTCCTGAGCATCAGGCAGCCACACCTGAGCACTGACTGTCTCTGTGCCAAGCATGGGCCATGTCTAAGGTCCTGGAGGGAACAGGTAAGCCCGCTCCTGCGCCTGCCCTGGGAAGCCCATATCCCAACAGGAAAGAACCCTGAGACAAAAAATAAAAAACAAACAAAAAATAGGCAAACTGAGTTATTGTTTTTAAATAAATAATTAGAAAAAATTTTAAGAGATTTTATTTAATTCCTATTTTATTTTATTTTATTTTTATAAGTCTCTTTTAATTGGTGCATTGTAGTCATACATGTTGATGGGTTTCAGGGTGGTAGAAGTATACATGCACTCGTCAGTCAATTAGCCCTCCTCCAATTCCCACCCCCATTCCCTCCCCCTTCCCTCCTTCTCGTGCTCAGCATAGTAGTTGACTTTGATATATTTGTGTATGTACGTCCTGTGCATTAGGATGTTTCCCAATACCCCCTATTTTATAGTTGCCAAATCTTATAAACTACATTTTTCTCCAGAACAACGTAAAAATAGTAAGTTGAGGTACTTCTAGTATTTTCTTACTCTCTGGAATATAAATTCTCTTAAAATTCAACATTCGTCAGACTTGTACTTGAGCCACATTGTGAAGAATTGAAAGAAGTATATTTTTGTGATTTATATGCATATAATAAAGAATCAGTGCTTTAGACTATTTTTAAAAAAAATAGCCTCTTTTCAAGTGTTCTCTGTTTCAGTCTCAAAATGGTATTAGCATAATTAGCATGACTATAAATAGAACACTTGCCACAACTAAATAAGCAGGTCCAATTAGTTAAAATACTGAGGGCATTAGGTCCACTTCATAAAAATGAATTCAGGACCTATAAGAGGAGGGAGATGGATGGTGAATAAGAACAGGCTGAAATATTTTTGTTGAAATAAATTTTGTAAGAAAAATGAAAGTGATATTTTTGTTGAAAGAAATTTTGTAAGAAAAATGAAAGACCAAGAATGTGTTTTTTAAAATCAATTGAGAAATATAGGTTCCCTTCAAGGAGTGAAGTTTTCCACCAGTTACTGTTTACAGATTAATTTTCCCTAATGATAAGATTCCCAGTATTGATGGAATTACAGAAATTTAAAATCCAAATGTATGGATAAAAAACTCCTGGGAACCAATTTCCTTTCTAGCTCATAATTCTTTAGTTCAATATAAACATCTGTCTTTACTGTTGTTGAGAGCAATATAAATTGCAGTTCCTTTGTTGTTGTTGTTTTCTCATTCTTAAGAGCAAGTCTGAAAGGTTGCATATAAAGCTCTTAAAAGATATACATCTTAAATTTTAAGTAAATGTTAGACTACAAAAGGGGCATTTAAAGTTTTACAATTCTTGATGCATTTTTGAGACAAGGTATTCCATCTTGGTTTTTAGAAAGCATTCCATCTTGGACAGAAGTAGTTGTCTTTCTTTCTTTTTAGGATGTTCAAACAGAAAGACCTAGATCATGGGTGTTGGTAATCCATTTCAGCATGTGAAATTCCATACATTGAGAAATATCTCTCCTAATTGTGACCTCCTTGCAAGTCTCACTCATAGACTTAGCAAGGAGATTTCCTACCACTCCTCCTTCCTCTGCAGACAGCATGTCTGGGCTGCAGGTGGGAGACTGCTAAAGAGGAAGAAGGCAGTTGGTCTGGAAGTTCTTCCTCCCAGCTCTTCCTCCTCCATCTTCTTTTCTTAAATCCACTGGGCCAAAGTCTCCTGGATGAAGTTACACTGAGAGCTGTCACCTAGGGAGAGTCCTCCCTTTCTCTGTATACACACCCTTGCTATAAGGAGATCCAGTGGAATGGCGTCTTCTGGATGAACCTGTTATCTCCAGGTATCAAATTATCATGTTCATCATGTCAAACAATATCTCATCTCGGGACCCCAAAGTGGCATATCTTACTTCCAATCTTTTACAGTGGAATGGCAATTTTTTTCCCTCAACTAAACATCTTAACTGTACCCAAATCTATTCTCCACCCTTGCAAATGCATTTATCAACCTACTCACAAAAATCAGGATTAGAAATCTTCTCTGATTCCTTTCCATTTCTCTTTCCCCTTCAAATAGCCATCAAATATTCCCGCAGTTCTGCCACCAAAAGCTATTTCAACATGCTTGGATTTTCTCCATCTCAACTTGCAGCAACTTATTCATTTGTCCCCAAATTTGTTTTGTTCGTGTTAGGAAATGTTCACACAGCACCTGCTAGGTACCAGGTACTGTGCTACATAAAGGAGTTGCAAAGCAGAGGAAAGCAGCCTCTTTTCTCGTGGAGACGACAGTAAGCACTTATGCAGCTCCTCCTGTATGCACGTGCATAGCAATAACTCTGATGGGGGGAGAACATGATTCCAGCAATGCTTTGTTCTCTGTGCCGAGTTCTTTCGCCAATTACTCTCATTTCTTTGAACATAACTAAGTAGAATCTACTCATCTGGCTTCCTGTAGGTTGTAATGAATTATTCCTCAGTGAACATGACACCAACCACAGACATTCCCAGTATTTATACTATTCCTTGAGGAGCTGGACATCCCAACTTGGATAACACCACTGTTCTATCCTGATTACTTAAATTACATATCATTACAATAACCGTCTTGGCTTAGTCCTCTTGTCTCTGTTGGTTATGACTTGTTTCAAAACAACTCATGCTATTGCGTAGTCTCAAGATCTGTTGTTAACCAAAAAGGTTGTAGGATTTCAAATGTCAACCTAGGAAATATGCCAGGCTTCACTGAGATTAGAAAATCAGGAAAAAATAAGTTATTTCAACTTTTGAAATATCTCAGAAACTTAGACGAATATCTTAAAGGAATTATTATTTTTTATTCTGTATGTAATTTAAGAACCATTAGGACTTTGATGAACATGACTAATTTTGTCCTAAGAGTTATAGAAGCTAGTAAGTTAATAAAGTAAAAAACAATTTCCTCATTAAAACTATTTTCTCTAAGAACAAATTTTCCTATTGACTTTCAAGATACTCTGGTTAGTTCTGAAAATGTTGGAGCAAACATCAAAATGAGGCTTAGTAGATAAAAAGAATTTAAAATCTTAAAGTACTCATATTTTTGGAACAAGGAAAATATCAGAAATTTAATTTTTATCTTCACATCGCTTCATGAAGTGTAATTTAATTAATAAAATGGAACTTGACACAACCCTAGTGAAGAGGACAATTCTCCCAACGCACTAGACATTAATATGCATCTGATCACTAAAAGCTCTTCATGTAGTATCTTCATTTTATTTGAATGCTCATTTTAATAATTTCTCCATGCATTCGTACTTACATTGGACAACTAAACTTTATAGGGTATGTCTTCAGGGTGATTTGCTCCTTTTTTAAAATTGTACACTTTTCACTGACATCCACTGATAAGGAAAATACAACTTTCCCAAAAGTTAAAATTTTAGCAGAAGCTGTTGTGTACTCAAGCACAGTGCGTCCATATCACAGTGTGAAACAGAACTCTTCCCCTGCTTAAAACTCTTACGTATGATCGCTATTGTAAAGTAATCTTATGATCTTTTAGTTTCTTTACAATGCCTGCCCAGTGCCTTGGCAATATATTGGAATTTCCCAATTGTTTACTGATTGAATGGAAGCCCCTAGAGTTTACTTCGTCTTTGTTATACAGCATGGATACTTACTAATGACTTTGTTTTACTTCGTGAGATACGCCTGGTACAATTTTGAGTGGTGAGAGGAGGATACATATTATTTCATGACCTGCACATATACTTGCACATCATAACCTGGCCTGTGGTGTTTCATGTGATTGAACACAATACTTTTAAGATTCTTCATTTTTCTTTGTTTCTACAGTCTTCACATAAAGCCCAACAAACGTAGCAGACACAAATAGGAACTTTGTATTATTTTGCCAATTAACATTGATTGCTGCTTAGTTTCTATTTTCAAATTCTCTTGTGGTTCTTTTTTTTGTTTTGTTTTAACCAGCCAAACACGAATGATATTACATTCCTCAGAGCTTTACCTCCAAGGGGTATTTTATCACTCCCAAATTCAGGAGCACCAGGGAGGCCAGAGGGGATTAAGAAAGCTGTTTGGTGCTCTGCTCCCCCACCTGGCCGAGTTCCATATTACAGCGGGGGACGTGTGGTGAAGCTATTGTTGTTTCTAGCCTACAGTTGCATTCCCAGCTTTCTGTCAATATCTTGTGGATGATCAGTTCCTTCATTCATTTAAAAAAAATTTTAATTTTTTCTAAAATTGTTTTCATTATTGTGAGAGGCTTGTTTCAATTCTGATTCAAACATGTCAATGGAAAATAGTATAATATTAGACATCTCAAAAAATGTGATTATGTAATGGGTAACAGACTTATTGTCCATTTTATTAATTTAATAATTACACTCTGGTTATGAAAAAAATGGCTAATTTTTATAGACATGTGTTTATGTGAGCAGGAGTAGAGTGATATGACACCTAGTTTTTGTTTTAAATATATTATAAAAAAACAAAAAGATAAAAGGGATACATGAATCAAATGTATCCAATTGAAAATTTTAATATAAAATGTCATATCAAAATGTTTTAAAAGTTGAGTCAGTGTAGTAAGCAGCTGAGTTTATTGTACTGTTTACTCTACGTTTGTGCAGACCTGATTTATTTTTTGCAAAGTTTAAAAAACTTGCCTTCTTGCTATCATCAGGAAGCTTCTACAACTATTCCTAGGCAGATAATAATATTCAAGCACATAGGGTGTAAAGAAAGTGAAGTAACTAGTTCTAATTGTGAGACTGTAAGAACCACAGACAACAGAAACGCAGCCTCTGGTTTCAGGGTGACTTAGGTAATTCAGCAGATTTGAAGAGCACCACACATCCCTGAACACGAGCTCACCACCACTGCGCTGCAGGGCTCCTCACAGGAGGCTTGCTTCTGAGCGACGAGTGGAGGGACAGAGAGTGGACGCTACTAGGTGTGTACAGAGAGACAGGGAGGACTCTCCGAGCCCTAGGCAGGGCCTGGGCAGTGACTGTGCCCTCCTCCCTGCTACCTCACTTCATGTGAATGTATAATTTGTTTTCATGTGAAACACTGTGGAATTTAAGCCTACACATTGGTTCATGACATTCATTTAACCAAATCCACAACAACAAAAAACATCTCAAGAGTGCAAGGACTCTAAGTGTATGGCGGCTCCTCAAAAGACTAGGAACGGAACCACCCTATGGCCCAGCTATACCACTCCTTGGTATGATTCCAAAGAAAATGAAAGTCAGAATACTATAGCGATAGGTGAATACTCATATTTAAAGCAGCACAATTCACAATAGCCAAATGATGGAACCAACCTAGATGTCCATCAACAGATGAATAGATAAAGAACATGTGGCACATGCACACCGTGGAATTTTACTCAGACATAAAAGGAACAAAATTATATCATTTGCAGGAAAATGGATGGATGGGACTAGAGAATATTCTGCTAAGTGAGGTCCTCCAGGTTCAGAAAGTCAAGGGTCCTGTGTTTTCTCTCACATGCAGAAGCTACAGAGAAAAGAATACAAAAGGGACTTCAGACAAATGATGAGAGAGACCAGTAGAACAGTGGAAGGGGGCTGGGGAGTGGAGTTGTGGAGGGGGAAGGAGGCTCCATGAGGGAAACAGTTCAAAATGCACAATGTGCATATATGAAGGTATTACTACCAATCTCACTAATTTGGACAGGGAGTGGGGTGGGATCTGGAGGGAAACACACCAAGTGCTGTGTGCAGGTCTCTTTGTGTCACTTTGAGCCTCACTATGATGTATGATTACAAGGCACCAATAAGAGTATATTTTTTTTAAAAAACAGTCCAGGGCCTCTTAGAACCAGAATCCAGATTAGAAGTATCATGGCCCTCAAAGACGCTGAGGCGGATGAGGTCAAAGGCGTCTTCCATGAGGGGCTCATGGAATACCGGGAATTGCATGGCCCTCTTCCCACTGCGCCGCCCTAGGCTCCAGCCTGTGTTCTAGCTCAGGACCCATTTCCAGGAAAGAACAAGGATGTGCAGGGAGCTGTGGTGACATGTCCACGTTCTCAGAGCTGATGAGCAGAGGTCAGAGGAGGTCACAGGAGACCAGTTCCGTCCCATGTTCAAAGCCTGAGCCCACAGCCCACACAGGGAAGCGTTTTGGGAGTAAGAGCATGGCTTAATAATAGTCGGTGCTTCGTGAGCTCTGTTTTCTTTTCCTTTTCTTCTTAAATATCTGTGCTTAACTACACTGCTGAGTTTTCTCCAGGGTGACGCTGGTGATGTTTTGGGTGCAATTTCCTTGGGAGTGGCAGTGACTCCCCATCCTTTTCTTGACTGCATTATATTTCTGGCTTACACATGGCCTTACCTTCTCTGTGTTTTACAGTCGGCCTCACAGAGAAGCCTCCCACAGCGCTTTCTCCAGCCACAGTTCTTCGTGGTAGAGACTCTTGGCCAAAGTCAGCCAAAGCCAGCCATAAACAATTTCTCTTCTGTGGAAAGGAGCTACTCTTTGGGAGAAAAACGTGTACTTTTTAAAGTCCCTGTACATCTAACAGCCTCGTGTGTCTGTAACTTGCATAGGCTTTAATTAGAGTTATATTTGGAAGGACTGGAGGACATATTTTAATTAGATACCTTTAAAGATACTTATTACCGTGTTGCGTTCACACACAAGTCCTCAGGTACTGCGTTTATAGCTTGCATAAAAGTCAAGAAAATGAGGAGCAAATTTCTAGAGCGGTGAAGAAATGGAGAACAGGAAATGTTCAACGCCACTTCTGTCGCCCCCGGAAGCTGAGTGACAAGTGTGTCGTCTCCTTCTACTGTTTTGGCAATCTCCTGTAGGTCTGCAATTATTTCAAAATTAGAAATTTTAAAATCTGCTTCTTTTCCTAATGAAAAATTCATAAAGTTAAGTGTAAAGAAATCCAGGACAGGAAAACTGAGTTAATATTTCTGTTTTACATAATGCAGTTCAAATAACTTTTAAAAACATGGTATCCCTAAACAAAATTTCATAAGAATTTGACATTATTGCATTTAAAAAATACTTACAAATGAAATTGACCAGAAGTTTCTGAGTTGAGAAATATGCATGTGAAAACTGGGTGGTGACTATTTCTATATAAAAAATTTCAGTCTTTCACAATGAAAGTTGAAAGAAGCTATTCTTATGTAACTAAAAATAGCTTTCAAGAAAGTTATGTGCAAGGTGTGTGTATGTGTATGTGTGTGCGTGTGGCATGTGTATATGTGTGTATGGTATGTAGTATCTGTGTGTCTCTGTGTGTGTAGTGTCTGTAATTATATCTTTGTGTGTTACATATGTGTCTCTGTGTGCATGTGTGGTCTTTGTGCATTTGTGGGTGCACATTTGTGAATGTGTCTCTGTGTGTGCATGTGTGTGGTTTCTGTGTGTGTGTGTGTGTGTGTGTGTGTGTGTGTGTGTTTGGGGCAGAGGCAATGCACAACTAGAACTGAATGGCAGACACACATTCAAGCCCAGGGTTTAGGGTGGGAGGTAATTTCTGCAGAAAGGTCATCAAATCGGACCCCCTGGCGATGTTAACTTTATCTTCCTGTCAAATTCAGTTTAATCCCATCTTGTGCTTTCCAAATATTTGAAAACAAAGAATAAGAAACACATTAAAAAATGCTTCGTTTATCTCAAGAGGTACTTTTTTTCTTAAAAGAATAAGAAAATTAAAAAGGGCTTGTTAACGAACATCAGTCTGGTGTTAAAAGAGTGACGGAGGCTGCAGAAATGTTTCCCTTTGATGTTCTCCAATTAAATACTTGTACCTGCTTTACCTTGTAATGTGGGAAAGACCAGGATTTGCCTGATCAACAGAGAAAGCAGACTCTGAGGACAGAGGCTCATCCAACGTTAACGGCCCATCCTTTGAGTATGGTAATGGCGCCTGGATAAGTAACTGGAATGCTTTTATGATAGCTAGAATATTAAAAGGGAAACTGATAAATTGACTTAACAGATATTAGTGGATGAACTAAGAGAAAAGGTTTTGTAGGCATCAGCCTGTCATGAGAAAATGTACAGAAAAAAGGAAACTTCTCAGCCACCTCTGGCAGAGATTAGGATATTTGCCTTTATAGTGGGCTACCCGGGTCCAGTGCTCCCCTACTCCTGGCTGGCTGGCTCCTGGGGAAGTCAAGTCACTTCTTCAAGATCCAGTGCCCTCCTCTACACAAGGGGATAACAGGAGTGCCTGTACTCCTGGATTTCATGGTGTTCAGTGAATTAATATATACCAAGTACTTGGGAGAGTATCCGGCTCATGGTAAGTACTCACTGCCGACAAAATCTACATTTTAATCATGCAGTTCCTATATGGAGTACCAAATTATAGTAGGATGAAGAATGCTTCTGTGGAGATGTTCGCCCTTTCATACTTTAAGTATGATACTCAGTTGCCTGTTGCCCCAGCTTTCCTGGTTTAAGAAAAGTCGCTTCCTCTGTCAGCAAGGAGAGTCAGGAGAAAGCCTGCTCCACCCGCTGCTGGGCACACCTGCTGCACACTTCATGGTCTTTTCTTCTTCTCCCAGGTATTTATCTAATATTCTATGCAGGTTACTTGCAGGTGAGGTGCTTGACATCAGAAGGCTGTGTTCATGTTGTTTGCACATCTGCAGGACCCCAGGAGGCACTCAACAAACCCTGGCTGGATGTATACTGTGTGCAAGACCCGCTTTCTGGGCTGGGTGGATTTGGAACAACTTGTATCCTTGGAGCAGAGGGCTGGCTCTTCAGCATCAGCTCAATCAGTGGCACCTTACTGTGTCCTCGCTCCATTGTTCTTTTCTATATCAGCCAACGAAAACCAGATTCCTCTCGTCAATACCTTCTTAATTATCACCCAACACCCTTCTGCAAAATAAATATAAGAAAGTGAACTGCAGGCACATGAGACTCTTAGCCTTTTGCTGAAATAATTGCCACCCAGATCAGTCCTGGACTCACAGGCTTTCTGAGTGTTAGGCTGTGGAAGAGCCGAGGCATCAAGAGCCTCAAAAAAAAAAAAAAAAAAAAGAAGTCCCAAGACCAGAACACTAGGCTGTCATTTTTCCATGCATTCGACTTCTGGAAAATGTTAACTTACACGTATTTGTGTGCGAGTCATGAGAAGAAAGAGTTGCAGATGACGTTTTGTTATTTGACAAGCTTTTCTTGAATGCATGTGATGTGATAGAATCGGGCACTTGTTGGAGATGCTAGAACAAATAAGTGATTTCGTGTTCCTTCTTCACAGAGTTCCCAGCCAACAGGACTCACGTGGCCCAAGTCATCCTGAGTATGAAAGTATTTGGAAGGGGGAAGGGGTTCTAATTTACTGCTACCCAAACGATATGTCTCCTTAGCACTACTTTCCTTCCTCTGTTGGTTTTATTCAGCCATGTCCTTGATTTCCAGGTATTAGCTGTATTAGGCCTGCACTGGATGAATCAAGACACAACTGAGGATTAACCTGGATGACGACGGCCTCAGTGAGGCAGGGAAAGAAAATGCAGCGGACCTTAAGAAGGAACACCTGAACACCGGCACATGCGTCACTTTGAGAAAGGGCCCGGGATCTTCAGCAGGAACACCTGAGCACGTGGGCATGCGTCACTCTGAGAAAAGTGCCTGGACCCTGAAAAGAAACACCTGTGCGCATGCGTCATCTGACAAAGTGCCCGAAACCTTGAGAAGGAACACCTGAACACGTGCGCATGCGTCGCTCTGAGAAAGTGCCCGGGCCTTGAGAAGGAACACCTGAACAGGTGAGCATGGACACTGAGAAGGAACACCTGAACACGTGAGCATGTATGCCATGCTGGCAAGGCTTGTCCTGAGCGTCTACTGCAAGAATGACAAGCAATAAAACGTCCTTAAAATTACTGTATTAAGGTGAGTGTGTGTGTGTGTGTGTGTGTGTGTGTGTGTGTATGCAAAAATAACAAAAAAGGCTGGGATGTAGGTCAGAAGTAGAATGTCCCTGGTTTCAATTCCAGAGAGACAGAGAAAGAGAGAGAAGAAATAAAGAGAAGGGAGGGAAGAAGGGTGGGAGAGCTGGGATGTGGGAGGGAGGGAGGAAGGGAGAAAGGAAGTAAATCTGCAGCGTGGCCAGAGAAAGAGAATATATTAAATCTCTTTACCGAGCTTACTGAATGGTATTCCCAATTCCTGCCGCACAATTTCGTCTGCGCTATGATGAGCACTTCAGTGTTCTTTTTCATTATTGAAACTTATAGATTGGGTAGCATTTTATTGTACTTTCTTTCTGGAAGGGTCTGGTCAGTGTAGAGGTAATGTTAGAGAACCTTTGCATTGCTATAACTGAGCTTGGGAAGCTGTAGGGGTGGGGGATATGCTGGAGGAGACCCTGAGCTCTGGGAAGACAAGAGGGTGCCCTGGTGACTCCTGATGCAGGGCATGTTTGCATCTTTTTCTCTCCTGAAAGTGATGTGGCTCAAGATCATTTAGCTGAAATCTACTTTATTCTTTGCCAACTTATCCACAAAAAGCCACAGAGGACCATTCCTACAGAATTCAGTATTTGTATAATGAGCTGCGCACAGAGAGATTAGGGTTGTATTTGACTGTACATTTCAAAATGAACCCTTGGTGTCAAGCAATGAAATTAGCCAGCCCAGAGAAAGGTCTTATCCTCACTAAGTCAATGTTGTTTCCCCTGCATCCAGAAGTCAGTAACATTCAACCTCTATAAATACAAGCAATGTGTTTCTAGATTTAATTTTAGCTGTGGATGGATTCATAGGGAGAAGAGAAAATACCAAAAACATTTTCTGCAAACTACCACAGAAGACCTCATGAGCACATTGAGTTTGATAAGGAAGATGGTGTTTTAATGAATCTCAGGATAAATCTATTATCCAAATGTAACCTAAAAGCTGCAGATTTGAAAAGTACCAACTTTGGGGAATCTGTTAGCATTTTAAATATTCTTTAAGAATTATAAAATGTATTTGTGTGTGAATATATATTCAGAAATGTTGACGCGGTGTCCGTCTAGAAAACTCATTTAGACATAAGGATTTTCTCATCCAGCTAATCCACTCCCACTGTGAACAGCAGAGGGGATCCATCTGCACGTAACAGTTTGGATACCGCTGAGGAGGGAAAGGACTTACTCAGACTTCTATCTTGTAAATTAGCAGTTAACCATATGTGTAGATAAAATTACAAGGTAATAGAATTTGACGGAAACCTGGAGTTCATTGAACGCCTGCCTCTGCATATATCGCTGGGAGCATATCCAGTTTGGCCAAACCAAGGACCTCCAAGGAGATTCCTTGAGAAGGATAATCAGTGACATTCTCATGCTCCTTCTACTGTATCCTTCGACTTCTCATGCCACATCGTATGCTGCTTCTAAGTCACAGCATCGTCACACACATGCAACCCAGATCACCCATGTGGGAATGTTGACGCCCTCACCCCCTTTGAACTGGTATCAAACCAATCAGTGGTCCCTAAATTTTTCAGTGCCACAAACATCTTTGGAAATCTGGTGAATAACCTTCTCAGAATATAAATTATAATTATAAGAACTTTTTAAATATAGTTTTAACTTATTGCTTAAAATTAAATGTAATCTATTCCTTCTTAATGTACTAAATAAGAGTTGGAAGCTAGTCCAATAAGCACAATACTTATTAGTTATAAGTGAAATGATATTTCCAGACATCTATGGTAATTCTGACCTGATATCAAAAAATATCTGTCATTTCTCTTGGTATTTTAGTCAGCTTTCCTCCTGGCTGTGACCAAAATCCCTGATGAGCACAACTTAGAGGAAGAAAGGATTATTGGTGTTCATGGTTTCAGAGTTTTCTCTCCGTGGTTGGGCAGCACAGCAGCAACAGAGAGCATGACAGAGGAAAACCACCTTCACATCATCATGGCTGGAAGGAGAGAAGATAGATAGATAGATAGATAGATAGATAGATGATAGATAGAGATAGACAGACAGATAGATATAGACAGATAGAGGAAGGAAGTGACCAGGAACAGATACCGTCCCCAAGCCACACCCCCAGTGACTTATCTCCTCCAGCTGCTCCCTACCTGCCTAATTACCACCCAGTAAATCCATTCAAATTGTTAATCCTTCAATGGATTTATCCACTGATGAGATTAGAGCCCTGATTCAATTCAGTGATTTCACCCCACAATATTGTTGTATTCAACACATTAGCCTTTGGGGGGACATTCCAATCCTGAACCATAACACTTGGGGACATAATTGTAGACACAGCCACTGGTTTGCTACCCACATCTATATTTAAGGATGCTAAATTTCAACTAGAGGTTGTGGTATAAAGTCACAGTTCTCCCCACCCATGCATATAGGCCCCAGGTTAAGGATCTGTGATCTTGGTAAGGAAGGAGTGGCCATTGTCTGTGGTGTCTGTGTTTTTCATTCACCTGAAAATGTTTGTAAATAGGCTCTTGGTAAAGACCATTTTGCATCACATAAGAAAACACAATACAGATCAATTACAAATGCATGGCAAATTTGATTGGGAAGCTGCTGAGGAACTTGTAGAAAACCATCAACCACACGTTCTGGAAACCACCTCATAAGGGGCACAGCCAACCCAGCTCTCCAAGTACAGAGGAGTTTGTGGACGGTGGCTTCCCATTTCCTTTCTTCTAGCATAAATTTACATCCGCATTTCCCTAGTTCCCTCATTTTTATGTCCATCTCTCACACCCATGTTGTAGAGCGAAGGTGAGCACAAAGGTGAGACAGTCGGAGGTGAAGCACCTTTCTACACTTCAGTCCACAGGAAAGCAGGGTTTCACATTAGAAGCCTGGATGTGGGGATCTCACCCCTGTTTGGTGGACTGTCTATTTCTCAGGAAGAGGAAAGTGTGAAGACAATCCTCAAATGTGTCAAGAACAAATTTCTCAGTGATAAAAATGTGCAGAGAGAGAGAGAGAGTTCTTTCTGAAGTAACCTAGCTCAGAGCACAGTAAGATGGGTGGGACTTTGTTCAAACAATTTAGAGTTATGATATAAAAAAAGCACTGGCATCCTCTAAGGACCAAAATGCTGTAAAGTCCCCGGCACGAGCCGCATGTGAGTAAAACGTGCGGCTATCATGAGAGAGGCTGTGGTTCGGTGTTCAACCTTCACTCTGGGAAGACAATTCCGGTTTTTCACCACACAACCTTAGCTTCCACCGTAAGAAAGAAGGTATTAGAGCTGAGGATTAATATTTAACAAGGTATTGCAATTTGTATGGTCTTATGGAAATTAATATTCAGGAAAGAAATTTTACTTTTCTTGAATATTGAATGGATTACATTATTGGTTAGGTAATGGTAGGTGAACATTGAATTAATAGGAGGAATATATGTGTGTGTGTGTGTGTTGGATGTGTGTTAAAGTGTCATATTCCAATTTATGTATCCCTAATAGTGTAATCTGAAAATAATCGAAAAATCCACCTCTTTTTGTTCTGTGGGCTGTACCAGAGCTACTATGATGTTTACTATATCCTTGTGACATTTTTTACTGTGAACACAGATCGTAAATTTGGTGGTAGAATCCCACTGCATAGGAGAGATTGATTCCAATTTAAAACACACCTAGCAAAGCAAATTCAGAGTAAAATAACACTATAGCTTTTTATTTGCCTTTCACACCCTATACAGATCTTGGGAAAATACTTCAATTCACTATTTCTGCACAACTTATTCCTTAAACTTGTCTGATCCTTACAATTACCTAAAAATCGCATCAAACATTCAAATGTGTGAGCCTTTCTTAGGAGCTGGCAAACAAATTACTAAGGGAGAGGATAAGTCCACTAGACCCTTACAGAACTTCCTGGGATTCTCTTGTTCGAGAATGTCTGGGAAGCTCAACAGTGAAGCTAGCCCAGGGAGTTCCCAGGTGCGGAGGAGGAAGGATGAGGACCTACTTGATCTGCCAAGACAAGTAGCCAGGGACTTCACCGGCTGGGGCATTTTCTCTTAATAATGCAGAAGTGCAGAAAGCCAGAGTACACCTTGACTTCTTCCTGAAAGAAAAAAATTATATCCTTGGCTGACCTGTAGAGATGCACAGACTTAGAAACCACTGGAAGAAAAGACAACGTATTTCAAGAAAAATAGAGCTTCCGCAGGGCACGTCACATACCCAGTGGGATGATTAAGATGAGAAATAGGATGCTAAGATGGCAGAATCAAATCAGGCACATGATACCCCAAGCTCAGTGCAAAAGGAAAGTGCAAGGCCCTTGCTCAAAAGTCGCTGCTATTCCAACGCAGGGACAAGAGAGCACTGAACCCGGCAGGGAGGGCGTCTCCAAGTGAGGCCTGTCTGACCCCAGCACAGCATGTGTTGGTCATTCACACGTAGCTGTGAAGGGATGTACACCCAGAACATGTAGAGTGATTCCTATCAACCAGGCAGGAAAAGACCAGAGACTCATTAGCTGATATCAAAGGTTATATTCACTCAGACAGGGGGATCACAGGTTCACAGCCAGCTTCAGCAACTTAGCAAGACCCTGTTTCAAAATTAAAAATAAAATAGGGCTGGGGATAGCTAAGACAGAATATCTCTGGGGTTTAATCCTCAGTCCTACACACACACACACACAAAGTCCACAACTGTGACAAGATCAGAAATCAAGACATTAAATCCAAACAATAGAAATACAATTTCACACATATCAGAGAAAAATAAAACTATTATAATTCTCAATGATCACAGCATGTAGAGAATTAAATGTCCTGTGAACTGTGATATGAAACAGGAATCCGTAAACTGGCACGTCGGTCTTGGAAAGTCAAAAGCAGCAATGGCAAAATGTTAAAGGCACACAGGGCTTCTACCATGAATTTTCATAGACGTTGCTGCTCAAGCATGTGGCCACATACTCAACAACAAGTCGAAAAATATTTAGCATGAAATTATTTATAAGAGGAAAAAAACATCCTAAATGTTCATCCATAGAATAATGAGTAAGTAAAATTTTGCATATCAATATAGACACATTTAATAGAGCAAATGAAAAAAATTAAATCAACACTTATAAGTCTTGAAAACAATGTTAAATGAAAGCAAGTTGCAAAAGCATATGCATAGTATGGGAAAATCTATGGACATTATAACAAAATACAACACAATGTTTTACATATGGGTAACAATATAAATAGATAAAATATAAATATCGCATTGGAGCTGGATGAGGTGGCACACCCCTGTAATCCCAGTACTTGGAAGGCTGAGACAGGAGGATCACAAGTTCAAGGCCTGCCTGGGCAACTTAGAGAGACCCTCAGAAACTTAGCAAGAACCTGTTTCAAAATAAACAATAAAGTAGGACTAGGGGTATAACTCAGACATAGAGTGTCCCTGGGTTCAATCCCTACTACTCCCTCCCCACTCCCGCCACCTTCAAAAAAAGGATTAAGAAAGAAATGTACTGGGTTCTGCTAAATGTGATGGTAAAATATATCTCAAATGCAGAATCGCACTGTAAGTTAAAAGAGAAGAAATACTGCTATTTATTAGAACTAGACAATGATTCCCAGTGTTGGCATTATGAATATTTTAAAAATACTTTTATTGGAGCATTGTAATTATGCATCATAATGAGGTATAGAGTGATAGGAATATACAGGTACACAACACTTGCTGTGTTCCCCTCTGGATCCCATACTGTTCCCTCCCCTTCCCCATGTATGTATGCCATTGAGATTGGTTACACTTGGAAGACAATTATTTGAAGGAAATGGCACAATCTTCATTACTTGTATGCAGTATTACTGTATGCCAAGCACAATAAAAAACAATTATTCATTTGAAAAACCATTAAAATATACTTGAAAATTCAGAAAAGTAAAAGGGTTCTGAAAATAAAATACAAAAACTAATTGTCATGCTAACAATGACTAGTAAGAAAATATATTGCAAGTAAGTATTTCATTTATACTAGAAATCAGTGGATATGAATTCAGAGAAAGGTAGCATAAGAACTGTATAGGAACAGAGGGAAAGGACATGTTTAAAAAAAGAATTGAGAATGAGGAGCTGCACTAAGACAACTGAGAGACTTTAAGAAAAATCCAAGATAAAGTAAAAAATACTGTTTTGTTAAAAATATTGATATTGTATAAAAATGGGAATTTTAAATTTGATATACCAAGAAAATTTTAATTTTACAAAGTGACATTGCAGTCCATTTTAATAAATAAGTGATAATAAACAAAATCAGTTTTAAACATAAAGTAAACATTGTTTCCATGGAGGAAATCAGTCCTGTCATAGATTAAATATATATTACCAAAATTCAGAAAAACATAATTTTGCTTATTTCTTTATGTATATCAATAGAATCATTACTCAGAAACAACCTCAACTATGTATGGGCATTGAGACTGCTCTAAAGGTTGTATCAGTGAGGGCGAGAAGGTGATTTTTGAGTATTGGCTCACGGTACTTTTTATAGTTTGGATATGAAGCTTCTATTGAAGATGTACCTGTCACAGGCTTGGTCTACGCTGGTGGTGTTGTGGGGAGGTGGCAGGAACTTTAGGAGATCAGCTAGTCAGAGGAAGTAGAAGGGTCTGACTCATCCCTGTTCCCTCTCCCCCTCATTCCCTGCTTCCTGGCTGCCAGGAAGTGACCATCTTTCTTCTTCAGACACTTCTGCCATGATGTTCTGCCTCACCACAGGCCCAGAAACAATGGGACCTGCCCACCATGGACTGAGACCTCTGACACCGTGAGCCCAAATCAATCTTCCGTCCTTTGTGTTTCTCAGGTATTTTTGTCACATTGACAGAAAGCTGAGGGACACAGTAATAAACTGAACATAATTATCCAAGTGAATAAAAAATTAATATAAAAATTAAAACATATAAACTCTAGAAAAATACAAATATACATATATGTTAGACTATATATGTAAGAATATGTATATATTCATATGTATTCATGAGCATGTATATATATTCATACATACATGAATATATGTATTCATGTGTATACATATATATATATATTCTCAGGATAAAAGTTCTATTAATATCAATAATATCCAAGCTACATTTACTATTTGTTATTACCCATGAGTTATTCTAATTATTCTAGAGATTTTTACACTTTTACAAAATATTTTCAAAATTGATACTATTTCTAAAATATCTGCTTAGGAAAATTTGTAAATAAGTCACACGATAAGAATAGCAAAGAGTTAATTGCCCTTATTGATTGACCAAGAATTCAGGTAAAACTGTAGGAAAAAGAAACACCCAAACAGAAAAATAATCAATTTATAGGGACCGACAATTCACAAAAAAACAGACAAATGACCGTGAACATATTGAAAGATGCTAAACCTTGGGAAAACATTCATATGTAGAAAAGACTTTAGTGCTAACAACTTTTCCTTTGAAAGACATTGTTGTGATTTTCAGGCCAGAGCCACGCCCATGCACTTCAGGAAGTAAAGGAGACTGGCAGGGACATTTCAGAGGACCACTGCTAATAGATATCCGCATCTAAAGTGCACATTAAACTTTGATAAGCAATTCCAGTACGAGGAATGTAAATTATGGATATACTTTAAAAAATCCCGAGACATGTAAGCAAGGGGTCTGTAAAGAACTGTTTGCAACAGGAAAGAGACGAGAGCAATGAAAACACCCATCAGGAGCGAAATGGATTTTTAAAAGAGGATTCGCCCCACGCTAGCATAATGTGGAATCGCATGCATGTTTTAATAAGAATGAGATGCGAGTTTACAGGAAGAGTTGGGGATTCTCTCAGTGGCTGCTGTGGCATGGATTTATTCTTTTGCTGTACCACCGAGTGACGCTCCAGCCCTGGATACCATCTGGGGCGTTCCCCAAAGGATCACATGTTGGAGGCTTAGTCTCCAGTGTGCTGCTGCAGACGTGGAGCTAGTGGGAGTCGGCTAGGTCTCCAGGTGCTACCGCTAAAAGGGGTTAAGGTAGTTCCAGTGGGACCTTAGTTAGTTCTTGCATGAGGCGGACCCTGGAGCTCTCTCTGGCCTCCAATCTCCTCATGGGCTCTCGCCCTCTTGTATTTACTACCATCATTGGGATGCCATCTGTCATGAGGGCCTCACCAGGGCAAGCTGACCCCAGTGCCATGCCCTTGAGCCCCCGGCATGGTGAGCTGAGTAAACCTTTTGTCTTCACAAAGTTCCAAGCCCTGGGTCATTTGTTATAGTAACATAAATATAGGAAATTGAGTAGGAAATAAAGTAAGAAATGAAATACGAAATAAAGCCAAAGCAAGAAGTATTTCTGGCACAAGATGTTCTGCGGAGGCTAATGGCCTCATAGTTAGGTGAACCAGGAATGAAATAAGGAAAGATGCTGGAAAGGCAGGCAGCATCGATCTCCCTTGGCATGTGATGGGGACACAGCGTGCAGGTGCACCGTGGTTAGGTGGATTTTGTTTGAAATCACTCACCTTGCCCATGTGCTGCTTTTACTCAGAAGTCACTGTCTGTTCTCTAAAACTATTAGACATATTTTCCTCCTGCCCCACATCTTTTATCTACAGGAAAACGTAATTGCTATTTTTTAAAAGTGGGAGAAACAGAGTAACCTATCAACCGCTGGAGAGCACATAGACTTGGGCTGGGTACCATGTCAGGACTCCAGATCAGCAAGCTGGGGGTTAAACCCAGATCGGGATCACCCAGTCCTCAGACTCATTATTTTGTGACTCAGATCTCGGACACACACACACACACATATACACACATGTGTGTGCACGCACAGGAAATAAATAGCTTAGTTTAACATAAAATTTTGCGTGTTTATGTATTCTGGAAAAATCAACTGTCCATCTCCATGGGTTTTCATGACCTCAAAGCTGGTGCTGAGTAGTGGCTAGCCTTTGCTGGACTGGGTGGGTGCTTGCCCCTGCCCTCAGCTCACATTTCACTGTGCCTGGCCTTGGATATGAAAGGCTGGCATCCCCAACCGAGAAGTCAGAGCACGCTGCGTGTGAGCATATGTGCGTGTAGCTGTGCTTGCCCATGCTCCAATAAAGGTGCACAGCAGCTGGGTCGAGGAGTCTTTATGTCACCATGTATTAATGATCGGAAGCAAATCTAATATTTTAAGTACAGGAAGATCAACAAAAGGAAAATATGAAAAAAACCCTGATTTTAGGGAAAATGCAGAATCTTGAAAAAATAACAGATAACTTTGAGTTCTCCAGCTCATCATGCGTACTATTTAAATTGTATTTTCAGCATCCTTCCACAAATTTCCACCTATCTCACTTATCTTTCAAATTTGTGCCTGGGGAATCAGTCATCATTCAAGTTCATAAATAATTTAAAAGCCAATTTTAGCCAAAACCTTCAGATATTTTCAAAGTAGCTAACAGACAACAAAATGATTTGTTTCTCATCGTCTTTATCTGCTCTCTGGTGGAGCTCCCATAAAAGACAGGTTTCCAAGGAGAAGAGGCAGGAAAAGCCTGGATATCCCACAAACCGGAGAACAAGCTAATCCTGCAAACACACTCAACTCTCGGTGCCTTGGTGATGGTGTGCAAACATCTGGAGAGGAGTAGAGTTGTGTGTGTGTTTGAAGATCCAGCATCAAAACTGTGCCAGGCTTCCTGGCTCTGCCCTACCACAGAGAAAAAGGAACCTGGAGGACAGGATGGCTTGAGAAATCATTCACACTTGAAATGTGAACACCTCTAATGTTTTTCTACATTAACTCAGATCACTACATTATTAGCTCACCAGCTTGTGGGCTGGACGCTCAATGAGGGACCCACCTGAAGAGTGGTAAGAAATGATGCTAAATTACAGCGAGGCTCAGAGATCCAGGAGTCCCTGACACGGATGCCGGCTCACGTGTGATGATACACAGGAGCACAATGATTCGCTTTGATCTTGCGAATCCCCCAATGTTTTCCTCAATGTTCACATAAAACACATAAAAAGAGACAAAATCCATTCACTTTTATTGTTGTTGTTGTTGTTGTTGACTAAATGTTGACAGCTGAGAATATATCATAATCATGTGCAAGATCTTTACTAAGTTTCTGGGAATGTGTGGATTGGAGCAGGCCTCCAGGTTGTGTGGCCATGTGATCCATCTCCAAGCAGGGCCACACTTGTCGGAACTCCATCTCTGACGGCTGCCAGTACCTCGCAAGTCAGCCAGTTTCATTTATAGTATGTTGTCCCCACCGATCCCACGTGAGCCTCATATTGTGCTATTATTTTCCTTATTTTACCTGAGGGAAAAAAAACAGGTTCGTCTAAGGGAAAGGGCCTAGCCCAAGGGGAAAGGCAAAAATCCCACAGGAGTGCAAGGCCCGCTTCTAAATTTCAAATCTCCACTCTTCTCAGAAAACCAACTCTCACCCCAGGTGCATTCAACACAGATCCTGGTGTGAACTGCTGTGAACCGCAGGTCTGCTCTTGGTTGGTTTTCTGCTTAAAACAGTCCTGGAGGCCCAGTTTAACTTGATTTTACCTCTATCCAATATAACACCAAGCACGAGAGCCGACTGTTTGCAAAGCACCAGAGAGAGCTTAGCCCATCTCATCTGCGGTTTCAGTTACCCCAAAATCAACTGCCTCTGAAAATATCAATATTTGTCATGAGTCTTTCAAGAGAGAGAGCGAGAAGGACAACATTCACATGGTTTTTACTGGTGTATATTGTTATAATTGTTCTGTTGATTATTGGTTATTGTTGTTAATCTCTTACTGTGCTTAATTTAAAAATGGAACTTTATCTTAGGCATGTAGGTATGTATAAAGAAAAACATGGACTGCATAGGTTTTGTTACTACTATCTGCAGTTCCAGGTACTCGCTGAGGGTCTCGGAAAATGTGCCCTCCCACCCGCCAGATAAGAAGACTATCATAATAAAAAAAAACCAAATCTCTGGAATACTGTGCATTTTACAAAGTCCCTCCATATACACGGGTGCACTTGATATTCAAGGCAGTGCTGCGTGAAGGAGGGAGGGCCAGGGTTATTATCCTGTCTGGAAATTTCACAGTCCAGTGGAGGAGATAACACCTTAACTGGGCCCAGATATAATCTACTCTAAATTTTATTTTCCCCCAAATGGTACTCCTGCTTCCTTCTGAACCATGTCTCCACTCTTGATTGATCAGCTCCTAATTATTGTACAGTGAGTTGGAATAAAGCTCATAGGGGCCCCACATCACACTTCTGAAATGGGCACAAAGAGAATTTAATGGATGTCTTGGACAGGAGACGCTTCATGGAGCATTCACCTGACACCTCCCAAGGCTGTTGTGAACCATACAGAATTTCCATTATTTTACAGAATTTCCCTCGTTCACTTCTCTTGAATGATCTGCCAAGGTGGCATGTTTTAAGAGTCAATCAGATTCCCCCTTTCCCAGTGTCTGCTATGCTCTCAGCAGTGTGCTTGGCACCTCAGTGTCATGGGAAAGAGCCTTACAGTTCACATGGACACTTTAGTATAACGCTCCTGTAGCTAAGCACGGTGGTGCACCCCTGTAATCCCAATATTTAGGAGGCTGAGACAGGAGGATCACAGACTCAAGGACAACCTCAGCATCCTAGGGAAGCTCTCAGAAACCTAGAAAGACCCTGTTTGGAAACAAACAAAAAAAAATTAAAAAGGGATGAAATGTAGCTTGGAGGTAGAATGCCCCTGGACTCAATCCCCAGTACCACACAATGAATGAATGAATGAATGAATGAATGAATGAATGAATTCCTCCATATTTTACTGCTTCCATTTTACATTAATTAAATTTGTTTCATTATCAGAACCAAATATTTATAAATTCTGAATCTCTTACAAAGGGTGAGGTGGCAGCGATATTATTTTAATTTTAATTTTATAAAAACATGAAGTACTCAAAAAGTACCCCCCTCAAAAAAAGGTGGTTCTGATACCTTTGGGTCTGTCTTCTGTTCCCACCAACAGAATAGCTCACCCACAGCCCCTGATGCTCCTGGCAAGAGGAGACATCCTTGTTAAAATAAATTCCACATGATCAAGTTTGTCATTTCATTTTTTTATTATAATCTCAAAATATTTTCTCAAGTTTTGTAGGCATCCTGGAAGAACATCTCATTTTTTATGCATTTACAATGAAAAATAGTTTGTATTAAATTTCCTCTTAACTTTGCCCTTTTCTGCATTGCATAAATATGCAAAACACACTTAAAAGAAAGTACTTAAAACCTGGAGCATGGAACCTTACGTTTAAATGTAAATATTTTAGCCCATTTTTGTTCCAATTGTTCTGACTTGGTTCGAATTTTTCCCTCCCTGATTTAGGTCCCCGAAGTGAGGTTTCCAGGTCCCTGGCTCCGTTGATTTCCAGACATTTGAACAGAGAAAGCTATCTGGCTAAGCATGAAAGGAGCATTTTCCCCTCTGCTCACATATCTTTAAAAATGAAAATGACTTGCCTCTGGTTCTATCCCATTTCACTTCACATTTCCCATCTTTTTCCCTTCCCCTTACACATCAAAAATAATTTTAGAAGATTAGAAATTGAGCTTAAAGAGTTGAAATTCAAAGCAGGGTATCGCAGAAAGCATGCACAATTGCAAGAGAATTGCAAATATTATTTTCCCTGTGCGTCTTCACCCACATCCTCTGTCTTCGTCTCCCTTAGCCAGGGGCCCTACTGAGACCAGGGTGCAAATGTGCACGTTTATGCTTCTGTGGCTATTGCAGCAATAATAAATATACCCGGCCACCCCTTTTCCAACTCTTACCTATAAACCCAGAGTCATTCTGGGTAAAGGCTCCTGAGCTCTCTCCATCCTCCCTATCCAACTATGGCCCCAACGCTAACACCATGTCCTTCATGTTCACTGCACCCTCTCTGAGCCTTCCCTGCCCCCTTCATTCTGGCCTTTGATCTTCAATGTCACTGTTGCCCTCTCCCTCTCTTAATTATCATTGTCCTGCTCTGGGCATCACCATCTCTCCCCTGAGCTATTGCTACCATCCTGCTTCTGGCTTCCTCCCACCACCCCTGGCCTTCCTCACCCCCACCCTCCCTGCACGCCCAGCCTCAGATCAGTTCCTGCTGCTCCACCAGCCCACATGTCTCCCATGGCGCGTGACAACTCGCTTGTGTCATGCCACTGCTGTAGGCTGTGCCCCTCCTGAGCTCTGCATTCCATTGTCCATCACGCTGCATGCTCCTGGCAAACCTTTGCTCCAACAGCCACCCCTAAGTTTCCCATGTAGACTCTGTAAGCCTTTACCCTCTCCTGTGCCATCTGGTCTTGCAGACGGAGCAGGTTGCCTCCTCAGTCTTCACTCCCACTTCCAGACAACTGTCCCCACTGCCCCCTAGACACCCTTCCCTTGGAAGCACAGATGACCAGACCACGCCCTGGGACTCCTGCTCTTCCTAGTCAGGTGGGAACCACTTACCCGCTATTCCCGCTCACTGAACACGTACAGTCAGCCTGGCTGCCTTGATCACCACGGCTGTTCCCATTGCTGGTGAAGTCGGTCCTGTGCAGACCACGTCTCACCCCAAGCATCTTAGCTCCTCTGCCTTCGCCCTGCTGTGCGTCCTGTCTTCCGTCCTCATCTGGCAGCCCTTTCCCAAGCATATCTGTCACAGTCCCATATTACTGTCACAGTCCCAGCTGAAACTTCCCGTCTTCAGCCCATGACCCCTCTGTCTCATAGCCTTTGTTCAAGTGCCCTGACTCAAACAAATACTCCATGCCCCTAACACCTGCAAGCCAATGAAACAGTCATCCTTCTATGACCACCACCCCCCTTTGAATATGTCAGCTTCCATAGCATCAATTTTCCTTTCTTAATAGTTTATTCCCATTTATACTCAGCATGGATGCCATGATCAATCATTTGATTTAAAGCGAAACATTTTTACACACTTTCTCCTCCCCTTTTTTTTGCAAGTTCTCAATAAATATTTACTGAATACTTATTGAATATGAAAATAAATTAACATTTTTATTTGTATATATAATATTTTAATACTATTATTAGTGCATCACAATTACATATCACAGTGAGATTCAATGTGGTACATCCATACATACATGCGTGCAGCTTTTGTGTTTCCTTCTGCACCCCATACTGCTCTCCTCTTCTACTTCTCTGTACATGTTAGTGGAACTGATAGTAATACCTTCCTATATTGCTATAGTATTATCTGAAAGATTTCTTTCCTCATTCCTCCTTTTCCCCTCCCCAGCTCCCTCCCCCAATCCCCTTCCACTACTCTACAGGTCTTTCTCCACATTATTTAAAGTCCCTTGTGTCTCCTCTTCTCTCTCTGTCTTCCACATATGAGAGAAAACATACAACCCTTGACTTTCTGAGACTGTCTGATCTCACTTAGCATATTATCATCTAGTTCCATCCATTTTCTTGCAAATGACACAATGTTCTTTATGGATGAATACTGTTTTACTGTGTGTATACACCACATTTTTTTTAATCCATTTATCTGTTCATGAACACCTGGGTTGGTTCCATAACTTGGCTGTTGTGAACTGTGCTTACCACCTTTAATCCTTTGTCTCCTCATCCCTAAATTAAGTCTTATTTTGGCAATTATGCCTGCATGGAGTATAGGAGGGGATGGGGCAAGAGTAGAAGAAAAAAAAAATACACAATGGTGCTGACTGGTTTTAGTTTAGATTCATGACAACACATTTCACATTGTCCCTCAGTTCTACTATTTTTTTCCTAGTCAGTTGTCTTCGAAGTAACTATTTTACATGACTTCCTCTCTTTAAACCATTGACATCTCCCTATCTCTCTCTGTTTATTGACATTGATTCTTATTTAACTGAGAAAATAGAAAAACATCATCAGGATCCTCGTGACACTTTTCCTAAGTCTACTCAGTTTTCTTTGTTGTGGGCTTAACCCTCTAAGACCCTCTGTCTCCTACTGGTCCCCTGAGGCATGAATCCCATCCTCATTATCTCTGCTTCCCTTTCTGTTATATTATGTATTGTCAATTTTCCTGTCCTACTAGCTCATCCCCATAAGCACGTTCCAATTTCTCCCATATTTTACAAACTCTTGTCCTCAAATGCCCCTTCAGTTCCCACGCTGTTCTCTTTTCCCTTTCATAGCAAAACCTCAGAATGCTTTGTTCTCTGTTCATTGTCTCAACTCCCTCGCTTCCCGTTCTCTTTGAATTCATGCCAGTCAGGTTTTGAACTCATAATTTCATAATGAAACACCTTCTCCAAGGTCACTGGTGAATTACATGTTGTCAAGTCCAGTTATCATTTCGCTCTGCCTTTCTCCATTTGGCATTGGTAGTTATCTGTTTTTGTTTGTTTGTTTGTTTTGTGAAACACATTTTTTTATGATACCAGGGATTGAACCCAGGCACGTTCTACCTCCGGGCTACACCCCCAGCCCTATTTTTTATTCTTTTTTTTTGAAACAGGGTCTCACTAAGTTGCGGAGGCCTCACTAAGTAGCTGAGGCTGGCTGCGAACCTGGATCCTCCGGTCTCAGCCTCCCAAGTAGTGGGATTACAAGCATGTGGCACCATGCCTGGCTGTGAAACACATTTTTAACATGGCTACTGGGCCATCAAATACTCTTGGTTTTCCTCCTATCTCACTGCCTACTCTTAAGTCCTTATGAGATCCTTTATTTCTCCCTACTCCCTTAGTAATGAAGGGTCCTAAGTCTCTTTTCTTGTTTTTCTGTTCTCACTTCTATCTAAACTCTTTTCAAGCCAATAGCAAGTCTTAGCCATTAAATACCATCTTTAGATTTAAGACTCCCAAATTTTAGATTTCAATTCCCCATCCCTCTCCTAAATTATTGACTAGTACTTGCCACACTGCCTGTCAAACATCTCCGTGTGTGTGTGTGTGTGTGTGTGTGTGTGTGTGTGTGTGTATAATAGTCATCTAAAAAGATACTTTGTCAAATGCCAGGGCACATGATAGGTATGGTGAACCATCATCCCCGCCAAGGAGAGTGGTGAGATTCAAGGTCCATCGGGACCCCGTTCCACCTGGCCCAGAGCCCATGGAGCAACCATATTTTGGGCATTGGTGCCTCTCTAGCTTCTCATCCCCCAAATCTACTGCTCCCTATTAAGTCTTTGCCCTGTGTTCCACTTTACAAACAGTGATGCCTAATTTCACCATAAACAACTCTCTGGGATAGCGAGTTAATTCCTGTTCTGAAGAAGGGAAACTGAGACTCAAGACATTTAAGGTTGCCAGATGTCATGAAGCTCATTAGCGAAATGGCAGAAGGAGGATGTGGCCCCAGGTCTGACAGTCTCCAAGCCCAGGATTCTTCCCACTCAGTTGTCACTTTCTGGAAGAAGAACAAGTGCCCACAGGGACACTTTGTATGAGGAACTTTATCCTTATAGATCAAAAAATGGTCCACTCATTACGCATTATAATACAGAATATTCTCCAAAGTTCAATTGCACAAAGAAATATAGGAGAAATTAGAAAAAGTATCCTTCATGAAAAAGAACTCTTATTCAAAAAATAAAAAGTCACAAACAAGAGATATAAGGCTTCAAATGTATCAAGAGAAAATAAAACTCAATAAATGAAATTAAAATGTGAGTTGGGAAAACTTAGGTCAAATTGAAGCACAATCTTACTAACATGGAAATTAAGGAAAGCCACGTTAGAACCACAGTATATGGCAGAGTGGGTAGGATACAGGAGCTGAACTAATTTCGTGGAAATAAGTCATTGGTAACAGGTAACAAGGTTTTTTTTTTTAAGATTGTTTAGAAAACAAAGGAGGTTTAATTCTGAATCTCCTTAAAAGCCAACTAAAATGAAGGAACAGAAAGAAAAATGTTTGGAAATATAACAAAAGAAAACTTTTCTGAAATAGTTTGTATCTCCAAATGAAAAGAACACGAATAATTGCAATTTGTTGGAAAATCCTATATAGAATTACCGATTCTAGTGTAAGCATGTCACAGTTGGATCCCATTTATCTCCACCTTGCGGAGAGAAAGGAAGAAATCAGTACTGAAGCTTGGTATTCCTCCCTCAATTACAATGTTTGAGAATCAGATTTTCCTAAGAAAGCTATCATGGCTTTGTTGTGATATTTTTGTTGTTGTTGTCATCAATAACTATTGGTTTTTGTCAAATATTCTTCTCCATCTATTGAAATGATCATATAATATTTTTTCTTGAGTCTGTTGATGTGGTGGATTATCCTAATTACTTTTTGAATGTGGAAACAACCTTTTGAATGTTGAAATAGCCTTGCACACATTGAATAAGTCCTACTTAATCATTATTTATTCTTTTTATACATAATGAGATTCAATTTACTAATGTTTTGTTAAGGACTTTTGTTCCTTTTTTCATGAGATATTTGGGTCTGTGATTTTTTTCTTTTGCGATATCTTTGTCTAGCATTGGAGTTACAATAATGCTGACCTTACCTAGGGGATTAGGAGAGTCCCTTTTGCTTCTGGATTCTGGAACAGCTTGTAATGAGTTGATAAATTTCCCCTTAAATGTTTGGTGCTATATGCCAATGAAACTGGGCTTGATGCTTTGTTTTGGAAAGTTATTATTTATTGCTTCATATATAATAATATATGAATACATACTTATTTCATCTCTCCTTGTATGAGCTTTGCTAGATTATGTATTTCAGGGAATTGGTCCATTGCATTTAAATTATCCAAACTGTGGGTATAGAGCTGCTCTTCATGAATTTCCTTTATTATACGTTCATTGTTTATGACAACAGTAGAAAAAGTCTCTAGATTGTCTTATATTGGTAATTTCTGCACAACTGCTTATTTTGGATTTAACATGCCCTTCCTTTTCTAGTTTCTTAAAGTGAAATCCTAAATTACTGATCTGTATTCTTTAGCAATACACACATTTTATATGTGTGTATAAAACACACATATAAACTCACATACACACAGCACTTGGTGTATTTCTCTCCATATCCCAAATCATTTCCTCCTCCTGCCTCCCCATACATGTTTTTGAGACATTCATATATGGACATAATATTATTTGACCTGTTTCCTTTCTCAATTCTCCTTTTTAACCTCCTTACTTCCCTCCCCCAATCTCCTTCTACTCTTCTACTTGTGTCTTTCTTCATTTATCTAAAGTCCTTTTGTTTCCTATTTTCTCTCTAGCTTCCACATATGAGAAAAAACATATGACCCTTGACTACCTGAGACTGGCTGATCTTACAGCATAATATTTTCTAGTTCTATCCATTCTTTTGAAATGATATAATTTTGTTCTTCTTGAAGGCTGAGTAAAACTCCATTTTGTATATACCCTATTTTCTTTATCCATTCATCCGCTGAGGGACACCTATGTTAGGTTTTGGTTGAGTATTTGAGTTTCCATCTCTCACCTCACAGTACCCCTCTGTCAAGAGCCCTGACCATGTTAGTCTTCATTGTTTAAATTCCTGGTCTGATAATTCCAGGAGTCATATCTGAGTCTGATGTCGGTGGTTGCTTTGTTTTTTCAATCTCTCTCTCTCCCTCTTCTACCTTTCATGATGCTTTGTGCTTTTTTGATGAAAGTGAAACATGATATGTTGAATAAAAGGAGCACAGGTGTTTTAGCATGAGACTTCATTTGTCTGAATGGAGATTGGCTTTTTGTGTTTGTTATAGCTGCAGCTGTCAGGGGATAAATTTACTCTAGTGTCCTTATTTTGGTCGCATTATTGTCTTTTAAGTTTCCCTACTGACTCCTCCTTAAATAGAGTCTGAGTCTTGCAGATTTTTCAGCTGTAATTCTTTGTTATTACTGAGGGGGACTTTTATGGTTACGAATCAGTGTTTTAGTGTGCTGGAACTTTCAAAAGTGCTTTTCAGATATGCCTCAAGTTAGGCGAACAAGAAGACTAGAGGGGCCTGAAGTGGGCTGTTTTCTTCCCCCATGTGGTTAGGGTCTGATAAAATCCAAGTTGTCAAACAATTTCCTTAGAAGGTAAACTTTTGTTAATAATGTCAAAGTGCTTGGGCTATGTTAAAATTTTTGATATTCCTCTCTCTCTCTGATGGGAGCATGCAGGGATTTTTTTCCCCTGATTTTCACCTTGAGAACCTGGCAGGACTCCTGGTTGTGAAACACACACAAGTGTGTTGCAGGTTTAGTTTCTAATCAATGTAGTTGATGTTCCATCTCCATTGATGAATCTATCACCCTTTAAGTCCCCCTCATGGGCTCCAGCGGTGAGTCTTTGCCTCCCCCTGTCTGTTTCCCTAGTCTTCATGCTATAGGTTTGCCCTGTGACCTCATTTCTCTGATGATCTATGTAAATTGACTGATTTTCAGTTTGTTCAGATGTGCGTGTGTGTGTGTGTGTGCACGCGCATGCATGGGCGTACTCAAATGTATGGGAGTGATGAGTTCTAAGAAGTTTGTATTTCATACCAGAAACTAGATATCCAGAAAGGTGTTTTTTCAATTGCATCTGCTAGTATTTCCTTTCCATTTTCATGCTGCTATCAAACTGAAGGAAGTGGGAGAAAGACTGAAGAGCGGAAAACAGTCTCATAGTGAAAGGGTGTTGGGGACATTAGGGTGAATCTGCACTCTGGGGGTACACCTCCACAAAGGTCTACTTAATGACTGATCATGGTGACCCTGAGGCTCACATGGATTCCTGGGCTTCAGCCTAGATGAGGGGTTAGCTCTCTGCATTACCCCAAACTGAGAGTTTCTGAAGCAGTGGCACTCACCTGAGTGCAACCTGGAATTACTTGGGTGTAGTAGAATGATATGCATGCCTGTATGACACTCGATAGAATAAATCCACAACGAATTCAGAATAGCTGTGGAATGAGACCATGGTATCAGTGTAGTTGAAAGTTCCCCCCATTTAAGCTTAACCTTCAGTTAAGCATGACAATCACTGTTCTAAAAACCTGCAAGAAACAAATCAAGCTCATGGTGCAGGCCCACCAAGGATTAGACTTGATTTCTTACTAAACTAGTAAAACATACCCTCATCATTCAGAGATAATGCATGAGCTCTTCAGTGTCATCACAAACAACACATGGTTTCTCTCTCTGGTACTTTGGATATTTTTGTCTTAATTTTCATTGCATATTTTTGTCTTTTATTTTTCATTGGTTATTTTTGTCTTGGTTTTCATTTTACAAAGCAAACACAAGAGCTTGCATCTCTAGACTACAGGACTGACTGTCTATCCTGGGACCAGCCTGCTGGCAGTGAGCTGGGATCAGCATGACCAACCAGCAGGATCCTTACCTGGAATGGCATGCAACATATGGAACCTAGTAGGAATAGGCAATTGGTTTTGTCATTTACATTTTAAGATTCTTCCCAATACATTGATGACTATAACAAAAGTACACTAGAGACTCCAGATTTTGAAAATAAAATTAGATAGGAGGCTATTTCCAGGAGAAATCATATTCTTCTCCCATAGCCAACAGAATTTGAACTGATACTTAAAGAAAATGAGTACAAAGGGGCATATATCATTAGGTCTCCAGGGATTTCTCCATTGGGACTGCCAGGGGACAGTACTTGGCGCAGCTGGTGTGATGGCTGGTGGATTTTTGAATGGACAGAGGCAATGGGCATGAAGAAAAGCAAGAAATGCAGGTGAATGTTACACTTGCCGTCTTCTTTGTCAAAACCAATCATCTATCCCTGTGCAGCTAATGCTGTTATCATCTTCTGGAAGTTTGAGGGGGGGTTATTTTAGCAGAATCAAAGCTCTGCTGGAGCAGGTTGTAATAGAAGCTGGGGAGAATGAATTGTCTAACCTGAGCCATATTTGAATCCTCCACCCAAAGGGGCCATGGAAAGGTGGATAAAATTGCGGTTGACTTGTCCATTTGGGAAGTGAGGGTCCCTTGCTCACAGCAGAGTGGGGGTCAGGAAGCTAAGAACACGGAGGTCATCTAGCCAGTATCCAGCCAGGCTCAAAAGTACACTTACCTGTGAACAGAAACATGACTTTGGCCCTAGTTATTTTTGTCCCTTTTAAAATGTCTTACCAACCAGTATTTCAGTATGATTTCCTAGTTCTTCTGACATCTGAAAATAAATCGTGATAGAAAGGAGGGTCCCTAGAACTACTGTGATGCCAATACAGACCCAAATGAGAATAGGACCCTGCCCATATTGTATCAAAGGCTAGTGATAATAAAAGAGCTTTCCAAGGCTTCCTCTAATGCGTGTCAGCTGTCATCAACGTTACACTCGTGGTCTCCTTTGTCAAAACCGATCATCTATCCCTGTGCAGCTAATGCTGTTCTCGTCTTATTCCATCCCAGCTCAGAACCTGAAGCCAAAACCCTGCCCCACCCACTCTGCCAATGGCACACAAAGTGTATCCGTGAGTATTAAGCCAGAGAAGGAATTTCTGGCTGATGCATTTGGTAAATACTATATTAACCAAGTTAGCAGGGCTATTTATTGATGAATCTCTGAAAACTCCTGAATGCTAAGATGCATTGTAATCCACTGGGAGAGCTGCAGAGCATTAGCTAGCCCTCTAGGTTATTACAACCTGGAATTGATGACTGGTTCAAAATTTGACAAACTCATGAACACGTTGACAACTCCTTCCTCCTTCCCACCTTATTTGACAACATGAATGATTCTTTTCCGCAGCCACAAGACAGCAGAGAATCGAAATCAAGGGCAAATGAGGGACTAGATTCCCCCTCCCCCTGGTGCATAGAGAAAAAAGACCTGAGAAGATTATTACATCCAACAAAGGACAATGGTGTGATGGGTCCCAGAACGGGGTGCGTTCCTTCAGGGTCCATACATACCAGCTCCATACCTTGTGGTCCTCCACACTCCCTTTCTGCCTTCAGTAGCTGGTGTATTCCAGGAAACTGGCCAGAGGTTTCCCCCACGGTTCCGGTTCTCCAACCACTTACGACTAACTTACAGCAGGAAAGAGTTCGTATACTCCCTCACCTATGCAGAACCCATGGTTCATAAAATTATTATTGGTCACTGATTACCTTTGTGTTCACAAGTTGAACATTGATTTATTTTAATGTCTAATCTAGAGCAACTGCATGTGCGTGCATATTAGATAAACTTCCTAGAATCTACGGGATGTATTCAAAATGAATTTCTCAGTAGGCATTTAATCAAAGTTCAAAAGCATGCCTAAGAAGTTAAAGTGGCAATAAGTCCATTTAAAAAGCCACTGAAGACTGGCTGTGCAAATAACTCTAATAAAATGCCATATTCATGCATCTTATTTATATACAAAAATGTAGATGATAAATGGCACATTTCATAATCAGTGGATTAAGCTCAGATGTGATTAGACACTCGATAATTTAGTAAGTGAAAATGAGCTAAAAACAGGTACAATTTTGAAGCAATGCCTGGAGAGTCCAGAAGTTATTGTCAATTTGATGACAAAATCCTTTGGATTTGAGTTACTATGGGTGGAAATTCAACGGAATGCAGAATCATGCCCGCCACCTGGGCTTGGCTAAGTAGTTTCTTTCTCCTCTTGTTCCTTCTACATTATGTGTAAAAGATTAAAACCTGGACAATGACGCTTGTGCCTTGTGAAATGTTTCATGCTTTGAAATGACTGCCCATGACAGTTGTGCCACCACATCTTTCAAAGCAGATTCCCCACAGTAATGTACTCATCCTTCTCATTTGAGATTGCTTCCATCTGGCCACTGTGTTGAGCATACAGAACCGAACTCAGTTCTGGGCACATTTCACAAGCCTGCTTCCTGTGGGGCTGCTAGGGCCCTGAGATTCGGAATATTTTGAGCCAGGGCTCCTCATTTTCATTTTGACTCCCAAATTATGCAACTGATCTTGACTCTGTTCCATCTCCCCTCCTGGGCTAGCCCCACACTGAAACACTGACCCCCAAACTTGTGTACATGTGCTCAGACGATTGGCTCCAATCATGCTAATAAAAACCAACATGGTGGGCTTGCTTGGCAATGATGGAATATCTTTTAGAGTGCTACACCTATTCTCCCTGCATGCTGACTGTGTGTCTATGAATGAGGTACACACACACACACACACACACACACACACACGCATGCATGTTCACACACACAGATGCGTGCTCACACACATATTCAAATAGATCATTGATTTTTTTTTTATTATCTGTGGGTGTGACATTTCCGTCTCTGAAAATCTTCCTCTTTGTCTCTCTAACTCTTCTCTCAGGCAGAGTTTTTATTTTGCTTGAACCCCAGATGGTACAATTTAAAGGTAATATGAAGGGTAAGAAAGAATATATTTTGACAAATAACTAAGCTGCGACATAATAATCTGATATCGGAGCTTCTATCTGTCAGATGCAATCCTAAGTAAAAGACAGAAGGAAGCAAGGGATTGCTTTTTAAGGAAATTAAATTAGTACCTGGAGACTCCTTGGGAACTGTGACTGGAGAGGGCATGGACGCGGGCCCGCTGTTCAGGTTCCAGGGGGCTCCGGAGTGGTCCTGGGTGAGATGGAGCGTGTGATGAGCTCGTGTTGGGTCTCCATGCGCATACTGCCTCTGTCAGGAAATGAGCTCTTGTGAGCAAGGGCCTGGCTCAAGGGCCCAGAGCAGCCGAGGCAGGCTGTGACTCAAAGCTTTTTAAGGTGATTCACTCCTTATCTGCACCACCCAAGGCTCTCTGGAGCTGGATGTAATGTTCCCTTTCGTGTTTTAAGGGTTTTTTTGTGATAATTAAGACAGCAACTAGCACAACATTTTTAGGCATCTGCCCATACAAACAGCTCTTGACGTGATGACTATGGATGTCTTGAGGTTTTGTGCATTTTCTCAGTGGGCCAAATGTCAAGATGCCGAGTATCAAAGTTCTGAATTCATTGGCACACAAGGAGAAAACAAATCTGCAACATTTGCAGCTGAGAACTGGAGATCTGATAGCCAGGGAGCATGTGACAGATAAAAGATAGGGAGTTGGCGTTTTTGTTTAGTTGGTTTTAAAGGCATTTTTGCTCTAACCAAATACTTCATAAATTCGAATGTAGAAATGTAAACCGAATACTAAATAAGTTCTTCAGAAGTCTTCGAGTTCAAGAAATGTGTAGATTAAGGTTCCTATCAAGTGGCACTTTAAATTTTTTTCCGATCCCCGCTATTTATACAGAGTCCAATGGGTTCTTAACCTTTGAGAAACCTGCATTCAATCAATGCATCGCATGAGTGTTTCAATGTCATTAGCTAGATAACCACGTGCCCACATGTTTTTCTCCATTCAGAAATTCAGGAATCAGTCAGTAAAAGTGAAATAATTAACAATGAATATCTGCTGCCCACATTTGGTGTACACATTATCTCCATCCATTCAAGGTAACATTTTTGCCTCTTAGGCAAGACGCGTAAGCCCAAATCCTGCATATTGCATAGCAATGGGGGCTCGCCCAGTGACCTCACCTATGTTTCCATGGAAGCAGATTCATCTGGAAATAGCACAGCACTTTGATTTATAGTTGGTCAAAGACAGACTCCTGAATTACACACATTAAAAGGCCAGTTTCAAAAGAAATTCTTAGGCTGAGAATTTCGCAGCGCAAGATTATGAGTAGCGTGGTATTTATGTTTTTAATGATTATGCATCTCTTCTTCGGAATTTGAAGCAGCGCTTTTATCAGTCAAATGCCTAATGACGAGACTATTTACAAGGAAGGCAGAGATCACCGCTGGAGGGAAGGAACCCGGTGTTGGCAGTGCTCCACTGCTCCTGGCTCTGCTGCTACCCGACCTCGTGTGTCTTTGTCGGCTCGGGCTGCCATTACAAGATGCCAGAGACCAGGTTGCTTAAACGGATATTTATTTTCTCACAGTTCTGAAGGTTGGAAGCCCAAGATCAAGGTGTCAGCATATTTGGTTCCTGGTGAGCTCCCTTCCTAGTTCACACTGTGTCCTCACAGAGTAAAGAGAGAGAGAGAAAAAGGGGGAGAGAGAAACAGAGTGAGCTGGGGTGTCTGTTGTTATAAGGACACTAATTCTATTGAATGAGAGTCCCCCCCCTTATGACCTCATGTAATCTTAATTACTTTCTTAGAAGCCCTATCTCTGAGTTCAGTCGCACGAGGAGTTAGAGATTCAACATATGAATTCTGTGGGATCATAGATGTTAAGTCCATAGCATCAGAACACCATCTGCTCCATCTTACCATGGACCCAGTGTCTTTGTGGCCCAGCTCTAAGGTAGAGGTGCATTACGTGAACCCAAGCCAGGTGTCCAGTCCCTGGGCATCGCATTTCAACACAGCTCACTTTCATCCTCACGAACACAGTCATGAACTAGAAAGGAATATTGATAAAGATAAATTGTAAATATTTTAAAAATCCCTCTTCTTCTGTAAGATCTGGAGTAAAAGTAAGGGAGTGGATGTTTTCTTCTGCTCTACCCAAAGGCACTTACATGTCTACGGCCAGAACAAGGAATGGGCTGGACACTGAAGCCTCCAGCTCCCGCGCTGAACTCCTTCCCAGCTCCTCACCTGCTGAGCGCAGGGGATCTAGGAGGCCCCAGCACCCAGCCTGACCTTGTTTCTTTAGGCAGTGAGCTGAGGAAAGGGGCACCCATAGCATAACCTCACAGCCTCCCTGAGAGATGGACCATTTTAATTCATTGGATTGTATAAAATAGTTAACCCTGTCTCTATAAACAGAGACAACTGTAAAACAGAATAATGTTGTCTGTCACAGCATAGGACAAGTCAGTTTTTTTTTTCATAATATCACATGGGAAACAACCAGAAAAATGTCACATTCTGCAAAGTGATGGACTAAAAACCACAGGGCTCGTGAGTCAGCGCAGATTCTTCATAAGCCCAAAGTGGCTTTCTACTGGCACTACGACAGAGGACACCCATTTCCAATAGAAACCACTTTCATCAAAATTAAAAATGCATCTCGGGGGTAACCTTCTTTATCGATTAGTATTTTAACACAGGGGAGAATTTTCTTCTCATCTTCTTTATTTGCCCTTACAGTCTCCTCAGAAAGTTTGACATACTGGAAATTAATATCTAAGTCACATTTTCTTGCAGCAAACTAGGAGATTTCTACAAGGTTTTGTCATTTTTGTTCCTTGTTGTTGTTAATGTCTGATCTATTACTGATGTTTTATCTTTAATCCTTAGAAAACCAAACTATAATCCTTCAAATTATTAATATGGTAGGAAAAATTACACACAAACCAACAGATTTTCTAAAAAAAAACTTTATTTTCCTTTATCTGTGAGTTAATAAACCAAAGAAATGCATACTGCAGCAGAGCAGATCTTTCTCAGGGGAGGGCGGTACGGTACGGTTGGAGAAGATTCGTCCAAAGTTCATGTGTTGGAATCTTAGTTGCTCAACGTGGCCTTGTTGGGAGCTGGGGCCCAGTGGGGGTGTTTGGGTCATGGGGTGGAGACCTCACAAATGGAACAATACCTTTCTCATAGGCATGGGCTAGCTATCCTGCCCCTTTTGTCCGTTTTCAGGGGCCCTTCTGCTTTCTGCCATGAGTAGCAGCAGCACAAGGGCCTCCCCAGATGTGACCACCCAATCCTGGAGTTCCTGGGCTCCAGAACCATGAGCCAATGAAAACCTCAATCCCCTATAAATACCCACAAAACCCAGTCTCAGGTATTGTGTCCTCGCAACAGAAAACAAAGACTGAGGAAAATACTGGAAGGAAGCACCATGCAATGGATACATTACCCCGTGGACATTATTTGCGCTATGTGGCATAGCTTTCCTGGTGTTCAGACACACGTACGGGCACACACATGTGCACACCCACCTCACACACGTGGATCTGGTTCTTCCTTCAGCGGTTCATGCTGAGTTTCTTTAATGTGAACACTCTGGGCCACTCTTCCCGACCTTTCTTTTCCTCCGTTTTTAAATTTCATGTTCTTAAGCTCAGCACACTACACAAACCGGTTCTCTCCTGATCCAGCGCATCTTCCATCCATGCCTGGGAGAGTGAACATCTGACCCCGTCTGTGCCTGAGCTGCCGTGAGGCAACAACCTCAAACCCTTAGTCTGAGCTTCTTCTCTTTGGTAGGAGATAGGGATCAATGTTCGCTTGGAACAAAACTTTTCAGAAAGTGAAACATACATGCACAAGCACATAGACATTGCATTCTCCATTACGGAGTATTGCCTTTATGTAATTAAAGTGGAAAGACAGACTCAAACTTCTTAAATTGGTATGAAAGAATTTCCAGAAATAAACAGAGTTCCTTTTAATTTCAGCACAAGCAAATACGTGAAGAAATCCATGAGTCATTGACAAGGAGGGGAGAAAAAAGACAGACCTGGCCTGAGGAAGCCCAGAGATAGAGAAACTAGGGGGCCCTGCTCAGGCCCTTAGGACGCCAACTGGCACCAAGACAAGACCCAGGTAGGCTGGGGGCATCTGCCATCGCTCCTCCCCAGGACCAGCCACAGGCTAATCTCGCTGTTTCTGCATTGAAATCCAGTTTTTCTAAACCTGTCCTGGGCTGATATTCCCCATGGGTTAAGTCACTCTAACTTACCTTACATCCTGCTTCCTGAAACGTGGGCATAGCTATCCTAATCTTCACTTCCTTCCAGGCCCCTCTTCATTTATACAGTTTTGCTCCCTTTCTTTGTGAATAAGAATCTTCAATTTCATGGGAGCTTTACTGTTTTGGTTTGGGTCTGAGTGTCCCCTGAAGGCTCGTGCTTTAAAGGTTCGGTCTCCAGTGCAGCCATGTCCAGAGCTGAGGCACGTGGGAGTGACTGGATCACGAGGCTCTAACATCATCTGTGGATGAATCCAGGGTAGATTCAGAATTTCACAGCAGTGTTGGCATGTGGTGGAAACCATAGGAGGTGGGTTGTAGGTGGAGGAAGAGGGACACTGAGGTGTGCCCTGGAAGGGGATATCTTGTCCCCTCCCAGCCCCTTGCTCCCTCTCTCTCTGCTTCTCAGTCACCATGAGGTGAGCACTTTTCCTCTCCCATGACCTTCCACCATGACGATTCTGTCCAGCTACAGATCTAAGCGCAATGAGCCAGCCGACCATGGACAAAACCTCTGCAACATCAGCCAAAATAAGTATTTCCTCAAGTTGATTTTCTCAGGTATTTTGTAACTGCGATGGAAAGTACCTGTTTTCCAGGTGAGAGTTCAAGGCCCCTTATCCGTAAGCTCCTTCTCTTGTTATTTTTCTAAAACACATTTTGGCCGGGCGTGTTGGCGCACGCTTGTTATCCCAGTACTTTGAGAGGCGGAGACCGGAGGATCCGGGTTCGCGGCCAGCCTCAGCTCGCTCGCTCTCTCTCTCCCTGTCTCTCTCTCTCTCTCTCTCTCTCTCTCTCTCTCTCCTTAGTGAGGCCCTCCGCAACTTCGTGAGACCCAGTTTCAAAATAAAAGTATAAAAAATAGGGCCGGGGGCGTAGCGCGGAGGTAGAACGCCGCTGCGTTCAATCCCCGGTACCGCAAAAAAATATATAAATAAATAAATTAAAAAAAAACACATTTTGTTTTAGAGGGACATGTATTCTCATGCCCTTACCGGAACACACCAAGTCCATCCTTGTCTTTTTGTTCTGCTATTATTGCAGTCCTCTTCAAATCATCCTATTTTGGTCATTTCCATACTCCACAGGGACCTGTAGAACAACTCCAAATCCAACCTTCTTGTTTCTGAGGCTCCAGAGAAGAGGAGTAGAGAATAAGGCTGAAAGGCACTTGAAGAATTAATGGAGGAAACCCCAAATTTGGCAGAAAATATAAACCTATAGACTGAAGAAGCAGAGTAAACCTAAAACAAAATAACCTATTCCCCCAACATTTCATTTACAGAATTGTCTAAATGTTTCATCGTTTGTAATTGAAAACACTCATTAAGTTGCTTGTGGATGAATAGCTTGTTGAAGAAATTGTGGTATAATACTTTAGATTGGTGGGCAAAATGTGGAAACACCAAGAATCAAGCATTATCGGCCACAAGTCTAGAAAGAGCACAGCCCCTTTCTACTAAGGGAAGAGGCACCTGAAGAGAGGCTACACAGCCATGAATGTAGTAATTTCTGGTAGAGCAGAGGATCTGCAGGCTTACCTTTCTTTTTTATTTTACACTTTTATTGGTGCATTGTAATTGTACATCATAACGAGGTAGAGTGATAGGAACATATATGCACACAACACTTGGTATACTTCCCTCTGGGTCCCACCCCACTCCCTCCACTTCCCTGTGCATGTCACGGAGATGGGTACTGAAAATTTTATATATGTACATGGAATTGTCTAAACTGTTACCTTCATTACACCTCCTTCCCCCAGCCACCCTCCCTGAACCCCCTCCATCCCTCCATTGGAGTCTCTCCTCCTTTATCTGAGGTCTCTTTTGTTTCTCAACTTCTCTCCAGCTTCCACATATGAGAGAAAACATAATTATTCACTTTCTGATACTGGCTAATTTCACTTAGCATAATATTCTCTAGTTCCATACATTTACCTACAAATGAGATCATTACCTTTCCAAAAATGTAAAAAAAAAAATAACAGTTTAATGAGAGAGTAGCAAAACTCCCAGAAGAGAAAATTATTTGGCATCTTTCCCAAAGGGGGACTAGTATCAGAGAGCTGGTGTGCTGGGACTCCATCTCAGCAGGCTCCAGTCAAACCCAGACTTAGGTAAAGAGAAACTTTATTCAAAAATACTTTTGCATAGAGGGAGGGGACTGGTGCAAAGGGGGGCACTCTGACCATATTGTCTGAAAAGCTCTCTGGGATCAGGTGGAAATGTCCCTTCCTGTTGGAGAAGAGGGAACAAAGTAAGAAAACCCAGTGGGGTGATGGGGCCGTGCAGGTGGGGATGTGGTCTTCCCTCAGGGAATGTTCCTCCAGGATCAGAGGTCAGCCAAACCCAGGGAGGGAGCCTGGAAGGTTCTGTGTTCCAGCTCCCAAGAATATGCCCAAGTCCAGGAGCCTGGGCAGTTTTGGAGAATCCTTACTTAAGGCTGATCAGGCCATATCAATGTAGCAGGAATTTGTTCCATATTGATCACTGAGAAGAACAAGTTTTACTAATAAGTTTTGAGACACACGCAACCAAAAGGGGTTGTGTTTGTCCTTGGTAAATATGGGGTCTCTGAGTCATATGGGAAAAGCTGGTTCTTCACAGTAGAGGTTTCTGAAACACAAGGGGTTGGGTTTTTCTAGGTCGTTCCTGTCCTCCAGGAGCACAGGGCTGGATGGTGTCCCACATTGTCGCTCCAGAGCCTCCTTCTTTGTTGCTACATTCTGGCTACTTCCTTTTCTAACGGTAGCAGTGGAAGATATCAAAGTGATTAGAAAGCACAATGACATCATAAAATAATGGCTCAAAAAGAGGCATGGATCCCAGCCAGTCTTGGAGCCAGCTTGGGATAGACATCAAATGCTGCTAAGCACTACAAGGAAGGTAAGAGCCAAAACATGATGTTTTCGTGGGCTTTGAGGGTGAACACACTGCTGCCGACTGTGGCTCTTCCAAGGTCAGGCCTGTTGTTCCCCCTGGACACCAGGCTTCCACACTTGTATAGACAAGTCTCTGACCCAGCCATGGGACCCCTCACCATACAAATCCACACTTCCCAGCCCTCAGAGACACCCCACACAGACTACAGAAAGCCCAAGTTGCCCTTGCCCCAGTTAATTGGGGATTTCTCCATGCCCTTTCGTAAAACGGAGGACAACAAGCTTCTGATTCTCAGGCTTGTACTTTGACCATGGGACATTCCAGGCGGAGGACCGCTTCCTAATAAAAGTGATGGAAACTCAGTCACTTTGACATTTAAAGCTAGACTGCACCAAGCTCTAGAATTGTGATAAAGGAAATTCTTGTTCTGGCAGGCAAGAGGGATTAAATCAACACGCTATGAGGGTACGACAGAAAAGCAGTAATTCTCTTTGATGCTTTCTCAGGCTGATCCCTTACTCACAGGGGCGTGTATTATTTGCCAAAGTTCTGGCTGCTTCATTTTTTTCTAGACATAAATGAAGCACTTTATAAGAAAATGAGACAAAATTCATTACTGGCTTTAGTTCTAAACAAAGCACCTCCTTTCATCAGGATGGTTTAACATTTCGGGGGGCTATGGACGAGGATGATCTCCTCAGAAAAAAGGATCACACAGACACATAAAAACTTGCATGCAATCTGATCTGTCATTCATCCCCTGGAAATAGCATGCATGGAAATAGGTTAAAATCCCTCTTTCCGTGATATTTTAAATCTTGACTTGCTTATCAGGAAGGTATTTTAAAATGAGTAGGATTTTTGATGTTTTATAGCAAGATGTTTTATTATAGTGTTTACCAGAGGTTTTTTTTTTTTTTTTTTCCTTTCCATGGTAAGTCCATTGTAACCATTTGGAATCTGCAAATTTCAAATGTCACTGAGAAGAACTGTAGTTCAGAGACCAACACAGTGATCAGGACTGTGGCTCTGGACAGATCACCTGCCCTTCAAGCCTCATTTCCTTGTGTAGAAATTGCCGTCCCTACAACTAGTGTCCTAGTCTGTTTTCTATGGCTGGTGCTGAATCCAGCAGACCAGGTATTATCTAAAGAAAAGCGGCTCATTTTGCTCATAGTTATGGAGGCTGGAAAGTTCATTCAGGACCAGGCAGATGTGTCTGAAGAGGATCTTATAATGTGTCATCACCTGGCAGAGAGCACCTGTAAGAGTGGCACATGGCAACTGGGGGGAAAGCCCAGACAGGAGGGGTAGCCTTGCTTCTAACACCTGCACCTGAAGTAACTAAGCCAGTCCAGGGAATCCTAGTTCAGCCTTTCAAGGAAGACATTAGTCCTTTCACAGAGCATGCCCCCATGGATGAGTCACCCCACACCAAATTTGTACTTCATGGTCTCGTCTGGTTCTCCAGACTCTGGGAGGATCTTAGATTTAGGAGAGGGAATGAATGTAACCATTAGTGCTGGCTCAAATGCCTATAGTCCCTTATCCAGGCTCCAAGGAATCGTCTCCATGCCCTGTAACTGCCCTGCTCCTCGCAGAGCCCCCTTCTGCCTCCAGGCAGCCTCTGGCCTCCTTAAGGAGCTGTGTTATGCGTGTGGATTGGACACAGCCTCCACAGGGTGAGGCTGGTTTATCCTTAGCTGAGATGGTTCAAGTAAGCATGGAAAATGCCACAGATTGCCTGCACCTTCTGAGATGTCCAGTTGATGGACACTCTCTTTACAAGGTTGAAATGCCACACCCTTGCTAATGGGCAGTCTATAAGGGCCTGTCCTTGCCTGTCATGAGAGGACACTCTTTTGTCCTTCATCTGCGTGGTTATGGAATCATGAGCAGAGAACTTCACCCAGATAGAGTGTGGAGATACAGACCAAGGTGAGACTGGATACTGGATTCCCTAATTCAAAGATCCTGTACAAAACCCCAAAGCATGAGCGGCATCCCTCACCCTCCGCATTCCCAGAGCGCAAGGCAGAGTCCGCTAGCCCCGTGTGTAAGCACAGAGTCTGCTCATACCATCTTCCCACCTGCTCCCTGGAGAGGAGCAAGATCACTGCCATCTCATTTCCAGCACACCGCGACCCTGGCTATGGAGAACTATCTTGTTTTCGTTTTCCTCTCTCAGAAATTCAATCTCACTCAGCATTTTCCTCAGTCTGGTGTCTGAGCTAACTCCCTTGCTGGATGAACCATGAGAAGTATCCTTGTGTCTGCACAGACAGGATTGTACCCCCCCACACACACACCCTCCACCTGCTCCAGAGCCTCTCGAAGCTCAGGTCCACACCCGCTGCTCACCTGGAAAGAGGCAGACATCTTCCTGGATGCCCACTACTGCAGCTGCTTCTGTGGCGCCTGGACACCACGTTCCCCATGTCATTATGACGTGACTTATAGCATCGTGTATCTCAAGAAAAGAATCTCTTACATCACAGATGACAGATTTCAAGATGGCAGATATGAGGACGCCTGGCTGCCTTCCACAGATATGGTGCACTTATTCCCATGTTACACAGGAGGCAACATAGGACAAAACTAACACAGCGATGAGGAGAGATCAAACAGTGGTCCTCAGTCACAGTGGTCTTTTTTCCGGTGTGAACAAGAGCTTGTCAACTTTTCACTAACAAAGGCTTCGATTTATTTTTTAATTGCCATCCAAGAGTTGTACTTATCTCTGAGGCACATTATTACAACTTAATATAAGCATATAACGTGTAATGATAAAATCAGGATAATTAACATTTTTTTCTCTTCAAATATTTTCAAGTCTATGTGTTGGGGAGCTTCAGACGCTTCTCCTCTAGTTCATTTGAAAGGCATTATTAATTGTTGTAGGTTATCATCACCCTACTGTGCTATAGAACGTTAGAACTACTTCCCCTCCTCAAACTGTATTGTTGTACTTTCTCTGCGGCCCTATCCCCTTTCCCTCTATTTTACTCTTCTGTGTTATCAACGTTTTAGCTTCCACTCATGAGTAAGAACATGTGCTATTTGTCTTTCTGTGCCCGGTTTATTTCACTAAACATAATATCCTCTAGTCCCATCCATGCTACTGCAAATGACAAGATTTCACCTTTTTTAATAGGCAAATAACATTTCACTGTGCATATATACCATATTTTCTTTATCCATTCATCTACCCACAGATGCCTTGGTTGATTCCATATTTTGGTTATTGTGAACAGCACAACTCTCTCTTTGATACACTGATTTCATTTCATTTGGATGGATACCTGGAAGGAAGTGGTACATCTGGGTCATATGGGAGATTTAGTTCTAGTTTTTTGAGGCAACTCCTTACGTTTTCCATCATGGTGGCACTTACTCACCTCCCTACCAGCAATGTATCAGGGCGCCCCGTCCTCTGATTCCTGCCAGCACTCGTTCTTTCTTGGTTTTGATAATTGCCATTTTAACCGGGGTGAGAGGAGAGTGCATTGTGGTTTGGATTCACATTCCCCCGAAGATCAGTGGACGTTTCCATGTGCCTGATGATTAGCTGATCATTTTCTTCATCTACCTGTTTGCCATTACTGCTAACCAAGATTTTGCTAGAAGGATCGGAAGAGCGCCGAATGCATTATTGATAAGAGTTTGTGGCTGCTGAGGCTGGTCATTGTGGCAAAGAGGGAGGGGTGGTTGGAACTCCATCACGGACAAGCAGCTCTTGTTCCCCGGCCACTCACCACATCCCACATTGCATTTTAAACCACTTCCCTCTGACACAGCACTATTTTAGCGACCCCCACTACCGTCAAATGGTACATATTCAGTCAATTCAAACTCCTGGCATGTTTAGCAAACCTGAGTCCAAGCTTGAAAAAGACTTTTAACAGATCTTCTCACCAAATATAAATTTCTTTGAGAATTCTTTAGGGAGACATCCCTCCAAATATAAACATATGCTTCCCCTCTTTGCCTAGAATGCTCTTTCATCCTTTAAGCTCACATTCAGCTCTCATCTTCCCTTCCGGCTCACTCCAGGTCTGGCCATATCAGAGAACCTTCAGTGTGGTCCCCAGAGGCAGCAGGATGGAGTGAACAAGGCCTCGACTCAGGCTTCAGTTTCCATCCTCTTCTGGTAATTATTTGCAAGACCCAAGAGGTGTGAACTAATCTTACAGAATCTCAGCTTCTGCATGTGCACATACCTGACTCAGATGACGTGTGTCATAAGGTGTGTCATACAGGCAAGACCCTGGCTTGGTACCTTGTATCACAGTACTGACTGCAGAATACTCCATGCTCAGAGAGTCTCAGCTGTGAATGACTCCTGCTGGGCGATGGTAGCTGTCATCTGCCATTTTGGCTCTGACTGAGGTACTTCTCCACATGTAAAAGGGATAACCCCAGAGCTGACAGTCCTGCCTTCATTCAAAGGATGACAACATGCTTTTCAAAGAAGCTTTTCCAACAGGGACGATTTTGCATACACAATTTCAGGAATTATTTTTAAAGGCTCTTATTTCAATCAATAAGAAAGGGATGACAACCCTTCAGGGTGAAAAAAAAATCAAAATACATTTAAATTCAGGGGCAAAGCTAAAAGGAATGGAGAGGAAGGGAGCTGATCTTTTGTTTCTTTTCAGCACTTTTCGTATATCATGTAAATTAATTCTCACAACAATCCTAGGAGTTAAAAAATACCCTTTTGAAAAGGAGCTAATCAATGTTTGCAGCTAGGTTAATGCACAAGGCCACCTGGCTAGAAAATGGAGCAATTAACACGTTAACTGAGGTGAGTGAGCATCTGTATTTTGCCCACATAAGGAATTTAAGGAAATATAAGGAATTTCTCCATATATGGGATGTTGACAAGAGCAGGTGGGTATATGGCCAGATGGAAGGAGGAGGTTCTCTGAGGGCAATCAGCCGTGGCAGACTCCGTGCTTGGTCTAGGAGGCCCTCCTGAACGTTCCCCTCACTACCACACCACACCCCCTGCCATTTTCATGAGGGTCTTGCTTTCTCAATCGAAGGCCAAGTTAGGCATTGACTGTGAGAAGTCAGTTTACCTCAAGAGTCTTCAATACAGAGTGCTCTAGACCACCAGAAAGCCTCTAAGAATCGGAGAGCAAGACTCACCCAGTAAGATGTCACACAGACTGATATTCCAAGAGATTTGAAGACTTGAAATATGATGTGTAGGCAATCACATGATACACTGAGCTCTAAGGTCAGTCAAGAGAGGAAGGAAAAGAGGAAAAGAACTCACTGGTGGATGATTTAAAAAAAATAATGGAAGCTAGGCATGGTGGCACATGCCTGTAATCCCACTTCTTGAGAGGCTGAGACAGAAGGCTCGAAGGTTCGAGTCCAGCCTTGGCAACTTAGTGAGACCTTGTTTCAAAAATAAAATAAAATCTGGCTAGGGTGTGGCTCAGGGATAGAATGCCCTTAGGGTCAATCCTCAATACCCCCCCCAAAAAAGGAAAAATTCTCAGGATGTGTTGAACTCCCTCCTGAGAAGTCCTTTGTGAACCTCTTGTAGTCTTCCCCAGCCCTCCAAACACTCTGCCCTGTGAACCAATCCTGGCAAGGTGGAGCTGATACCACCCAATGGGTAGCATTTCCATGCCCACCTGATCTCTGAACTCAAGATATCTGTGAGTAGAATGATGATTTTTTTTTTTTTTTTTGCGGTACTGGGATTGAACCTAGGGGCATTCTACCTCTGAGTTACATCCCCAGCCCTATTTTATTATTTAATTTTGAAACAGGGTCTGTCTCACTAAGTTGCAGAGGGCCTCACTAAGTAGCTGAGGCTGGTCACGAACCTGCGATCCTCCCGTCTCAGCCTCCCGAGTACTGGGATTACAAGCCTGCACCACCACGCATGGCTCAGAATGATGATTTTTAATTCAGTGATCATTCTATACATCACTGCTTCTTTTTTTTAAGTGAAGGAAATATAAAAAATTGAATCATTCATTCAGGTTGACAGAGGGACCAATGCCGTGATTTGTATTCTGATGTTGCTACGAAGATGGTATGTGCATGTGCCTGTGTGCACACACGTGTGTCAGTTGGGACTGTCTTTGGTAAACATAAGTTTTGATACTTTTAATGCCATTCTTGTAGAGGATCCACTGAAGTTACACAGTGGTGTGGTGATATAGGGCACTGGGAAGTCAGCTGAAAAACAGAAAAATGGTTAAACTGGACAAAAGAAAAAAATCACAGGATTTGAGATGTAGCATAAGCACTAGCCCAAACCCTGTGGTTTCACAGATAGAAAACCTAGTCACGCAGGTGAAGTGGCTTTTCCAAAAGGGAGAGCACAACACTGAGCCTCGGCCTTCCGGAACCCAGGCCCATGGGAGAAGGACAGTCAATGGAGCCTCCAGGGCAACGTCACCGGTCTCCAGCGTCTCCGTCAATATTCTCACTGCTGTCATCTAAAACAATGGACCAAGACAACTTGGAAGAAGGGAGATTTATTTGCTCATAGTTTTTTGTTTCCTATTTTTTGGAGATTTGGGGTTCGGTCCATGTGTGGCCAAGGTCTGCTGAGCTAAGGGCATGGCGGGTGTCGGGAAACGGAGAGTGGAAGAGAGCAAGGGCTCGGCTCTCATGTCACAGAGTCTGGATACCAGAGAGAAAGCCAGCAAGGGGGTTCAAAGACAAATGCACCCTCCCCAAGGCCACACCCCAGGGGCCCACAGCCCACCTGCCTAGGTTAACACCCATTTAATCCATCACAAGGTATTTATCCCCTGATGAGCTGACAACCCTCATGACTTAATTACATCAACTCTGAACATCAATACATGAGCTCTTCAGGGGACATTCTATATCTGACCAAAACATCCAGAAATCTTGCTGCCACTGAAGCTGGAAGGTACTTACTTGTGTTTTCATGACACAATAGTCCTGCAGGGGCAACTGAGGTGGCTTGGTACCCTTCCGGTAGCTATTCAGAGCATCTCTGCCCTGGGTATTCATTGGTGCAAGAGGAAAACATCACTAATGAGTATTCAGAGAGCCACTTCCCCTAGATCCGCACCAGCTTCCCCAGCTCACTAGTGTTCCACACCCACTGGGAAGGATCCAGGGGTGAGGCAGGCTTTGGGGCAGATCTTGATTTCTTTATTTCTTTCCTTCTCTCTCCTTCCTTCCTTCTTTCCTTTCTTTCTTCCTTCCTTCTTTTCCTTCCTTCCTTCCTTCCTTCCTTCCTTCCTTCCTTCCTTCCTTCCATTTTTGGTATTGGGGATTGAACCCAGGGACATTCTACCTATGAACTAGACCCCCATCCCTATTTTATTTTGAAACAGTCTCACTAAGTTGCTGAGGGCCTTACTAAGTTGATGAGACTGACCTTGAACCTGTGATCCTCCTGTCTCAGCCTCCCAAGGACTGGGATTACAGGCATGCATCACCACACTGGGCTCTTTCGGGCTGGTCTTAAAAGTCATAGTTGGTAGAATCTGCGGCTTTCCCATGAGGATTCCTGCTAGATTCACCTTGAGACAATCTGGGAGCTGTTGACTGAATGTGTTCCTTTTCTCTCCCTGAATCCAGTTTGCCACTCCTAAAATACGGATCTGAGCAGATGGAAATGCCTTTCCCCATCTGGGCTTCTTTTCTTCTCTTCCCTTTCAGAGACTTGCTGCACAGAAAAGTGAAATAACATTTTTGAGGATTTCCTATGTATTAGGCATTGTGCCTGTATTGCTTGGTTTTTCCAACAGGTCCATGATGAAGACCTTCTCATCAACATTTTAGATGGCTAAATGCACACTTAACTGAGTTGTTGTTCGATGAGGTCTCTTGTCTAGAGAATGGCAGATCTGGGATTCAAATGCAGGTCTTTTAGGCTCCAAAGCCAACTTCCAATACCAGTGTTTCTCCAATGCATCCCTATCACCATGGGACTTGTTAGAAATGCAAAGCCTTGGGTTCTATCCCAGATGGGCTGCATCAGACACTTTGGGGGTGGGGACAGCCATCTGTGCCCTAATGAGCCTTCCAGGTCCCTGTGATGCATGCCTACACCTGCAGTTCACTTTGTACCCCCTCAATTAGGCTACTGATTATGAAAGACAGACCGTGATTTTCTCATGCATACATCTTAAAGGTGTATTGGAAAAACCATGGGGAAAATATTTCGTATTTATTTATAAATTCAGCCAGTGTGAATGGTTATAGAAACTGAGGCTACCTGAATAGACAGTTGCAAATGGTCATATGTTCCTCTGTTTTTTTAATGGTGGCCTAGGAAAGGCCCTTGTTGGAGAATGTTCCATGGGCACACGGACCTGTGTTCTGCTGTCACTGAGCGGAATGCTCCATGCATGTGGACTCTGCTCTTGTATGAAGCAGCTTGGGGGCATGGAGGCCAGTGCAGCCTGAGCCCTGGTCCCCAAGCAGTGTGCTCCCCTGGGGGTTGGGGTGGATTGTAAATGTCCACACAGCAAAAGCCCTGAGTATAAATCAGCTTCTGGCTGGGCGTGGTGTGCACGCCTGGAATCCCAGTACTTGGGAGGCTGAGATAGGAGGATTGAAGGTTTGAATCCAGCCTCAGCAACTTAGTGAGGCCATGTTTCAAAATTAAAAATAAATAAATAAATAAATAAAAATAGGGCTGGGGATGTAGCTCGGAGGTAGAAAGCCCTGGATTCATTCCCTCGCACCACAAAATAAACAAACAAATAAATAAATCAGCTTCTGGCTCTCAGCGAAATGTGACTTCCTACAAATCGCTCGCTTTCTCAAATTTCCTCATTCCTGGAGGGGTAATGAAGGCAGGCAAGACAAAGCTGTGGCTCACAGGCCTTTACAAACAACAAGTGGTAATTTTGACTCCCAGTTTATTCTTTCAGTTCCCCCTCACTCCTCGCTCTCTCAAGACAGGCACCGCACGTAGGGAAGCAGGAATCCTAGGACCCCAATATTGACCCCTCCACTAAGGAAAGAAGGCCTCCCCATCTCTATCTTCTATATGATATTAACTAAGCCAAACAATGACGAACTTCGCCATCATGCAACATACTGGATTCCCCAAGATTTTCACACATGTAAAGCTTTTCTACCTAATTAGCATTCCCATTGGTGCATTCAAAAAAGTCTATTTTTATCTCAAGTAGCATGTTCCTATTTTCTGTCCCCTCCTTAGACGATTTCACTTGAAATGCACTCTGCCTCTTCCCTCGCGGTAGCTTTCAGACTCCTTGCTGCCATCTCTGCAAGCAGGTCTTCATTTAGCTGTCGCCTGGTTGGGAGGAATCTTCATCCTTTCCAGTGTGTCACTGGCCACTTGGCTTTAAGTCACTGTACAGCTCAACACCCTGCCCCGTCCTGAGGACAACAGTATTTTAATGCAGCTTAGCCAGGGTCCTGAGGCTGTGCAGAAGTTGGGAATGGAATCAAAACCCAGAGCCAAAGCAGGATGGACCAGGCGCGGAGGACCACGCCCTGCCTGGCCAGAAGCCTCACCTGTGCACTCTGCTAGCATCCCACTTGAGCAACGGTGCTCTAAACAATGGGAACTACGATGGATGGAGACCAAGCGTTCTCAAACATTTAGAAATCAATGGGTAACTCTGTATGCAAAATAATTTTCAGATATTCTGTGATCTAAAATTGCTCCAAACGTTATTAAAATAATAATAGAGCAAAAAATAATGCTATGGATGTATACAAAATTATCAATTCCAATCTCAATGACATGCACCAGGAGGGGGAAGGAGGAGGAGGGGCCCAGATGGAAGGGCAGCAAGAGTTGTGTGCATGTATTTTTCTGTCACTCTATACCCCAATATGATGTAAAATTGCAATGCACCAAATTAAACAAACAAAAAAATCAATGGGGAAGAGAAACCTTTCCTAGCCTAATAATAAACTTCATGCATGCATGGCCTAATTATGTGAAGGGTATAAAGTACCCTGAAGGGGCATCCCCCCCCCAAAAAAAAACAGGTGGGAAAACATCCATGAAATTAAGAGACCCAGAGACCACCAATTTCCTTGCAAACACTGAACAAGAAAAGCAGACACTAGATGGCAGCAATACCCCACGATTTCCTTCCCCACAGAGCCAGGCTTGACATCCTGGGGGGAAATTGGCAGTATTAACACACAAATGCGACCATATTACAAAATCAGCCCATGATCAAGAAACGACTTAGCATGGATCACTGTAACTTCCTGATACATGATCTGGCCAAAGAAAATGCCCCACTGTACATCGTAGCAAAAATAAGTGGTTACTGGTTATTGGGAGCTTTATTTCTCTCAACGATTTGAATCAAATAGATTCTTCTGGCTCTTGAGAGAGAAGGTGGCTCAAGAGAATTTTAAGTGTATGATGTTGAAGGGGGAACTTCAACCTGGAACCCGGGGTGGGGGCTGGCACCTGGAACCGGTCTGTTACTAGTATGTGTGAAGGTGTTTGATTTGCCAGGTAGCATGTGATATAAACACCTACAAGTTATCCGTGAGTCTTGGCCCAGGAAGGTTAGACTTTGGGAGCATCTTCAATGCCAGAAGCCTCCTCGGTGACAGGAGTCATTAAGACGGACCGTGCAAAGACAGGACTTTCTCTCAAGGGGAAGACAAGCTCTTAGCTTCTGAAGGAGATCAATTTCTCTGATGAGGAGCTCGAAATGAACTCTGGGAGCACTTCAGGGGTCTTGAAAAGCATTTTTGTTCACTTGCTGAGCTACAGATACCATCTGAGGTCTGATTGAAAATCACAGAGGGGGAATCCTCTCCTCTCCAGGCCTAGTTCAGTGTTAAAATAGGACCCAGGGTTTTGCGCTTGCGACTTCCCGCTTTTATTGGGCTATTCTGTCTGCTTCTTCTCCTCCCTCCAGAGAAAAATAAGGGAAAATAATTGGGACAATCCAAGACAATTCTAGGACCGCAGCTCTTGGAAAAACCAATGGGGCTCCTTGTGTTTATGAGTCCCTGGCTCCAAGGGAGAAGAGTTTAGGTGGCAGCTCCAACTGCTCTGCACAGGCTGTGGGGAGGCTAAGGGACTCATGACTTGATGCTTATGTTTCAAGACCACAGTCTTCCATTTTCAGGATTCACCATCACATTCTTATGAAGTCTAGAGACCACAGGGGTTCTGAAGAATCTAAGAAAACCACAGAAGGGATAAGACACCTGAATCTGCTGACCTATGTAATCCCCAGGACTGAGGAGATGCCACACAGCGGCCACCTGCCACCAGTCGGCTCCATTCCCCCCACGGACATTCCATGATGTGGGGATCTCCCACACAGTGTGAGACCCAGTGTGCTAGAAGCTTCCAGAGTGGCGTGTCATTCTCAGGTGTGGGGCTTCCGTGTTCCTTTACCTCCAATCCTCTAAAATGACCCACACCTTTTTGATTAAGAAAGGTAAAGGCGTTAAATGGCCTTTTGTGAAAGCAGGTACTCACGGGTGCTTTCTATTTTCTATTAACTCGCCACCTTTCTCTAAAATGGCTTGCCATGTGCATGTGTGTGTGTGTGTGTGTGTGTGTGTGTGTGTGTGTGTGAGGGTGCGTGTGTGTCCCAGTCCCAGAGCTTGCAGGAAGACCTCCGGGTACGTGGGGAGCTGGGTGGCATTCAGCTTGTTCTAGCAAGTACTACTGTCTCCATGACTGGATCCCTTTGGGAGAAGCTCGGTTTTCTTGGGGCCCTTCCTAACCCACCGAACGGGATCCTTGGTTACAGGGAAGCTGTGCCAGCCTGCCGCACTCACAGCTAGACCGGAGTATCAATTCCAGAGGAGTCTCTCCCCAGTTCTGATTTCAACTGGACCTGAAGTTTGTGCGTGGAGAACCCTAACACATCCCCCAGTGAAGACACGGGGGCATCTTTCTAACTCCTTGCAAACCGTTCACCTTGTCCAAGATAATTGCCAAATTAAAAAAAAAAACTATACATTTTTCTTCTTCCTGGGACTAGAGCGCTGTCCTTTCTCTGTCCACCCGCATTTCTTCTCCGAGAGTTTTGCTGGGGTGTGGGAGGGGGGTCGCTCTGGTCAGCAGCGAAAGCCAGATCGATAGATGGAGGCCAGCCAGCCCGTGCCCCCGCAGAGACCTCGGGTTTGCCCGAGTTGCCGATCGCATGGTTTCTCCCCGCGCACGGCCTGGGCTTCCCCCACCCGAGTGCCCAACAAGTCTTCCTCCTGCCTGCGCGCTGACGCGCCCCAGGCCGGATGGAGCGCAGCACCGCGGGCGGGCGCGGGGAGCCAGGGCCCGAGGCTGGGCTGTCTGGGATTGCGCCGTGCCCAGCCTCCTTCCCCTCTCTGTGGGTAGGGATGGTTGAGTCCGGCCGCCACGGCAGCGGCTCCTTGCGCCGCTAGCAGCCTGTCTTCTGCGCTCTCCGCCTTCCCTCTCGCGCCTGGATCTCTCCTCCCCCCGCGCCCCTCCCGCGTCTCCCACTCGCTGGCTCTCTCTCCAGCTGCCGCCTCTCCAGGTCTCCGCCGGCTGCGCGCGCTCCTCTCCCCGCCTCGCCCCCTCCCGCAGCCTCTACGCCTTGGTGCCTTCCTGCCCGGCTCGGCCGGCGCTCCTCCCGGGCCCGGCCCCGCCACCAGCCCGGTCTCGGCTCGGAGCAGCTCAGCCCTGCAGTGGCTCGGGACCCGATGCTATGAGAGGGCAGCGAGCCGGGCGCCCAGACCTGCAGGAGGCGTCGGATGCGCGGCGGGTCTCCGGCTCGCCTGGCTCTCTGCTGATCATCTGGCTCCGTTCGTAGCCCTGCCGTTCCTCGGAGGAGCCGGGCGCCGCTGAGAAGAGCCCTCGCTGCCGTGTGCGTGTGGAATATCTGCAGACATGACTGCGTGGAGGAGATTCAAGTCGCTGCTGCTCCTGCCCGCCGTGCCCGTGGTTCTGTGCGCGGGGCTCCTCGCTGCAGCTAAAGGTAAGAGAGGCTGGCTCGCGATCGGGGGACGCGGCCGAACCTCCGAGGCCCCGGTGGCGAACGCGAGTGTCTGTTCGGGGCACCGAGTGGCTGGCATCGGCCGGGTGGTTCTCCATCAGGGTCGTTGGGGGAACGCAATCCCCGGAATGGGGCTCCCATTGAGCTCTTCCCACCCCTCGCCGGCCCCCGCCCCACCCCCGCCTTCCCTTCCCCTCTCCGGGGCTCGAACGCGGTGCCTCTCGCGTCGCGGTGGTGTGGGTTGTCAGGGAGAAGGGAGCCCGGCACGAGTTGGGCTGAAGCCGCGCCGCGGCGGGGCCGCGCTGCCTCCTCCGGAGATGGACATGCTGGGTCGGTGGCCGCGCGAGTTCCTGGACTTTATCCTCCGACCCGCACCTGGGAGAGCGGCCCGGGCACCCCGGCCTTGCAAGTTGGGGCTCACTACGCGGGTTTGGGGGCCCGCAAGCAAAGCTCCTGGGGCCGGCTTTCGCACCCTTACGCCCCATTCCTCTGTTCCTCTACCCCCCTCCGGCGCACTCAGGGAGCCATGGGTAGCCAGCCACCTCCGGGAGGGAGGTCGCCCCCTCTTTCTTCTCCCCCGGACTTCGCTCCTTGCAAGTTGTAAGGAGCTAGGGAGGCGAGGGAGGCAGGGCTGGCACGCCAGACACCTTCCCTGTGGATCTGCGATGGTGCCCCTCTCCAAGTCGGCTGGGGAAGGGGTCCCTCTGGGTGCTTCCTGGGGCTCGCTGCTCGGTGAACTTGGTTTTCTCCTTGAAATGAGTTAGGGAATGCTTCCTCTAAGTAGCCTACAGGCTGCACAGACTCAGGGCTGGCACGGCTGTGCACTTGTCTAGTCTGTGGGAAGGAAGAGGAGAGAGAGAGAGAGAATATTGATCCATTTTCACATTGGAAAGTAGCTACCCCATTTCCTCATTTTCGCCCTCCTTGGACGCTTCCCCAATCGATCAGCACCCCTGTCGTCGTCATACTCCTGGGGATAACTATATAGATATTTTTTCTCTTTCTTTTTAAAGGATGGAATCAAATCTTGTGATTTATTTTTTTTTTTTGACGGTCACTTGCTGGTTCCCCACACGAAAACCCCTTTTCCTCTATAGACTCCTTCGTCTTTCTCCCATTTTCTCTTTCTTCAGTGGTCCGGACCCGAGGGTGATTGAGAAGGCGAAGGGGGAGCTCTATCTGGTCCCTGAAACTCCAGATCGGCCTGGAGGGAGATGGGGAGGACTGAGGCGGGCTTGGCTCGCGGTGGCGTTCTCCCTGGGCGTGCAGGGCTGGAGGAGAACTGGCTCTCCCTCCACGCAAGCATCCGCCCTCTTGAAGGGTTTCTGCGGGATGCACCCCAAGAGCCCTCAGAGCGCGAACCGTGGGTCTCAGTCTCCCCAGCTAGTGGTCGCTGGGGTGGGGGAGCTCTTGGCAGACACCGACCCTCTGCCCACCTGCCCGGTGCGGTCAAGACGTCCTGCTCTGGCCGGATCTGCCTGCTGCGGAGGCACCAAGCAGGGCCAGGCTGGCAGTGGCCTCCGGGGGCTCGGGACTAGCTGGGAGTTGGCAAACCAAGCAGGAAAAGTCGAGGGCAGAAAGGGCTGTGTCCCGGGAGTTGTGCGCAGGTGTGTGTCCCTGGGGCAAGCAGGAAAAGCCAGAAGACAGGACCCGGCTTTGGTCAGCCAAGCCCTGGCAGGATAGGGAACACCTGCCACGCAACTCTGGAAAACTTCCCGCCCTTTCCCTGCACTCTGAGACCATCCAGGCCCGGGCTTGCGCGTCGGAGGAGGCGGCGAGCGGGCCTCGGAGCGCACTCTCGGTTCCCCGGAGTTCCGCGCACTCGGATCTCCCTTCCCCCGCAATTAGCAGAGGTTGCTGCGTGGAGACAGCGGCGGCCCTGGCTCCGCTGCTTAATAATCCGCACACGTGTGTGTGTGTGCCGGGCGGATTCCGCCCCCACGCGGGTGGGCTGCCGCGCGAGGCGGAGGCGGGAGGGAGGCTGCGGAGGGGCAGGTCGTGGGCGGGGGCTGCTCTGGCAGATCCAGAGGCGAACAGGGCAGGGGGCACAGAGTCGTGGGGCGCCCCTTCCCCGAGCCTGGAGGGGCAGCTCCTAGAGAGAGGAGCGCCTCCTGCGCGCTGGGGACCGCAGATCCAGACAGTAGAAGCCCAGAAGTGGAGCCCAAGGTCCCGGCCCCTGCGCGCCTGGGGCTGGAGTCGTGTGTGTGTCTGTGTGTCTGTGTGTCTGTGTGCGCGCGCGTGCTCGCGCCGAGGGGGACCGGGATGCTAGGACGGACGCCGAGCTCGCTGCGCTATTGTCTGGCCCGCGCGGCGGTGGGTGCACGCCGCTTGCTGGTGAGCCCCGGGCGGGCCTGGGTGCGCATCTCCTCCGCACCCGCGAGGTCAAGCGGGTGACGCCGGCGCCGGAGTCGCTGTGTGTGTGTGTGTGTGTGTGTGTGTGTGTGTGCGTGTGTGTGCGTGCGCTTGGGCCACTGGGGCGGGGTGGCAGTCCCCTTGCCACGCAGAGGCCGGGTGGCCAAGGTCGGGCCTCGCCGCTGGCCTCCCCGGGGCTCGGCTGCCCGCGCCGGGGTCGCCCCGGAGGCGCCTGCGCACGGTCGGGTTTTGCCCACATTGGAGCGCTCCGGGGAGGGCGCAGGCCACCTCCACCGCGGGGCCTTTGCGCCGCCGCGCGCGCCCAGGTGGCGGCTCGCGAGGTGGCGAAGGCAGGCGCGGAGTTTGGGGTGCGTGGGGCGTAATTCGTGACCTGTTCGAGGAGTCGTGCGGGGCTGGAGGCGGCGGCGGCTGAGGTCATTGGTCCCCTTTCCCGTTGGTTGCGGAGCATGAGCCACAGTGGATTTTGTCATGTACACTTCTGTGCAATGTCCAGCCACCCAAGCACTCGCCCGCTGGCCTTCTTTTCCTTTCCGATTATTAATGGTGTTGTAAAGGTTGAGTCTCAGATGTATGCATCCCTTTAAAAGCACCACATTTTCAGAAATCGCAAGTCAAGGAGGGAGAGGCTGGACGCATGTTCATTTGGCAAATAGGAGGAATAATTCATTCAGGGAGCGCTAGTTTAGATCTGCGCTCTGAATCCGGGGCTGATGTATCCGATATTTGGGCAAACAAACTTTGTTTCTGAATCGTGGCTTACGTATGTGCAGTGGAGGGAATGCAGGCTTTGCAGGCATTACTCAGAAAGCATCCTGAAAGACAGTGCACGGAAGACCGGCCCAAAGCAGTCTCACCTGACCATGCCTAGGAGCTTGGTGATTCTAACATTCACTCACCTACCCAGCAAAGGCTTTTCTGAGCACATATTGCTGAATTCCCACAGAAACCATATAACTCCACAGCGAGGGAGAAAGTTCCTCCCCAACCTGCATGCTTCTACATGTGCTACCTCTTAAAAACTTCATGTCACCGAAAGGATGCTAAGACCTTTAATTTTCTGGTCAAATTCTTTTGTGGCAGGGCCACGCTGCTTATGTGTCTCCTGATGAAACTAGGAGACTCTTGTGAATAAGAATCTTGGACAGAAAACCCCGAATCCATCATGCACCCAAAGGTGGACCATTTAAAATGCAGTTAATGTAGCTGTATTCATGACTTCTTTAGCAAATTGTCTTTATTTAAAGCATTGTAAAAGGCATAAGTATTATTATTATTACTGAAACTCAGAACCATTCTGCCAAAAGTGTTCAGGTAATTCCAGGAGACCCATGTAGTTGTTAGTTGGGGATTATAAATCCCCCCCCCCAAAAAAAAAGTAAGCAAAGGAGAATCTTCTGATGTGACAGGTTTTGCAAACTTGAACGCTAGGACAGTGACATCTCATGGCAGGAGTGCAGGGAAGGAATGAGCAGGTAGTGTGAGGGTGGTAGAATTCCTCCAGGTCACAAGCACCTGGGCTCAAGGGGCTGGAGGAAGGGCTATTTTTACATTGGCTTTCAGCTGGCCAATCATGCTTGGTAAGAAGACTGCCACAGAGCCAGGCTTCAGAGTCCCTCCAGGCAAAGACAGCTCCTTGGGGGCTCTGCTTCCGTACTCTCCAGTTTATCATCTCAAACAAACACCAACACAGCTTTGAAAATGTCAAGAAACCGGTTCTGCTTCCTTTAAGAAATAGATAAACAAAGGCTCTGTGGCCACTTAGTGCTTATTGCGGGAGGATCCAGCAAATCCAGTGTAGACATTTCTAAGCTGTCAAAACGCAAATGGCATATTAAATACTCTATGCTCAACTGAATTTTAAATGTGCTTCTGTAGTTTATTTTATTTATTTATTTTTTTGCTTAGCTCGTAGTGAACATAAACCTCTGCAGCTCACAGGCATGTGGTTTAATCTGAACTTTCATGCTTCCTGCGTGACCTTTCATATAATTCTCCCTGTTGAGTTTTTCCCCCTCTATAAGATAATTCAGAAGTCACATGGATAGTCTTTGCACATAGAAAGTGCTACAGATATAATTTGTTTTATTTGAATTATACTTGAGAACTAATACGTCAGAGGAAGAGACCTGAGTAAAGGTATAGCTATTCTGTAGGCCACATGACCTTTGGGTTACACAGGTACATTGAAGGTCTGTTGGACCTTAGGCCAGGCAATAGAAATTTGGACTTCAAGACCAGCTGAGGCAATGATCGAAACAGATCAGTTTGATTCTGTGGTTTGGCCACCATACCACCAGAGGCAGACAGTTCTAAACCGGGAGGACTGGCTTGGATGTGCATCCTGAGGCAAAGGCACAGATGTTTTGGCTGTGCAGAGATGAATTAGCCCTCCAGGACCCCCCCCCCCACACACACGGATGCCGCCTTCAGATATACTCAGCTCACTGTGTACCTATTCCGAACAACTCACCATACAGAAATCCAATAATGAGATTAGGTACTCAGGCTCAAGTGCGGGGAAACCTTCTTTTCCACAATGACTTTAAGATGACCTTAAGTGACCTTCGGTTTATTGACAGGTGTGTGTTTAGGGTCAAATTTAGGCCCTAGTACCAAGGTTGATAAATAACAAAATTAATGTTCCTTATATAGGAAAAAGAACAAAAGGAAATTGTATGGTTGAGCTGGTTAAAATGGACTGATTGTAAGAGCTTTGTGGAAGGAATGCATACCTGTCTTCCCCCCAGGGAGACCAGTTTTTGGGGATGAGATTATGAATTGGTTCTTTTTGGAGTTCAGCTGCAACATTCTTTAAACCATTCATAATAGCCAGGCAATCTGGGGAGAGGAAAATATCAATGCTTTAGGGACACTGCCGGATCCTTCTTTATCCTCAAACATCTTTGTTCTAGGTGCATGAAAGATACCCTCCTCCACCAGGCACCCTACTCTGAATGTGTTGTAAACATTCCACGGAAGACTAACATTTCTACATATTAAGTTCAGAGTCAGTGTTATTTTGATCTATATTGGCAACATTTATCTCCATCTCGAACCTCTTTGGTGGGTGAAACCCAACCCCACCCAACCAAACAAAACAAACAAAAATACATACAGGCATAGATCCCTGGTAAAAATCACTGCTGTAACTCCTAGGTCATTCATATATTTTGCAGTTTGTTAATTGACTTCTCCCTGCTTTAACATTGCATTATTTTTAACTCAGGGAAAGTAGTGAAAGTGAGAGGATTAGTTCAGTCTTGTCATTCCATCCAAATACACGTGGATAGGAAGGGATACTTCTATCTCAGTGCACACAGCCTGATGAATACACTATAGGATGAAACTGTGCAATTATTAAGATGGTTCCTTCTGTATTGTCAATGCCTCCATTATCAGCGTTCATCATGCTATGCTGTTTAATCTTTCTAAAGCATGAATTTACAACAAGGCTAAGATTCAAGCTCCTTGTCCACAGTGTTTATATTATGTGAAGACTTCAAGGGATAATTATACTCTTTCATATAAAAATACTGTTCGAATGAATTATTTTATTTTTTCCTTTTATGGTTTAGTATACTCTGATGTGATTAGTGTTATGTAAGAAAGAGCTAAATGTTAGATTAAAATTTGAATTATGTGGGGAATGATCTCTAATGAATTAAAAGCCTTTGAAATTAATTGTAAATTCTAAGCATTCATTTTCCAGATGCCTGGAGAATCCCTATGCCTTTACCCAGAGAAACTTATTTTTCCTCTTCTTTTTAATAGGAAGTGTCTTTCTTCATTGATCTCTTACAAGTTGGTAATTTTCTTCATGAAGTTGATATTCATTTGCCTTCGTATAAAATGAGCCATCCTTGACCCTCAGTTACATTGCTCTGCTTCCTACCCCCTGCTCGATGACTCCCCAAGGGAATGTCCACTTTGTCTTCCCATCAGCCAATTGGCTGTCATCAACGCAAGCCTGTGACTCTTATGCAAGGCTGGTAGTCGGCAGGGTGGAAGGAAGCTGCTCCCTATGGCAAGGATGGGTTCTGCAAGGAAAGAGACTACTTTTTCCCCCCAAAGAATGGAGAGTAGGAATATGTACAAACACCATCAACAACTTTTGCCACCATCGTTCGAACTGTCTTCTTATTTTTTAATCATTTTTGATCAGGAGAGTGTTTTGTTTGAATGCATAGCACAGCTGTGGTTAGTTCGGACTCATGGGCTGTGATAGGTGCTTTATATTAAAAAAGGGGCCCTGACAACAGGAGAACGGATACATTTTTACAAGAAATTAACAGAATTTGAGCAGATTTTTTTCTTCTTAGTACAGAAATATTTTTTGGCACAAATTCTTCACTTCCCTTTTCTGTATAATTCTTTCTCCCTTCCTTTTCAAAATATGTGTTTTGTGGGCAACTAAGGTGAACCCAACTGTTGGGATTTTCTTTAGTTTCTGGAGGTCCTCAGGTTGCGGCTCCCCGCTCAACATACTACTTCATTTCACGTGGAGACAACGTGAACTTAAAAAATAGTATTCTTACTACTTTTTAAAAACAAATTGCAGATAATATCAAGAGAAAATCAATTGAGAAAGTCATAGTGTTACTGTTTTGTGGAGGAATTATCTTCACTGATGGATGTCTTTAAGTGTCTGGGGTGGAGCTACAATCACTGGCAAACATATGTACACCTTCCGTCTGTTGTGATCCTTAGTGATGAAGATGTGGGGGCCACAGAACAGGCTCGGATGATAACGCTCTCAAGAAAGATGACAGTAATTGCTCTGTGCAGGTGAAGAATGACGGTGGGTACCAGGCAGAGTCACCAGGTGCAATGCAACCAGAGTCCTGGAGTGCAGGCTCCTCACACTCACCCCAGTTTTCACAAAGGTTTAGAGGAAACTGCTTGCCTCCCGGGAGCTTTTAATCCTACTGTAGTAGAAAACGAAGTCGCATGATCTAATCAGTAGCCCATGTGATAAGGGCATCCATGTCCAGCTAATGTTGGAGAGCAGTTTCTACAGGAGGTGGAAGTTGATGGAGCCTCAGGAATGGAGGAGCGAGGGATGGGGGCAGTATCGGCTGAGCAGGAGGGTGAGGAAAACCAGCCTGAAGACAGCCCAAGCTTTTTCTCTATGGTGCATGATAAGGTCCAACCGAAGCATCCAACATGGGTGTGAACCCTAGACACTGGTGCTTAGAGGCTTCCAGGGCCATGATCCTCTGAGATTCATCCTCACCTCCTCAGAGCTGACAGGCCGGAGGGGAGGGGAAACTCTGGTAGTGGGACCAGCTCCTGAACCATGCAAGCATGCATACGTTGGGCCTTGCTTCCTCCTCTCCTCACACAGCAACCGGGTCAGACTCTCATTTGAAAGGCATTTATTTCTTGAATACTAGATTTCTTGCCCTTTTTAACCTCTTTTGTTCTGCAAGTTCCCTGATTACTGCACTCACTGCTCTGGGGTTTTTGTAAAGACCTTCAGGATGCAACACCAACAGGACGTGGGGTGTGGAAGGAAAAGTTCCACGTGGAGTACTGGAGGTGTGTCCTGGCCTCTGAAGTACTGCGTACACGTCTAAGGAAGCCATGTGCCCTCCCCACAGTCTTGCAGAGCCTGCCCCCATCTGGCTTCACCTGTCATTCCAGATCTCCCCTGTGTTGTCCTCTTGGGTCTTCTGCCAAACCAGGTGCACCCTACCTGTGCTTTAGCGCTCGCTCGCCGGCTGTCACCACTGCAGGACTTGCTCCATTCTGCCCCTTAACTCTGGCCTTCACCTCAGTACCCATTTGTCCCAAGCCCATGCGGCTTCCGGTCCACCGCTACTTATCTCTCCCAGAGCTGGATTGCCCAATCTCCCCTTCACCTACATTTCTTTGTCACTTACTAAGTTTAACAGTCATTAGTAATAATAATGTAAGAAACCACAGGTTTAGGATTTTTTTTTTCGGTATCGGGGATTGAACCCAGGGGCGTTCTACCTCTGCGCTACACCCCCGGCCCTATTTTTTATACTTTATTTTGAAACCGGGTCTCATGAAGTTGCGGAGGGCCTCACTAGGTAGAGAGAGAGAGAGAGAGAGAGAGAGATAGGGAGAGAGAGATAGAACTGAGGCTGACCGCGAACCCGAATCCTCCGGTCTCCGCCTCCCAATGTACTGGGATTACAAGCATGCGCCACCACGCCTGGCTTAGGATTTTTTTTTTTTAATGTTGTTCTTAGCCGGGCATGGTGGCACACACCTGTAATCCTAGTACTTGGGAGACTAAGACGGAAGGATCACAGGAGGCCAGCCTCAGCAACTTAGCGATACCCTGTTTAAAATAAAACTAAAATGGGCTAGGGGTAGAGTTCAGAGATAGAACAATCCTGGGTTCAATTTCCAATCCCAGACAACAACCAAAAAATGTTGTTGTTGTTTGCTGGTGTTGTTTCCTTTTGTTTATAACAGCACTCCATAGATCTCAGAGAAACGGAGGACAGTGCACAACTATGAGGCCTGGTTTCTTACACTCAGTACTTCTTGAAGGAGTAAGTGCATGTGGTCAGCCCATGCCATTCTGGGCATTATTTTTAGTCACATTTGTGTGTGGTTCCCATTCACTGAAATGCTCATAGCAGAGGGATGACCTATGAAAGGATTAGGGAATGATTTCTCCAAGTAAATGCACATGACGTATTTACTCATACACGGAGACTCGAACTTGTCAAAATAACCAGCTTCCAAAGCTTTTATCCAAGTTGTTATCTTGCCACGCTTACCTGATTCCCTTGCATTTCCTTTCTGTGGCTGTCTCTCTTTGTATACAGAGGAAAGTACCCGAGGTGTTTACATTTTCTTTTCTGGTGACAATAATTTAATATTAGAGCTTGCTCCACCGATATGTATGTCACTCCACAATTGTCATTTTGATCTTCATGACCGTTTTATCTCTTGGCTTTTTAATTTAAAAGAATTACATAAGAGGAGTGTGGAACAAAGATGAACTAATCAGTCTCTTTCTTTTACGAGGGCAATTACAACCTTTCCTGTGTTGTTTAGCAGCAAGGAGAGATGCAGAAGGGACACGTTGTCAGGATATTGAAAAGAGGAGGCACCCCCTGACCTGCGAGTATGAGAAGAATAGACCTGCTGAACTTTGGGCTATGATTTATATCTCCTAGAAAATGTGTTTTTCTTTCAATTTTTATGATGGGTGGACAATAAGAGGCCTTTTAAAAAGAGTTGGTACAAAAATACTACCTAAAGTGTTCTATGACAAGGTGAGGGAGCTATCCTTTCTTTTGAAGTGGGTTCCTTACATTTTGGGTTTTAAGAACACCACGTATGAGAAGCAGAAAAGTATATAAGTTAGAGACTTGGTGTCGTTTATGGCAGCCTTAAAACCAGAATAAGAGATCTGATGCGTTTTGTACATCCTTCGACAATGGTGTTCATTCTTTGTCCTCAAATAAGGAGAGAGAGAGAGACAGAAAGCCCAAGGTATTTGCAAGATGATTTGATGTTATCTTCTGTTCCCTGTTTATCTGTGGGTATGCCACCAGATGCCACCAGGAGCAGCTACAGAGCTGAAGAGAGAAGAGCCTAAGGGCAGGGGGTGGGGGCGGCTTCCACTTGGATGTTGTCTTAGTGATTGGTTTTCCGCAGCTTGATATAACACCCGTTGATTATCTTACAATGTCTATGGGTCAGGATCTGTGCATAATGGAGCTGGGTCCCTCTCAGGTCTCATGAGGAGCAGTCTAGTGCTGACTGGGACTGCAGTCCTGTCTGAGCCTCTGCTGGGGAAGGGTCCACTTCCAGGACTCCTCCAGAAGCTGGCCGAGCAGTTCCTGTGGTTGTAGGACTGACGGCCTAAGTGTTTTGCTGGCTCTTGGCCAGGGTTCTTGCTGAGTTCCTAGAGGCCTGTCAGAGCTCTTTGCTACCTGAGACTTCTCTAGAAAATCCAAAGCTGGAAAACGGGTGGCAAGGAAGGAGGAGAGAAAGAGAGAGATGGGGGGAGAGAGAAAGAGAGAGAGAGAGACTGAGCAAGTTGGTTGATCCAATCTGACCTGTATCCTAAACTCATAACCTATACTCATAACCATGTGCAGCTCATCACTTTTGCCCTGTTCTGTTGGTCACCGCCACATCCCAGGTCCTATTGCTGATCCAGGGGAGCAGAATCACACCAGGGCATAGACTTCTGCAGGGGGCGGGGCAAGGGGGCCATCTTATGAATCTGCTCATCACACATTTCTAGAAAAACAAAAGGAACCTTCACAATCAATAAGCAAAGAGCCCAGGACCTGAGTAAATATAGTCAATAACTATAAATATATAGCTTAATGTAAGAACAAGGAAGTAGTAAATATAGGAAAACATCCCCAAATGTATTAAGCAAAGGACTTTACAATGAAACCCTGCCACTTTCCCCCAGTGGGCTTGCGAAGCCACGCTTGGTAAAATCAAGTCTTCTCAGGCATATGGGGAGAACATCCCCGCACTGTGGTGAACCTGGAACAGTTAGTGTGGGCTATGAGGAGATCATTTGGCCTTACCAACCCAAATTCTAAATTATCAGATATTTTAACTCAGAAATGAGATACATCCTGTTGCAATATATGCCTACCCCTCTCAGCACTCTCCCTAATAGTGAAAAATTGGATGGAACTAAAATGTCCATCACCCTGACGTGGACAAAGGACTTGCTTACATGAGAGCATTATCGTGGTAATGTGTTGAGTGGGAAATTCAAAATAGTATGCATATTGCCATTCTATTTTCATGTGGGGAAAAAAAAAGCAAGCTACTTTTACTGTTACAAGTAAAAATATCTGAGAAAGCACACACTTATCTCAGAATTGGTGCCTGCATCTTTAGTTGTTTGAGTTACTGGGTGAAATATATCTCAATAAGTTTTTAATTTAAAAAGATTACCTGAAAGAGAAGTAACAAAGTACTTCTTATCAGACCACACTGATGAGGAAAGCAGACATAGATTATAAGACTTTTGAACTTCAAGTGACCTTAAGTTTTAGGTCCAAGTCTCTCTGTTTCCTTACGTTCAAACTAAAGTGTCTTGTCCAAGTTCAGAGGGGAAGTGGAGGCAGAGCCAAGGGCCCCTCTCCTGCACCGTCCATCCTGCAGCAGTGCCCCCACCTGTCCAGCCCCACCTGCATTTGGGGCTTTGTCTCTGGTACAGCAAAAACACCAACTCTCCCTCCTGATGTAACATCCCTCTCTGGGAAGAGCACTATGGCTGGGAAAGTTCTGGGCTTAAATTTAAAGCCCGAGATTATCCTGGCAGTTGCAGAAGCACAGAGTTGAACCTTGAAGCTCAGCGGCCCACAGCCTCCACTGGTGGTGTGGGACCCTCAGTGGGATGGAAGCGTGTTAAAGGATTCTGTGGCTTTGTTAAACACTTAACTACAGCAATTTCCTTGTGGTCTCCAAAAAACACATTTCCTCGATGCCATTGTGCGAACTTGTTAATATACTTTACATCAGCAGAACCTGAGTTATGTATTTGTCATTGCAGAATACTTAATCCTGAAGAACTCAGCTCATTAACTCTTACCACATCAAAATATTTTGTGAGGCCTGCTCCATTTGGTACAATGAGATGATCACATTTTTGTATTTCATAACCATTAAAATAAATTAAATGATGAAACGATTTCAAAGAAATGAAAACCAGCTCGTTATTTGGTTTGACAGTTAATTTCTCATGACAGAAATAATTTTCAGTTTCTCTGTGCCCAGGGCCCTCTTTGGAGAGGACAGGTAGATAGGAGGGCTTTGTCTTATATGCATGACAGTGTCTGCTACAGGGCTGAATGGCCAGGGTTCAGGTCCCTTATCTGACCCTCGTAAAGTGTGTCCTTGGAAATATTAAACTATTCGACAACCGGGTTCTTTATCTCTGCAAAAGGGATGTCAGCTGAAATCGATATTGTAAGGATTAGACGAACAAGTCATGTGAAAAGCATAGGACAGTGCCTGGCACTTACCAAGCTTAGGTATATATTAGCAGCTATTTTATTATATAGCAACTAAAAAATAAAAACCTTCAGTTCTAGGAGAGGAGCCCTTAGAAGCAATATTGGGGTAAACAGTATTTTATTTTTTCTGGGGAGAAATTGTAAGTGGAGATGAATAATTATGCTTGGATGCAGTGAGTAGTAACACATCTTCAACCAGCCTAATAAAGCCTTCTGGAATCATCTGAGGTATGCAACATGCTTTTTACATTTCTTGCTTCATATGCAAAAAAATACACAACATCACTAAGGTGCAACGACACATTAGATCAAGTTAATCACTTGAACGTGTGCATCAGATGCAGCTTGAATAACGTGGAAGGCTCAGCAAGCCACGTTACAAGGATGTGTTTTTGATGTCATTGAAGATCAGAAAGCCATGGGAGTTAGAAGTGAGCAGGAGAGAAAGAAAGAATGCAGAAAAACAGTAGAAAACTTTTGAAATTTACTCAGAAGAGTTGGTTTGTGTAAAGATAGGTTGTGAGTTTTCCCAAGAGCATTGCAGTCTGAATAAACACATGGACTTTTCCAAGGACTTAGTTTTGTCTACTTTTCTTTTTTCTTTTTCTTTTTTTTTTTTAGTGATGAAGTAGTTCTTCAGTCACTTTTAGTTACTGCCAACAAAAAATTTAAAAAATATCCAAACATTTAATTATGGAGATTATCAAATATATACAAAATATGTTAATAAATCAATGAAATGTTATATCCCATCACTCACCATCTACAACCATTAACCAACAATCCTGCCCTAGCCACAAGCCCCAGATATTATCTTATTAGTAATTTTTGTGTTATGTCTCTAAAAGCTGAGTTCTTTTTTATCCCCACTAAAATCACAATACTAATATCACACCTAAAAAGTAAAAAAAAATTATTAAAACTATCACATTTTCAGTCAGGTTTCAAATTTCCAATAATCTCAAAATTCCTGACATAGTTTAACATGTTCCTCTAACCTACATCTATAGTTTTTATAAATTAGGTCTAAATTCTGGATCAAGATTTTTTTTTGTGGTACTGGGGATGGAACCCAGGGGTGTTCAACATCTGAGCTATATCCACAGCCCTATTTTATTTTTTACTTTGAAACAGGGTCCACTAGGTTGCAGAAAACTTCACTAAATTTCTGAGGCTGGCCGCAAACCTGTGATACTCCTGTCTCAGCCTCCCAAGTACTGGGATTACAGGCATGTGCCACTATGCCTGGCTGTTTTGTTAATTTGTTTTATTCTTAAAAAGGAATGTTTGAAATGAAGCGACTTGCCAATTAAGCTGGTTGAAACGCCCAGTTAACTAAGTTCATTTCTAGGCGACATAGTCAACTGATTACAGTTTTGAGGGTCAGAACAATCAGTGGAATTGGAGTCTCCGCAGTTATGAAAATCTTCCAAATGGCTGGGGCCATTCACTGAATGAAGCTTTCTCTCCCTCTGCCTTCCAACCGCACATGGAGAAATCAGGAGTATCCAGACATCAGCGCGACCCAGTCTTTTCCTTCCGGCTGGAGCATCTCATTATTGTATCCCACTCTGAACTTGGAACTGATCGGGATGCGCTTGTCTCCTCTGCCAGCTCTAGGTCTGACACCCATGTCACAGTGTTGGAAGGCAGGGTCCTTGTAAGTGAGATCCCAAGTTAGGAGGCCAAAATAAATTCCAAAGTGTGACATTAGAAGTAGATGTTCTGGGACCTCACTGATCTTGACATTCAGAGTGGACTCCCTGACAGTCCAGTGACCAGGATCAAGAAACACATTTCCTGAAGTCAGCTATGCCCAGTTTGCCTGTCAAAGAGGATGTCTATCCTCCTCACCTGAGACGGCCAAGGGCACATCAACCTGGAAACCCATGGACACAGCAACGCTCCAGGGCCTGTGGAAATGAGTGCCTTTGGAGGTCTTGGGTATTAGGCTCTCAGTGCACATGGGGAGGAATGAGTTGATTGTGTGTTGGAGGAGTGGCTCCCCACCTGCCATGGGGCCTTGTCTGTTCTTGTATTTACTGGTGAAGGTCTTACTGCAGGCTTTGCTGCTTTGGCTCCCGCTGTACTCACCTCTAGGACAGGCCAGCCTGGCCGGGGTCTAGCCTGAGGTCCTGTGGCTTGGTTTTCAGATGGGGTCTCCCCAGGGGATGCTCATTCAGCTTCACTTTAGCAAGTGCGTCCTGAGAGCTCGGGTTTGCGCTCTGAGAAGGACAGCAGTGTTGAGAGGAGGTGCTTGCAGGAGGGTGGTTTCAGAGAGGCCCACCCAAATCAGGCTTGCCTGGGGAGCTCTCTGTGTGATGTCGGGAGCTTGAAGAATCTGTCTTCATGTCAAAGAGAGAAGTGAAGAGGTCAGGAAGAAGAAGACATCCCTCCTGTTGTGCAGGGTCTATGCATACACACTCTCCGTTCACCTGCGGCAGCTTCCTCTTGCTGGAGATCATGCCCACCTGTGTCACAGAAAGAGCTGTCAATGAGTTTGTGAAAGGTGGCACTATGTATTTAATAAAGGTTAAACTGGAGGAGCCCATCTTGGAATTTTTAATCTTATCTTTGCAGCATAGTTCATGTTCTTACTCAATTTTTATTGAAGGAGCTAAGGAATCAGTTAAATATAAGTATGCATGTTTAGATAGATGATAGATAATAGATAGATGATTGATAGATAGATGATAGATAGACGATAGATAGATAGATAGATAGATGATAGATAGATAGATAGAAGATAGATAGATGATAGAGAGAAAAGGGTCAAGAAATAAAAGTACAAAACTAATGACCATATGGATGTGGCGGCACACACCTGTAATCCCAGTACTTGGCGGGCTGAGACAGGAGGATCACAGGTTTGTGGCCAGCCTCAACAACTTAGCAAGGCCCTTAGCAACTTAGCCAGATTTTGTTTCAGAATAAAAAATGAAATAAAAAAATAGAGCTGGGGGTGGAGCTCAGAGGTAGAATGAATGCCCCTGGGTTCAATCCTCAGTATCACACACACACACACACACACACACACACACACACAAAACTAATAACACACAAAACTAATAACATTATATAAAAAATTCAAGGGCAAGTGGTTGTGGACATAGTTCAGCTTGAGAGGGAGTATGAACGTTGATGTTAGAGGATGCATGGGTGATGAGCGCTTTCCCAACACTTGCTATGGTCAGTTCTAGTATGGGAGACATCTGACAAATTGCAGAATTAGGAGAAAAAGACAACACCAGCATTCCACCCCTTCCGACAGCACTGGGGCTCCAGTGAATTTTCTTTATGTTGACAGCTGACTAGCAATGCATCTCCACCTATCTTTAAGCAAGGTTGCACTCAAACACTTAAGTGCATATTTAATAAAGAGTCCAGGGGAAGAAAGTGATGTGCACTGTACGTACCACATCAAATTGCTTCTAAAGTGGAAGTCATTTCTAACAAGGACATACTGGACATGGGGGTGGGGTTTATTAAAACCAATAAAATTGCTGAAGCAAAATGCCGTCTCAGCTTACTTAGGACGGTGTGAGCAATCATAGATGACTTTTAACACACGTTGTATTTGTTTTTAAGCTATTTCTAAATTATTGCATTCTTTTGGACATATCCAAGAAAAGCCAGTCTGAAGATTTCTATATGTATTGAGCATTATGCATGCAAAGAGCTAATAACACAACCTTACGCAATATGGAAATATTATGTACTCGTTACCGATATTTTTATTAAAATTATATTTAAGGACAATTTTTTACATTTTCTTAAAATCCCTTTGGTAATTTAGTGCAGTGTGTACATAGAGAAAATAAATATTTTAAGGCATATTAAAAGAAGCTAGCAGAAGGAATAGCTGTTTAGGCAGCTAGCCCAAGTATTTGTAAAGAAACTGTTACAGGGAAAACATCATGATTTATGATCATCTCATAATAATAATCAACCAATTATTGATCCCTTATATTTAAGAAGCTATTACCTACAATTGTACAAAAGCTCTATTCCAAATCAGGACAACATGAACATCCATGGTGCAACTTCTCCTTTTTTAGGCAGATTTTTCTCCTAGTAAATGAAATGATTTTTATCAGATGTGGCTCATCTGAGAATCAGGGGAAACCGTATTTAATCCTTGCCTGACTGTCTCATCTTGGACCGCTCCAAGCTCCCTAAGCAGTATCTGCTCTGATATTTCTTTCCTATTATTACACATCATGCTTACACAGTTTATGTCAACGGGTCGCCTGAGTCCTTACTATGGGAACATTAGGCTGCTGTGTTTGTCTGCACAGTGCATCAGAGGGAGCCAAGAGGATCCGGGGGTGAGTGTGCACCCCCTGACCCACTTTTCCAGTCCCCATTATATCATGTCAGAACTTCACCTGTCTTATTCAGATGCAGTCTTTGAACCTGGACCCTACAGGAGGGGTCTCTTGCCCAAGCTCTGCCGTGTTCTAGTTTTGGAATCTCCCTGGGCTCCAGTCTTTTCATCTGAAAAGAAATGGTTTGGATTTTCCACCATCAACCCCCACATTCTTTGACTTCTAATGTAAGTACGGTAGCAATCGAGCTAATCAATACATATTCAGAGGACTGCAGCAGAGTAGTCTAAATTCAAAAAGGCCACCTTCAGCCAAGGAATAGAAAGAGTATGTGTTGTATGTATGCGCATTTCTTTTCTCTATCTTTTTTTTTTCTAGTGCATCGAACTCAGTAATCTGCAGTCTCTCTCCTCACACGAGATGCAGCAGACATTTTCTTTAATTGGTATAAATTGAAATTACTTATCCTTTGAGTCTCTTTTTTTTCCTGGTATTTTTGCAAACACGTTGAAAATTAGGAGTCACCTTGGAGCATTGGAAGTTTCAGGGCACTGGTCCCATGCTGATTCCCCAGGACCTCTGGGTCACAATGATTATCTTTATTTTGTGTCCCTTGCCCTTCGTGGAAGCTAAATGTTTATTGCAATTTTGGGGTAGAAGCTTCCTGATCCAATTTCTCATAGATGTGAATGCTTTCTAGTAGAACTGTGGGGGAGAAAATCCATTTTCCCAGAGACTTCCCCATGTCAATTTTGGACTTAACTCTATAGTCTAATAACCTTTTTTTTTAAACCCCAGCGTCAACATTAACATTCATATATTATTTATGAAGAAGTTTATATAGTCACAACATAGTTATAATACTTAATAGCACACAGTATCTTTAAGAGAGAGCTCAGTGCTGTCTTGTATCACTCATATTTTCCTGTCAAAGAATTCCAGGCTCAAAAAGTCACCTTATCTGAGCCACATGTTCTGGGTCGCAGAGCAGAGACTAAGGATGCTATTCTCCAATCTATGTCTTCTTAGGTTTCTGAGTCTACTCATTATTTCTCCAAGAGTGGAGTCTTGTTACAATATACAGGATTAAAAAGTTCTACGTTAACGTTTATTTGTTACACACTAACATGGTGATGCAGGTCTCTTTCTGAAGAACTGTGCATGTTGAACTGAGTCTCGGGTTATTTTTCTTGAAATCATTTGCCACGATGACGGTTCTTCCACACCTAATGATGTATACGGTGGGATGGAAAATCTTCTCACATTCTGTCAAAAATTTAAATATGTCTAGACTCCACATATACACATTGGAATATGCCAGGGTGTCCTTGTAAGGCTGCAGCTAAGTGTTAACTGGCATGCTATGCACTGAGACTGTGGCATGATCTCTGTAAAATAAAACTGTGCCCCAGAGGATAATCGGAAACTTCCCTCTGAGCTGACCACTTCACTCCCATCAGTTTCCTTTAAAAATGTCCCTTCTTCCATTTATTTCCGGAAAGAGACTTTGGAGCGTGACACATTCAACTGGGTCATTGTGCTGGGTTTGGTGTGTTGATACAAAAGGAATAGGTGTGTGCTACACAGTTCAGAAGCCATGGCATAACAGGGAACCCCGAGTTTCCTTCTCAATCTCTGGATGGATAACAAGTTAATAAACACATATCAGCAAGTCGATCACCATGACAAGAGCCTTGAAAGAGTGTGGGGCAGGATAAAGAATGTATGTTATTCTTGGCCAGTGTTCTTCATGCTATTTGGAATATCTGTAGTTATCAGAGACTGGGGGAGCAAGAGGAAGAAGAGGGAGGAGGAGTTGGTGAACCCGTTCAGGGTCACAGTTAGACTGGAGAAATAAGTTCTGATGTTCCATAGCACAGCGGGGAATATAGTGGACAAAACTGGACAGGACTTGGAGTCAGTTTCATGTTTGACTGCAGAAGCCTTTTCAGTCCTGACTACCCTAGATGGGAGTAAATTCCGTAGGTCTCCGTGGGAGGAGCACTTGGTCTGTGTCATTGCATTGCTTTCAATTTAAGTGCCAAGAAGAATTCTAGAACCCCAAATGAAGAAAGCAGTGTTTTAGCACATGCAACTAGAAATTACAGATAAATTTCACATATATTACTGAAAACATTCCAAATGTTTATTCAGTTAACCTTCTTGAGCAGCACTTGTAATAAGTCCTAGCCTAGTTCCTGTGGACCTAAAGTGTATGAGATTAAAGTTCCTGCCCTCAAACATTGTGCATTCCAATACGGATGATTTTTTTCTCAATAATATGATTACAGTAATCCTAAAAGCACTAAAAATAGTGTTCTGCAAGATTTCAGGTTGTCAAAAAATCATGCATCTTTCTCATGTGCTATTACAGTTAAGAAAAATAAGATAGCACGAGTTGTCTTTTATTGCCCAAGAATCTGAATAATTGAGATTATATGTGCTACTTCTATGTCTTTATGGCATCTTTGAAATGATACAAAATATGAAATGATAGGATCAAGTCACACAGAAAATTCAAGTGATTTTTATTTTCCAAAATGACAGCTATGCTGGTGAGGTAACCTGCTGAAAGGCAGGTGTCAGTACCCCCATTCATCGAACACACATTCATGTGGTTTTGGTTTTGTCCCAGATGTTGGGTGACATGCAGGAGACAGAGTGATTGACAAGACAAAACATAGTTGCTGACTTCATGGTGCTTAAAATTTAGATCGCTAGAAAACAAGTTTTAACCATGCCATCTTGGGAACAAAATTCCTTAGCTAAAGCAGAAGTTTCTTATTTGGGGTTCTTGGAAGGTAGTCAACCATCAACTATCTCTTTGGTTATCACTTAGTGTCCTCTTCAAGGGTTTTATGAGTCTTTTAGGGAGAAAAATCTCTATCACTATACACAATTCCAAGTCCCCGCACCTATATCTTCTTCACGTGAGATCCTATTTCTGCCTGTACTCGCAGCATCTAACGACTTGACTCCTTCCACCAAATGGTGCTGAAAATACTCAAAAACAGACCACATCTTTCACCTGTGCTCCTCAGCTTTTTCTTTGTATGTTTCTTAAGGCTTTGATGATACTTTTTGATCACTATTAGTTATTTATTACCCCTCAAGTACACAATGTAAGTTCTCAGTGAAGTAAATTTATAGAAAGTATAAATCATCACACACAAGGATGTCTGAGCTAACAAGACTTTCCTGGCCATTTCTCCCCACAAGGGACAAGCCAACTTACCTTTGAATTCTGTTTCCACTTATGGTAATGAGAAATACCTTAATTTTAGAGTAAATATGACATAAAATTGATAATATTTATAAAAAGAATGTGGCAGTATAAAGCAAATTATATTTATTTCAAAATGCTTTTCAGTCATATGTGTGAGGAAGTAAGAATGGAACTATAAATTTTTATGCATGCATTTGCAATTAGAAATTATGGTCTTTGTGTCATAAACACGGGCCTACTACTAAATTCATTTCTGATTTAAAACTTAAGAAATTATGTCAGATAAAAATAAAACCTCTTTTCTTTCTTTCTTTAGTTTTATAATAACTATGGCAAATAGCACCTGCGTACCAGCTTTCATATGAAAGATTTGGATTATGGAAATTTGAGTTATTATAGTGTTTGATAGGAGAATTCTGGCTACATATTCCTTCAGAAAGTGGAATCTGTTTTAACATAGGTTTGCTGAGGCTGCTTTGAAAGATCAGTTCATTCATGATTCAGGAATAAATGGGGAGAAAATACCTTTTGGAGCCATTTTAAAGAGATTTATGCAGAATAAGATTTAGCTACCTTGGTGTCATTTAAATCTCATTTTACAAAGATGCCAATTTGACATCAACCCATTCTTTGTTTTTGAGCTAAAAAATGATATCTCATAAGAACTGAGAGGGACTTTAGATTTAAGTTTCGTTAAGGTCTCTTTTTTTAAATATACTTTTATTGGTGCATTGTAGTCTCACATCATTATATAGTTCAGAGTGATAGAGACATACATGCACACAGCACTTGGTGAGCTTCCCCACAGCTCCCTCCCCACTCCCTCCCCTTCCCCAAACATGTTATTGAGATTGGCATTGGTAATTTCACATATGTACATAATGTCAGTGAAAGTGTTTCCTTCATTAATTCTCCCTCCTTCCCCCTTTCCTAGACCACTCCATTGCTCCACTAGAGTTTCTCCTCCTTTATCTAAAGTCCCTCTTGTATCCTGATTACTCCCTAGCTTCTGCATATGAGAGAAAACATTTCTGTGACTGGCTAATCTCAGTTAACATAGGTCCATCCATTTTCCTGTATTTACATAATTTTGTTCTTCTCTACGACTGAGAATTCCATGGTGTATATATCCCATAATTTCCTAATCCATTCATCTGTTGATGGACACTTAGGTTAGTTCCATAATTTGGCTATTGTGAATTGTGCTGCTATAAACATGAATATTCCTGTATTACTGTCATATTCTGATGTCAGTCCCTTTGGAAAGATACCCAGGAGTGGTATAGCTGGATCATATGGTGGATCTATTCCCATTTTCTGAGGAATCAACCCCACAAACAGTGTATAAGGGTTCCTGTTTCTCCACATACTCCCCAGCATTTATCGTTGTTTTAATTCTTTTTTTTTTTTTTGCGGTACTGGGGATCGAACCCAGGGGCGTTCTATCTCTGTGCTACACCCCTGGCCCTATTTTTTTATGCATTATTTTGAAACCGGGTCTCATGAAGTTGCGGAGGGCCTCACTAGGTAGAGAGAGAGAAAGAGAGAGAGACAGGGAGGGAGGGAGAGAGAGAGAGAGAGAGCGAGCTGAGGCTGGCCTCAAACTGGGATCCTCTGATCTCCGCCTCCCAAAGTACTGGGATTACAAGTGTGCGCCACCACTCCCAGCTTGTTGTTTGAATTCTTGATGAAGTCTTAAATGAAGCAAAATAAGATAGAGAACAAATGGCAGACACCATGAAGACAGAAGACAAGACGGACGCCCAGGTCTTCAGGTCGCTTCTGGCCCTGGCATCACTAGATGCTCCCCTCCGAGGAACATGTGCACGTTCTTATTCTGATTCTTTTAGAATAGATATCATAGGGGAACATAGAGACTTTATTACATCATAGTGCATTTTGTTACTTTCTGTTGTTAGTAAAATATTGATAACCTTCTAAAAGGGAATACTTTCATTTTGGTGATAAGAACTAGAGATTTATCTTGGTTTTGAGATTTATCTTGGTAGCTGGAAAATGATTAACTCTTCTTTGGTTTTATAAGAAAAAATGTCAGAGTCAGTTTTTTGAGTTAAAAGAGCATTTGTCAGGCTATTTATTTCTAACTTTTTATTTAAATATTCTATGGTATATTTAAGTAGCATAGTCACAAAGTTTTCTGTTGTTTTGTGTAGTGGAGCTGTTGTAAATGAATATCAAAATCACTAGTATTTATTGTTCATATTATGTCTGCCCAAGCTTTCCATGGTAGACCTTTCTGTTTTAAGACAATCTCATTTCATGAGAATAGGATTATAACGGAGGACATGGGTGACTTGTTAAATTTTGTCCACATGGGGCATATTTCAGGCACTATCTTTGTAAAGGTGATGAAGATAAAAATAATGATAACATTAGCAATAAGAGTTGATAACACTCCTTGAATCTTTTTATTCTGGATGCTTTAATAAACATTCTTGTGCCACATTTCCTTATCACTCTTTTACAGACAGATCAAAAAGGCTCACTTCTTTACCAGCTCCTGAAGGGAATCAGGAATGGGATTCAAGTCTGAAATCAAGTTCCCTCTCCATGTACTTCAGATAATAAAACAAGACACCGCTCCATTTCTGTAGCACCCTAACATGTAGTTATCATCTATATTAATTGCATGTGAAACTGAATCATATTGTGATCTCTGGCTTCTATATTGAGCATTAAATTGCATTTAGATTTGTAGCTATGAAAGAAGTAACTAATGTGTAGATGATAGAAAGCATCTACAATAAACACATATTTTATATTTGTATTCAATGTTGACCATAACGCACTTAAAAATAAAACTCAAAATCAAGTATGTGTGTTCATGGTGTCTCTCTGGCATACTCACCATAATTCTGTATTCTACTTGTTTAAGTAAATTTGGGTAAAATATACTACTATTCCAGAAAGATGTTAAAATTAAACTATGTTCCATAAAGAAGCCTCACTTCTCCAAAAACCAAAAACATGGATTAAAGTTTCATGGATGGAAGAGAAAGAATCCCTGGAGACATGTGTCCTTCTGCCAAGTCCCAATATTACTCACACACCTAGACCTCACTGACCTCAGCGTTAAAGTAATGTCTGGAAGTAATCCCCATGCACTTTAATAAATCCTAGCTTTTTTATGACGAAAGTTGAACTGGACCTTTCTGAGATAAAAGAGCACAATGTCTTCAAGATTGGCTTTCTCACAGCCTGAGTGGAGACATGGCTGGGTGGATAGATAGATTAGATAGATAGATGATAGATAGATAGATAGATATAGATAGATGATAGATAGATAGATAGATATAGATACATAGATGATAGATAGATGATAGATAGATACATAGATGATAGATAGATGATAGACAGATAGATAGATAGATAGATAGATAATATATAGATGATAGATGATAGATAGATGGATAGATAGTTGGATGGGATGATACATATGTTTCTATCAATTAGCTTCTAAATATAATGTAAGAGAACCTGCTCCCATTTGATGTGATGTGATCACCCATGACTCCTTATTTGGGGTACACTGAAGAAGGAAGTCATCATGTAAAATAATATCAATATTCTGATATTTAATAATTCCTTATGTAAAATGACCTTCACTAGCAAATTGAAAATCCCTACCTATTTCCTAAGGATCAGTGAGTTACTGAGTGTTATGTTTGATGCCCAGGTCATTGGTAAAGAGCTTACGAGGATGCCAACATAGACCCACACATCCCATGAAGAAGGATATGCTCAGGTGTATACAGAATGATCTGGAAAATCAGAACAGAAGCCAGTGGGTCAACAAGCTGGGCACAACTTCACATGATGGCAGGATTCAGGATATTGTGAAGTTTGAACACTGGTTTTATAGGAGATCGGTGTCTGTGGTCGCAAAGCACTCTATGCAGAAACACGCAAGGAAACAGGTTCGAACACTGGTGGAGTGATGGAGAGAAAGGCAAGGTGTTTGGTGTACCTGGGAGCAGGTGGTTGAGATCCAGAGATGAGCGGAGCCATATGTGCAGCTCTACACGGCGTGAAAGTGACCCACCCTACTGGATGTGGAATGAGGGGAAGACAGGGTCAGGCATGCTAAAAGAACAAACACCGGGTTGCTGCACCAGGGGCAGGCGCGTATCCAGACCAGAGCTAGTGAGGACTTCCATACTGGCCGAATTGCTGAAACAGTTTGAATCTGCACTCAGAGAGGAGAAGTTGGTTTGATTAAGGAGAGTCTCCACAGGTTCCAGCAAGCAGGTCCCACCTAAGTGGCCTTCCAAATTCTCTGAAATTACTTCTGTCCTGATAGATAACAGAAATTCAGGTGCTGTCCCTTCCTCACAAGCTTTTGACAAGGAATGACATTGAAGATGAATGGGCAGTGGAAGGATTTGTGTGAGCAAGAAAGAGAACCATGCAGAAATTGGCTTTATGGGACAAATGATAAGTGAACAGTCATTTATTTCTCTTTATAATGACCAAGACCAGATTGGATTGTACTCATATTAATTAGCTTATAGGGCTGAAAGTGAAAATTAATTTTTAAATTTTGCATTTTCGTATATCCTAACCTATTCAGGAAAGATCTTTACACATATGAGATGCTGCTTCAAAGCATGGCATTTGTGTTTTTCTTGCTTCATAAAAATCACTTGTCTTTCATATTTGAATGGAAATCCATTACAAAACAAATTATATTTCTCGGCTCACCTCAGAACTCCAATTTGGCTGCCTTGTTTTTTTTTTTTAGATACAATTATATGAAATGATAGAAACTGTGACCATGTTATATCTCTCTATCATTTTTGGTAAAGAAAAATACATCCTTCCCAATTAATTTAGAAAGTTTAGAACACTCGGCTTTCACACTGGAGGTGCAGGACGGAGGGCAGACACACGTGTCTTCTGAGGTGTGAAGTTGTTATTTCAATTGTTACATCTTCCTTTTATACTTTAGACCTGCACCTTCCTCATTCTGGCAGTTCTTTAGTTTTGTGAATCAAGTGACAACAAGAAAGGTTTCATTGCTGATGTACTAATGTTATGCTAAGGGAAAATGGGTAGACCTAGTAACAACTGAGTCAGAAAGGTACCCCAGGTTCACGCTCATTGAAACTGGAGACTAAGATCTTTTAGGGCCCCAATATAGACAGACAATGGCCTCTGTTAAAATTACAATATTTAACAGGAATCCTTAAATTGGCTTAAGATTTAAATGTAATGATGGATAAGCCGGGCATGGTGGCGCATGCTTGTAATCCCAGTACTTGGGAGGCTGAGACCAGAGAATCCGTGTTCACGGCCTGTCTCAGATACTTAGTGAGGCCCTCCACAACTTAGTGAGACCCTGTTTCAATATAAAGAATAAAAAAATAGGGCTGGGGGTGTAGCTCAGAGGTAGAATGCCCCTGGGTTCAATCGCCAGTACCGCAAAAAAAAAAAATAAATGATGGATAATACTTTCAGGAGAGAGTGTACACCTAGCACCTTGACTGTTCCTTAGCATAACTGTAATGAAATGCATCTATTATTTTAGTAGTACTTATTAGCCATGCAATTATTTTTAATATGTTATAGATACAATGGCTTTATCACAACTGAGATTATTACTCTGTTCATCAGAATATTAAAACCTTATAACTAATTGCTTGGCAGAGGGAAATTTAAAGATTATTGAAAAGGCCAAAGATAACAGAAGAATTGATACTCAATTTAAGTATTTTCTAGCTTTGATTGCTTCTTTGCTGCTGTGTACAATCTTTGAAAACAAATGAGAAGTAACAGCTCTTAGTCTTTAAATTAGTCTCTGAACGCAAGGCGTCTCTTCCTTTGATTGATTCCCCCTATTTTTTTTGAAGACACATTTATCTGCTCCAACATTTCCAATCAATGGCTAATTCATCCAGTCCTTCCCCTCCAGAGAACTCAGGGATGTCTGGTCGATTCCCCTCCATGCAATAACATCAGAAGTGCAAAATAACATAAAGTAAAACCGCAATTTGTAAAAAGCAAAAATTCTCCACGGAATCCGCAACATCAGATTGCCGATGCTCCAGTCTCTTTGGCTGGTATTTTTAACTGTGCTTGTGAATAAGAAAAGGATGCTCTTATATAATCAACTTCAGTTATTTGAAGGGTATGTTGACAGCGTACCATAAATTCTTTGGATTTTTTACAGTTTAAGTAGATCTAGGCTATTTTTAATCAAGGCATATGCTAAACCCATTCTATAGTTCTTTTCAGTGTTTTCTCCAAATAAAAATTATTAGAAGGATAATTTGCATGACTTCACTTATACATTCTAGCTTACAATATATTTGCTTTTCACCACCCTTTGTTTCTGTGGCGTGAACAGCCTCGATTTCTCGATGACAAATGTACTTGAGGTGGCCATGTGGCTGTCCATCATTATTTTTTGTAGGATGGACACTGAGAGTCTGCCTTTCAGATGTCATCAGCCCCGGTCAGGGACAAGGGATGTGTCCCACTGGGTCTAGAAGTGAGAGTTGCTATTGGCATAACGAGTACACTTGGTCCAAATACCAGGAGGTGGTTCAGGGATCTTCCAATTCTAAATTTGATGACCGTCATTGTTGTTCTGTTAAAAATAATCACATTATCTGCCACCTGAGTCTCCTGTGACCACAAACACGGACTTTACTGCATATACTTGCATTACCCTCAAGGACCTATCAGTCTGATTTTTCATTCTGGGTAGAATGATCATGGTATAAATGTAAGATATGTTCACAAGTGGAAGAGGCTCATTCTCAAATCGCAGCGGGATGCTGCTTTAAATCCCCTTTGTCTGCATTGCAAAGTATCTCTCCCCTGTATTGTAACATGTTCATCCTTTAGTTAAGGTGATAATCCATCTGTTAGGTCTTGGGTGTCTGCAGAAGCCCATGAAATTAGGTTTGATTCCAGACAGTATTTCCTGCCCATATAGCCACTGGGGCTTCACTGTAAAAGTTAAAAAATGTACTCAATTTTGTTGTATTACGTGAATATTTAAACAACCTCATGGGAGGACATAGAACATGCACCCTCGTGACATTTATGCAGATATGATCTCATAGTTCATTTTCCACTGATATAACACAATATTACAGACTGGGTAACTTATAAACAATTGAAGTTTATGTGGCTCATTTCCCTGGAGGCTGGGAAGTCCACAAGCATGGTGCTGGTCTTTGGCCAAGGTCTTTGTACTGTGTCAACATGGCAGAAAGGCATGGGAATCTGAGTGCAACAGAGAAATAGGCTGGGGGCTTGACTTAACCTTTTATCCAGAAACCGCTCCCACAGTAACTAACCCATTCCCTAGATAATTGGCATTGATCCCGTCCCGACAGCAGAGCCCACAGCATGTAATCCCTTTTTAAAGGTCCCACTTCCCAACACCGTCACAATGGCAGTTGAATTTCAGCATGAGCTTTGGAGCGGACATTCAAACCATAGAGTTTGGGAAGTAAAATGAAGTAAACTTCAAGTATAATCCCAATTCTTTTTTTCATAAAGAAAAAATGAAACAATGGCTCTCAAGTTCAATGGTTTGGTGAGGTCACATGGCTGATGTGCGGTGAAGCTGATTTAAGATGGTCTTCTCATGCTAAACTTCCTGATTTTCCTCTGGGGCAAGTCCTGTATCCCTGTGGTTGATAATTCAGTTCAGTTGGGCAAGGAACCAGAACAGCTAAACAGGAGGAACCTGTACAGAATGGCTTTAGATGGGTAGATTTGGCTTTGATTTAAGTAATAGATGTAAATGCTTGAATACAGACCACATCTAACCATGCCTACTACATGTTAGGGTTAGGGTTGTACACTCAATAAATGATAGCTACCTATTATCAACAGTTGTTTTATTTGATTTGAAATATTTTAAAAATATGTATTTCAGAAATCCTGCCTATGTTTTTTTTTCTAGGTCAGATGCATACCTGTATATCTCATGATATTCTGTGTACTCTATAAAAATATGTGTGTATTGCCAAAGCAGGAATATAGGTTCCAACTGTTTAATCCATTTGCCTAAAATAGATTGTTGAGGTCCTTGAAGTATGTTTTATTCCTTCCTTAAAGGAGAAAAAAATGTACATTGTAGAAGACAGTTTTTGAAGTGAAGAAATGATCCAAAATGAAATAATCCATAGAGTGGCATAGCATGAGGGAAGACTGAGATTAACTTGTCAAGGGGTGACATGCTGGAAATCGCTGGTCCCCCGATCCCACTTCATAATCATAAGGTGTAGTTGGTGCAATCACACCAGACCACACTGGTGTTCAAATAAAGCCAGAGGACGGCACAGAACAGGACCAAGCACATGAGATAAACAAAAACTCTCTGTAAGTGGATTTCTGTCTGATTGACTGACAAAGCTTTCTTTTTCTTAGTTTGGTTTAGGGAACACAGTTGAGTTTCTAGAACCCAGAGAAAGGAGTATCTCTGAGAGATTTTTGGGATGCTGTCCTGAAGGACCCTACACACCTTAGAGTAATCATTCACGCCAGCCCTTTGCTCTGTGCCACCTGCTACCTGCCCATTTTGTTCTCCATTTATTTTCCCTTCTCTAGAATCTACAAATTGGTCCTCACATCTTTGGAAAGATTGAGAGGATGAAATGAAGGTGGGGCCACTAGAGAAAATGAAGAGCAAAACAAAATAAACCCAGGACCCAAGAAAGGCCTTGCTGGCTTTCCCAGCCATCAAGGTGGTCATATGGTGTATGGTCTTCATATCTACTACACCCCAAATTTTAGGCTTTGACACTCTGTCAGCTATAGAGCATTCAGTCAGCTCAGATCAGTTTTTTTTTTTAAATCCCAGTAAGTTAAGTGTACAAGCCATTTGATAGGAATTGGAAAGTACAGGTATTTCTATCACCTGTTAAGTAAGTGCCTCTAGGTGTCACCTCCTGCAACTAGTGACAAATTCAGTAATTAGTTTGCTATCATTTAGAGATCGCCATGTGAATCACGTTATTTTGTTAAGTGACCAAAAGGAGTTTGGCTGAGCATTCAAATGATATGGTCAAAGAAGGACTTTTAGACCCTGGGGACTACACAAAGCACTTTCAATGCAAACACTACATCATTTAACTCCCCTCCTGAGACCTAAGTTACAGTAAATAAACGATAATCACAAAAATGAGTGCACACATTTGCAAGGACAAATAGGACAGGCGCAGTAGCAAATGCAAGCAGTATCTGCATTTCTGGAAGGGAGAAAGTGAATGAAAGGATAGCAGTTGATTTAGCAAAGCCTGGGGAGGGCAGTGATGTACCCCCAGGAGGGACAGCCCTGGGATTCAGTGCATGGGGAGGGAGTTTGGCAGCCTGCCGGCTCACTCAGATGCACATTGACACACAGGTATTTCTTTCTACTGTTTTAAGCAGAATGTCAGACTATGAAACATGTCTGTCTGTAAATCAGGGTCATTCTCCAATCAAAGGCATGTTAAGTTCCAGTCTGTTCATCATCTGTTCACCTTCCTGTATACTTTATTTATATTCCATTCTTCGAATCTACCAGATGAAAATGTTCTAAGTCAGACAGTAATCATTAGAAAACATTGAAGAAGAGTTTTTTTGGGGGGGTCTAATACATTTTCAGAAGACTGAATATAATATTTTTGGTAAAAATGTGTTCACTATTTGGCCAATATTTTGACTGTCCCAGTGCGGGCTAGGCACTCTTGTGGGAAATTACAATGGGTGCTTAGCATCCTTGAGTGGGCATTCTATTGAGATGGAGACACAGCCAGTAACATGATGCTCAAGTGAGAACATTTTAGCATGTTAGAGGGGAGGAAGCGTTATTTAAAAAAGGAAAATATGAGTGTCATAAAGGGAGAGTTGCTCCAAGACCAAGGAAGAAGGTCACCTCATTGAGAGCCTGATGTTCTCGCAGACTCAAGAAGGCAGGTGTTTAGCTCTGTGGCTACGTGTCACAGCAGTAAGAGGACACAGCAGAAGCGAGCTTGCATGCAGGAAGGTGTCTGGAATAGGCTGGTAGGGTTTTGGCATTCAGTGAACGGAAAGATACTGGAGGGTTTTGAACCAAGGTAGACGTGATGGCTGCTGGGTTGAGACTGGATAATGCTCTAAAGGGGACATGTCTAGAATCCAGGGAACCTGCTGCAGCTAGACAGGTGTTCACAGTGGAACAGCTGGAGATGGGCTAGATTTTGGATCTGTTTGGTCATAAAACAAGCAGGACCTCCTGAGGGCATTGCATTTTATACCTGTTGAATCACAGGATCCTGAGAAGTCCTGCCGTAAACAAACCTATTATATCTTCCCTTAGCTTTTCCAAGATCAATGAGCTCAGAACCTTTTTTTTTTTTTTGAAAATGCATAACAACCATTATTTTGTGGCACTGATTTTGAACAGAACATGCTTGGGAGTGCTGTCATAGAAACGAACAAAATTTGTAATTTCTTTCCAAATTGTCATATAACATTTAAAATTTATATTAAAACTAAGCCTGAACCATTCTCCTGTAGGTAAAGTCATCTTCTATCTGATGTGACTATGCTGTGTAGCATACCTAGATCATCCTGGAGGAAGCATGCACTTAAGATATAAGGTTTCAGAAGTTCCTAATCTTCAATGTGATACTTCTCACAAGACCTAGGGAAGCAGAGGGCAGCTCTTTATATATAGTTTTTCCTAAAAATATTCATTTCTCTTTGTTGAATGAATGATATGTTAATAAATTATCTACTACCTTTGACTAAAGGACAGATACATTTTTCAGATACTTGCCAAGAGTATGGGATATATTTTCTGAGTGAAGCCTCTGCTTTCTTTTTTCAGTTCTAGTTTAAAACAGGGGAAAATTACAGATGACTTATAAAAAAAGCTTCATTTATTTATTGAGTCACTAAATCTAATTAGGTCTATTATTCTTAAAAAACTCCATGGTAACTCACAAAGCTTCCAAGACTGATTCACATAGATTCCATACTTGAATAGCTCGTCATTATTGAAGCAGAAGGGAGAACACTGCCTTGCTTAAGAAGCTGTCAGAATTTCTATTCATCTCAAGAGTTTATAAATTAACTATGGGAATATTTCTGGCTGGGCTATGGTGTGCTTGGTTCTGAGTCTTGGAATCTTCAATATCTACCATGTTTTTCCCTTAATACTGTTAGCCTTCGTGTATCTTTATTACAGGTTCACATAAAAAAAGTATCCATTTGTCACAAGATCCACAAATTGTGGTTTAAAATAGGTGTATGGGAACCCACCATGTTCACTTTTAATTTGATTTTGACAATTAGAAATGTTTCAAGAAAAAATCAATGCAATTGTGGATGTGTCAATCCTGGACTTTTTTTGAAGCTGATTTTCTAATCTCATGTTGACTCTGTTGACTGATCATGAAGATTGTGAAGAATGTAATCATCTAGAACCAGCGTGTTAAATATAACTGATCGAAGGGAAACTCGATGTTTTTAGGATGACAGGTCCTAAGCCCAGAGAACACTTCCTGGGCCCCCAGGGACCCATGTTATGAACTATCAACTACTTCCTGCTCCATAATATCAAATGAATGCTAGAGGTTTTTTTTTCTCCTCAACTTCGTGACTCGTACCATCTGTTGACATCACACAATTATGGAAAAAATAACATCTTACTCAGGAGAGAGAAGCAGAAGGATTACTTCAAGTAAACGACTAAAATACTTCTTCTAGGCACCAGCTTTATCAATTTACACTTCCATATTCCAAGGGCTGGTGCAGTCCTAGGCATGAGACCAGTAATTCCAACTGTACTATTGATGACTTAGCATCCATTTGTCTGATTCGGCTTGATGATGAGTTTTAAGTTAAGCAAAACGAACCCTTGTAGGGAAAGGGATGGGGGAAGAGGCAAAGTAAATAAAAAAAAATCCGACCATAGCAATTATTTTTCCTGGTTGTGCTAATTTTGACTCTAGAAAGAAAAAAAATCAACTCTTCACTGCACTTTTTCTTTCTTAGGAGGATCTTTTACAAGATTATTTTTAATCTTCCACAAATACACAGATGTCACAATCCGTTTCTCACCTAAAACACTTGAGAAAAGTTGACAAAAAGTAGTTATCTCCACTCTGATATCTTTTCCTTCCCTGAAATTGTTGAGGGAATTCAGGCAAAACGCAGAAGCTCTGTATTCTGTGAGGTCTCTGACCACGGTAACTATGATTTGTGTTGAATTGTTTTTAAAAAGTCAACTTTTACTACACCCCAAATTTTATCTTTTCCTGAGAATGCCTTCACCATTGCTGTTATTAAGAGTTATCAGCATGTATGCCTCTACCACCCTGTTACTCATCAAGATGTATGATTCCAATGAACCAACAAATTATTTAAAAAAAAAGAGTTAGTGGGTCTCTGTGCCTGGTTTGGGTTGAATTCCCAGCCTGAACCCAGGATCCCTGCAGGTAGCACATGGCCTCAGAAGTCTGACAGGAGGGTACCTGCTTGTAGCTTCTGGGCCTCAGAGCAGGGCTGCCTGGCCTCTGATGGGAGGAGCATTTCCACATCGTTACCAGATTCTACCATTCTCATTAGTCTTCATGGCTTATTATGTATTTTAAATTTGCATTTCTAGCTTATCTGGCAGCAGTGCTAAATTAATAAGTTTCTTCTCCTCTGACTTAAGGGGTTGTCTCCCTCCTATTTCCTCTCAAATTCCTAGCTAGACCTGGGATTCTGTTGTGGCTGAGACAGGAAGCAGGAGCTTGGTTAGGCTTTCCAAAGAGGTCCTTTCTCCTCCAGTGAAGTGGAAAGGGCCTGGTCAAAAACGGAGCCCTGCGGAAGGGCCCCCATCCTCTCTGGAGAGAGTTCAAGGGGATTCCCACGTGATGAACAGACATGAGGCAGCAGGTGGAAGAGGAGTTTCTGAGAACATAGAAGCATCGGCCTGTCAAGTCTCCTTTCCCTGGAACAGTTTAGTCTCACTGTGTACATGATCTTTGTTGGAATGTTAGGATCATACCATGGGTTGGTGCCTCCCTCCCTCCCTCCCTCCCTTCTTTCCTTCCTTATTTCTTCATTTCTTTATTTCTTTGTTTTGTGGCACTGGGGATTGAACTCAGGGACATTCTACCTCTTACCATATCCTGAGCCCTATTTTATTTTTTATTTTGAAACAGGGTCTCATCAAATTGGTGAAGCTGGCCATGAACCTGTGCTCCTCCTGTCTCAGCCTCCCAAGTACTGGGATTATAGGCGTGTGCCAACACACCCCGCTATACTGCAGGCACTTAAATGCTGACTTTTTCTTTCCACACTTCACTTTTAGTCACACAATTTCCTGCATTTATTCTGTAATAACTTAGTTATGATATACATACTTTATATCATCATATCATATGTAAACAATTATACATTTATAGTTGAAGTTAATTACATTTATATATGTGTGCATATTTGTTTTGCCTGATGATAGGATGTATAAAGGTCTGTCCTTTATTTTTTTTAACTTTTTATGTTCATTTATTGGTGCATTGTAATTATACATTTTGATATATGTCAGGGTATGAACATCATACATGCACACATTGCACATTTAGCCCTCCCTTCAACCTTTAAATTTTAAGAATTTTATCAGAGACAAAGAGAGCGGTGAAAGTGTTGAGCAACTGAATAAGGAAGACAACACAAGGAAGCCTGTTATTTTTTATGAAGGAGAAAGTAGCTAGCTCTATCAGGCTGAAAACCAGACCACCCTGTCCTGTGTGGGCAGAGACCAACGCTGGTCCTGTGTGACCCCAGGATGATTCCCAGGGAGCTGCCCACATCCAGCCAGAACATTCTAGAAGTATATTCTGGAACCCATCATGTACTGAGAGCAGATCACATACCACAGCTTCTCAAACTCACACAATCCTGTAGGGCTTTCCAGATGTAAGGCCTTGGCCTGTGAAGTTCTACAAATGTTGAACAACCACTTTCTGGTGGGGGGGAGGAAGGCTCCGACTTCTGATGTTTGTCAACTTCTGTGGTGTAAATACTCCCACGATGGACAGTTTCCAGCTACTGTCATGGAGCCTCCGAACATGGAGTTTGCAGCCACACAGTACTGTGTAGTGTGTCTACCAACCAGACACAGCAATTTGTATCTTTGATGCCAATAACACAAAGAGTAAAAGAAGTCATAAGATGCGCAAAAAGTGATGTTTTCAGTAGTCATGACCTTAGCTTTCAAGACAAAATTTATTTAATGTTAACTTAAAAAATATTTATAAAGTGATTTCTTGTGTGTTTCTCAAATAGATTACAAAGTTTCTGAAAACTTCTGTTTTCATGAGCTAGCAAGAGCCAGCTTGGTCCCCTCCACAGGGTTTCTGATACAGTGAAAAGGGGGTGCGCTAAAGTTTCCCACCTCTAAAAATTTCCCTGGTTGTTGGAAGCCTTGTTAGCCATCAACTTTGAGGTTACCGCGGTCCGGCGTGGGAGGGGTGCAAACTGCTCACCCAAGTGGAGATTTCTGCACGCAGACAGATCTCCAAGCACCAAATGAGACCCTTAAGCAAAGACCCTAACAACTTCCTTCTTTACCCTTTCCTTCCCTGACTCATCTGTGACGACCTTGATGTTTTTCCCTGACTCATCCCATGACTGCTTTGCTGTCTCCTGTGACTAATAATTTCTTACAATGTTTTGGTTTTAACCATCAATAAAAGTAAGATAGTGGTGGAAGGAAAGTAGGAAGGTAGGAGAGATAGATATCTCTCCTCCCCAGCCCCCTCAGCTGTCTTGTCATTTTGACTCCGTTGTTCATGTAAGAGACTTCTCATCAATCCATCAACATCAACACCATCCACTACACCTGGTGATACCAATGCTTCCTGTCTTAGGTTTTCTCTTCTGAAAAAGTACAGGGAAAAAACAGAAATATTAAGACAGGCAAAAAACAGAAAAATTACTTTTAAAGACGAAATTGTTGAAAACAAAGAGAAGCACTGTTCCACTAATCATTTGAATCAGGTGGTTTGAAACAAAAGTTTCCTGAATTCCTGAAGCAATTAGCTAGTGTGAACAATCTTGTTAACAACACAAGCAAAAAATACAAATAAAAAAGAAAGTAAGAAGATGAGAATTTTCTCCTTAAAGGCAAATATGGAAATTCTGTATACCAGTAATTATTATTTACATTGTCATTATCCTTTTATTTCTCTACATATTTCAGTGTTTTTGTGTAGTTCATTGTAGTTTATAAATCGTGTATAAACACTTATACCTGTGTATGCAAATTAAAGCTTCGTTGGTAGGATTGTGTTCTATGCTGTATTCTTTCAAAATGTATCAAACATATAGATAAAATGTGTTTCTCATCTCAAAATATTTTCTAAAACTAAAACCTACTATTGAAGAATAAAATATTAATCCATAATTGTTATTATACCAGATGATTTTGTTGTTGTTACTGGGTACTGAACCCAAGGACATTCTACCTGAGTCACACCCCCAGCCCTTTTTGTTTTTATCCTGAAACAGGGTTTCCCTAGGTTGCTGAGGGTCTTGTTAAGTGGCTGAGGTTGGTCTCCAACCTGCAATCCTCCTGTTTTAGCCTCCCAACTACTGGCATTACAAGGGTGAGGCACCATGCCGGGCTACACCAGATGATCTAATCGGACTGCCATTCAAATCAGCAAATGATGTCAGCTATCCAAAAAATGGTGTACAGTACATGAAGTGCTAACCTAGCACCCAACACCTTCAATCGGAACAAAAAAAAAGTTGTAACTTCAGAGATACGAATAGAAACATCACCTTTTTAAACCACAAGATTCCTTTATTTAAAACCCATTAGTGGTACTTCTGTTGTAACATTTACCACACCATATTGTCACTGGTAATTGTTGTTTTAAAATAATTCCTTAAACATGAGTCCTGGAGCTAACAGTAAAATGTGTTTACTGTTTAATAATTTTTCTTTTAATACCAAGTAGTAGGTTCTTAATTGTCCTTTGTGTGATCCGGCACATTGAAGAAATGTTTATGAGATTGGAGAAGGAAATAAGTGTTCCTTTCCTTCCAGTGGTAAAAACCTTCATTTATGCTATGTTTTTCTTAGCCTTGCTAATGATTTATAGTTAGTGTGCTTTAGGTATAACAGGGGGATTTTTAAATATCAAAATCCTTGACCCTGTTTCTGGGCTGTCTGACCTGCTCATTCCAGCATCTGAACCCCCAGGATTAGCCAGGATAGCAAGTAATTTTTCCTGATGCAGGCAGCTCCTGAACTACACTTGAGGTTACAGAAGGCAGAGTGAGCCAGACAGGCAGACAGACAGGCATGGATCTCCCTCCAGATCTACGCTAGATACAGACATGTTTAGAAACATATCTTTATATCTATTGATAAAGATAAATTTTAGTGTATTGATAATTCTTTTTGAAACAAGTCTAACATATAATTCTGACAACTTCTGTGTACATCTATGAGCATTGCCTTTTATAAAAAATGTTTTTTTTTCTGCCAAATTTTATGGCCAGGAAACAATTATTTCAGTTGCTAACAGGTTGAGATAAACCTTCATAAGGGAGACGTCATTAAGTTATGTAATTTGTCACTGAGAATAATATTGGGGTCATCAAGGAATGCTCGACATAAAGCCTGTGCTTAGTATTTAGAGTATTCGCATTAATCATGGTGATTTATTAGTCATTCATATTGATGGCATGGTCTTCCCTTAACAGGTGCTGCACAATTTGGCATATGTTGATAGATACTTATAGCAAGTTCGATTTCTAATAGTCATTGCACTTTCTCAAAGGCTGAATTACTTAGGCCATTTAGATATATGTGTTCAGAATATAGGGCTGGAGATGACTAAAACGGTCATTAAGAAATAAAAGTTATTTCTAGGCAGTAGTGTCTTATGCCTTGAGAATATTTTCTAGCATGAAATCAAATCCAATCAATTCACATCAATATTTTTTCATGCCTGTTGAATGGATATTCCATTTAAGGACACACACACACACACACACACACACACACACGTACTGGAGATTGAACCCAGGGGCATTCTACTTCTGAGCTACACCCCCAGTGCTTTTTATTTTTATTTTGAAATCAGTTCTTGCGAAGTTGCTGAGTGTCTCATTAAGATGCCATGATCTGGATTTGAACCTGCAATCTGTCTTTCTCAGCCTCCCAAATACATCACAGGTGTGCACTACTGCACCTGCCTAAGGACCATAGGTTTTTTAACCTTCATATTAGCTCATGTATTAATGGTCACTTTTATCTCCGTTGTGGGAACATTTAAATGTAAATATGAATGGATGGATGGATGTGGAATAAAAATAGCTTCTATTTTTGCATTCATGATGGTAGTGTCTAGCAGCAATGAGTCAGAGTTCAGTACACATCTTACTATTCAAGCATTCCTTTGTTACAACCTAACAACCTGAATCCAACAGGCTTAGCTGCAAATACTCAGTTATTACAAAGAGTGATAACTATGGAGAAGTGTTGTGGTTTCTTTAGCATGTAAGCTATATCTTTACATTACATGACATTTCAAAGAGAACTATAGGAACCTCTTAATATTTGACATGCTTGTGATGAATATTCATTTGAATAATTCTAACTTCTTGCTGATGGATTTTAAAATTCATATTTGAACCTCTGCCAAGATATCTCCATATTAACTATCTCTAAGTGTAAATGGAATATAAACCCATATTGCAGAATCTATTAATATTTGAAAAATTTAATATACTTATATTGGTGCATTGTTACTCTACATCATAATGTGCTTCACAGTGATAGAAACATACAAGCACACAACACTTGTGTGTTTCCCTCCGGATCCCGCCCGGCTTACTCCCCCTACCCGTACATGTTACTGAGATTTAAATTGATAATGCCATATATCTACATAGCATTTTTGAACTGTTTCCGTAATATTTTATTACGGGAAATATTAGAGAAAAATCATTTCAACAATTAAAAAAAGTGAACTTTGATGTCCTTTAGAATCTTATCTTTCATTTTAGATAGAGGTACTTGGAATCCAAGAAGTATCACTCACTAATATAGATTCTTCTATTTTGTAATTTTTAAACATGAAAATGTAAGAGCATTGGAATCCATGAATAAGTAATTCCATGTTCATGTTTCACTAAGAGACTTCACTTTTATTCTCAATGACGGTCTAGCTCATTAACTTGCTATGAAATTAAGTGAACACCGCTTCTCCTAAGGCTATATGTTATGATTTATGCCCCATTCAATTATCTATAGTAATTTACTTTTGTCTTATAGACAAGATACCATCCAAACTAAAGCTCCACAGAACAAACATGTTTTTATTTGCATTTTGATCAAATTATTTTTTCCTGTATAGGATAAGTGTACATATTAATCATGACACAGCAGTTTATGTAAGATATTTAATAACAAGCCTATTAGAATCTATTTGGGTTGTGATAATATTTGCATATAGCATCAGCTTTACCCACAATATTGTATAAAGCATATTTTATATTTGTATATTTCTGTGTGTTGTGTATAGCTAAAGCTTTCCAAGATAAATAATGCTCAAAAGTTTGTTTCTCAGGCATCCGCCAATTTTAGATCTGGGTGGAAAAAGACTTTTCTTTCTAAATCTACAAATAAAAAGAATGCTAATATTGTATAACCTTTAATATACACGGGGTCCTTCAAACATTTTATTAACTGTTGATCACTATAATTCAGACTATGTGAAGAATAAAGCTCTGAATTACCTTGTGATAGGAGTTTAAGAAAAGATCCAGGGGGTGGGGATAGGGAAGGGAAGGAACTAAAAGTAACTTATCAATAATATAAGAAGACTCTTCTAGGCAATGCCGTGTTCAAGGATTGCTTGTGTTCTAGTAAAAGTAATAAAATAAGATAAAATAACTTACAGCCTTACAAGTCACTTCTGAGTATTTTCAGGCATTTCTCAGCAGGTTTATTTTTAATTAATCAATTTTTTTTTTGGAGACCATGTTGAAAGAGAGCTACACACCTCCAGCACTCCACTGGCTGGAACAATTAGCAATTAAAAGCAGAAATAGCTGGAGTAATAGAAATATGGTTGAGGAAGCCCGAGCTTACAGATGAAGAGCTCTGAGCAGTTTCCGAAAAAGACTAACATTCATCAATAATGACCGAGAGGCAAGTTCCTTGTAGATGAGCGTAGAGCACTGTGGAGTGAGCAGCCACCATGTGGTCCTGACCCAGGATGCTGCGTGCGGCAGAACAAGGGCATCCTGGGAGAGGACGCTGGTGTCCCCATGGGGAGCATTTTTCCCCACAGCTGCTTCCAGTTGCATAATTCAGTGTCCTAGAGGGAAAGGGCTCCTGCCCATTGAAATCATCCAAAATAGCTACAGTCTTCATTTAATATTTGTATTTGTTGGGGTCAGTTTTGGAGGTTAAACTACTTATAGGCCCATTCTCTAGCAATGTTTTTGTTTTACCAGAAAGCCTCAAGGTTGTCAAGTTTAGCAACCACTTCAATTATTTGTCAAGAGCGGGCTTAAACGAGGCATCTTTGGTTGCGTCCTGGTGCCCTTGATGAGGACCAGGTAGGGTCGAGCAGGTGGGACCGAATGATGCCCGAGAAGGGCGCTGTGTGAGTTGAGCCCAGTGCTTTTCATGAATGATGATACTATATTGTTTGAAAAAGCAGGGCATGGATGGCCGGCCACGTTCAGTCCACAATTATTGCCACCGTAACCTCCATATTCTCCTCCCGGAAGTCCTCAGCCATTTAAAAAATGAAACCTATTTCCACAAAAAAGCTTCACTTTCAAAAAAATTATGTAATGTAGTTTATAGAAATGGGACTGTTATTACAAACAACCACATTTTTATAAATAAAACAATCTGTATTTAGTAGATTGGACTGATTTGTCTCTTATTCCTACTGTGTAGCTGTATTACTTTTTAAAAGTCAAATTGATATATCTAAAGTGACAGAATCTCAAATCATAGTTTATAGGTGATGATGTCCTTTAAATTAATCATCTTTTTGCTTAATTTTATAAAGAAATAATTTTTTTTAAAGAAAATTGCAATGTCACCTGGAAATACCATCCACTCACTGAAGAAACTAAACTATATTATAATGGAAATATTTGCTTGGTGTAAACTATTGATTTTCCATTCCAATTGATTCAAATAATCATAAAATACTTTTCAGAGTAGTTTTGTACAAAGGATATTAATAGCCTGTTCCTACCCAAAAGTCATCTGCATTCTAGGAACATAGGCACGACAAGTATTGAAAAGTGTGCAATTGTGAATCTTCATCCCCAGGTGTTTTACTTGGCCATTACTCTATTTGTGTGTGTGTGTGTGTGTGTGTGTGTGTGTGTGTGTGTGTGTGTTTATGTGGTACTGGGGATTAAACTCAGGGGCATTCTACCTCCGAGCCACACCCCCAGCCCTATTTTATTCTTTATTTTGAAACAGGGTCTCACTACATTGTACAGTGCCTCAACTTAAGCACTTGGCTGAGGCTGACCTCAAGCATGCCATCCTCCTGTCTCAGACTCCCAAGTACTAGGATTACAAGTGTGTGCTACCAAGCCTGGCCACCATCACTCTATTCTTCAAGTCATATTGTTTTAATCCCAATCAATAATCATGATGAATTGCATAAAAACAATTTTCACTAACCATTTAAAATATTATTGCTATATAGATAAGTGGTGTGTTCATACAGACTATTGTTCAGGATTTCTCAATATCGCTTGAGATACAAGGTTTCAGAACACCATGAAACATATTAATTTGTATGAAAATCAAGGTGATATGGGCAAATTTCCAGAAAATAATTACTTGCCAAACTGAGTCAATTAGCATTTCTCAATCTTGCCAGTCTTGTAACTTACAAAACTGATTCGAGGAGCATTCTCAACTATCCCTTAATATATACAGGATTTCTCATCCTCGTCACTCTTGACATTTTGGGCTAATGTCTTCTGGGTTGGGGGTCTACAGGAACAGTCACTGGACATTGTTGGGTGTTCAGTAGCACCACTAGATACCCACTGAGACATGTTACAACTAGTGATGCCTCCAGATGGTACCACATGTGCCCTGGGAGGTGTTTGCCCCTGGAGGGGGACCACTGAGTTAGTGGAAGCAGTGTTTGAGTATTGTCCACAAAGACAAGACTGTATATAAATGGTTTCCCAGGAAAAGGCCACCACATGTTGAAGTTACAGATGACTGCAATTTTATAGAAATTCTTCCAAAGAAGAAAATAAGAGGGATATCGATGCATGAGGACAAGCTAACTTCCACACCAAAACAGTCATGGCTATTATGGGGAAAGAACAATCCCAGCCCGTTATCATCTATGAGTACAGGTGCAAAAATCCCAAAACAGTTACTTACAAACTAAGTGCAATAGTACATAAGCCAATTTTACAACATGTAAAACTGAGTTGATTCTAAGTACACAAAGGAATTTTGACATTATAAAACCCTTGTATTTACCATATTTACAGAAGAAATTCACAAAGACAAGCCATATAACTATTCCAATACAAGCAGGAAAGCATGTGATAAAAATTTTTACACTCATTTAGTATAAAGACATTTAGAAAAGTAGGAACAGAAGGAAACTTCCTTCAAGTGATAAATTATATCACTTTTGCTATATAAAGTGTACCTAAAATTATGTCTACCAGAATCTGCAGGAAAAATTATTCTTAATGGAAAAACATGATCCTTTCTCTAAAATCAAAATAGAAATGTTCTCTACCCACTTTTTCTAAGAAACCCAGAGCTTCCTGTTAGGTCTATCAGGAGATCCAAAGACACAGAGAGAATCTCAGAATTATAAAGGAAGAAAACAAATTTTTATTATTCTTTAATTTATAAGGACCTACTAGAAAAATTCCAAATACTATGCACACAAATAATTAAAATATATGAGTTTAGCAAACTTGTAAAATTATATATTTGTGATTTTGTTCTTCAGCCATAATTTTTAAAATGTAATTTTAAAGGCACCATTTAAAGCGGCAATTAAATCCAAAGTTAGGAGGAATAAATCTTACAATATATTTATAACACCAGTGTTTAAAAGGTTATAAATGAAATTCAAAACATTATCAATGAAAGACATTAAATAACCTAGACATGGTCAGCAGTCTTGTATTTTAACATTTGGTGTCAAAAATCCATCAGTTCTCCCAAATAAATCTATAGACCCAGTGCAATTCCAAAAATAACAACATGAGTTTTTATTGCAGCCTGGCAACCCAATTCAAAAGAATTTTGTGAAAGAGTAATGTGCCAACAATATCCAAGACAACCACGAAAAAGAACAGCAAAATGAGAATATTTAGAGGAAACTTTGTATTATAAAGTTATAGTAATTAAGAGAGCACATTATTAGACCCAGAATAAACAATTCAACCAATGAGGTATGTAGAGAGTTCATGCATAGATGACTTCACAGATCAATGGAAAGTGGAGGGAATTTTTTAAAGTCATTTTATTGGTACACTGTAATTATACATCTTAGTGAGGTTCAAAGTCCTACAAACAAACATGCACACAGGTCTTGTGAGTTTACCTTCAGGTCCCACCCAGGCGCCGCCCTCCCCATACATCAAAAGGATATGGGAAGTGATCCATTCCCACATGGGAACAGCATAATTTGAACGGTTACTTCCATCAGTTCTTCCTCTCCCCCTCTCCCCTTTCACTATTCTACTTGTGTCTCTCCCTCAATTATCTAAATTTCCTTTTGTTTCCTATATTTTCTCTAGCTTCCACATATTTGATAAAACATTTGGCCCTTTACTTTCCGAGACTGGCTGATCTCACTTACATAACAACACTTCTCAACAAAATTGTATCATTTGCAGGAAGATGGATTGGACTAGAAGACAGACCTTTCAATAAATACTATTGGGACAAGTGGTATTCATATTTTTAAAAAACTGAGATTCCTATTTCAAACCCTTCATAAATAATAATTACAGATAAACTGAAGACTCAAATCTGAAAAGTAAACTTTAGAACTTTTGAGATAAAATAAATAATATATATCTCCAAAGAGCTGGATGTGGTGGTGCAAGTCTGTAATCTGGGAGATGGAGACAGGAGGATCACAGGTTCAAGGACAGCCTCAGCAATTTAGCAAGATGCTCAGCCACACCCTGTTTCAAAACAAAAATTAGAAAAAGGACTGGGAGTGTAGCTCAGAGGTAGAATGACTGTTGGTTTCAATCTCCGGCACTACTCACACAAAAAGAAAACAAAAAACTATAAAGCCAGGACAAACCAGGATTAGCTAGTCCCAGCAAAAATTACTGACGTGATTAGTACAGAATATATAAGCAATAATTTCAAGAAAGAATAAAAACTCAATAGAAGAATATCCAACACTGTCAGTTGATACATCCAAAAAAGAGAAACCACAATAGTTGACAATTACATTTAATATGGTAATATTCAGTGTCCTTAGAGATTAGGCCAATGAAAATTAAAACCTTCAGTGCTATGTGACAGTCACCTGGGGTTACCTATGCAAGACGTTCTCTAGGAATATGACATGTGGAAGTAAGTACTTAGCCACAGATTCCCTTATCAATAGCAAATAATCCAACAAGAGGAACCCAAACACAAAATTTGAGATAACCTAAATGCCCAACAGGAAAATGGACACATATATTGTGATATGTTTACAAAATAGCATTTTATACTCCAGCAGACATGGAAACAGCTCCATGCAACACCACGAGTTGCATCTTAGAAACATAGTTGATTGAGAAAAGTAAGACTTTTATAACATGCAGTAAGAATTTTATAACCTGTAAAACAAGCCAAACTGAACCATGTGTTTTAGGCAAAAAATAGTCATGTATCTTTTGAAAGCCAGAAATCATAAACTAAAAGATAGTGCCTACCTTTCACTGGGTGAGGCAAAAATGGGCCCTAATTCACATGTAAGTGAAGTAAAGAAAAAACTGAAGTTTTTTCATACCATTTATTTATATTCAGAGAGTTGTCAGGTCACCTCTTTGACTACAGGTATGATTGATGTTTTTAGCAGATTTCTTATTTTCCCACTTGATATTTTCTATTTCTTTTTGATTATAGGCATCCTAATGGGTGTGGAGATAATGATTCATTGTGATATTGATTGGCATTTCCCTCATTAAATTGTAACATTGAGCATGGTTTCATATGCCTGTTGGCCAGTGTCTCATATATTTTTAAATTAATTTTCTACTTACTTTTTGTGTGTTGAGTGTGTTTCTTCAAATGGACTGTATATTCCTGTGAGTAACTACCTCTACTTCTCATTTTCTGATACATTACTTTTCTCAAGCTCTTTGAAGAACTTACTTGGGTTAATCAGATGAGGATATCAAGAAAGAGTAAAAATTTTAAGTCAAAAAGTTTGATTAAGAGAATTAGTCTTATGAGAGTTCTGAGTGTTTTGGGGTAGACCTCAATTTACTTCCAAAGTCATTCACAAATAGCAGTCTCATGATCTCCTTTACAGTTGAACTCTAAAATCCTCCAGGATGTGTTAGGACCTTTCCTCTTTCTAGAATCTTTTAGTCTTCGCCATATATACTATGGTTTTCCAAATCTAAGTTCCTGGGTGTGTCTCTTTCATGAGTTTTCCTAGATATCCAGATGTCTGAAACAACAGATTTTGAACTTGACTTCTAATTTCCCCAGACTTTTGACTTTGACTCTTCTTTTTTACGCCCAAATGTAAGAGACTACAATGCTCCTCAACTTGCCTTCTTCAATGCATTTTCTTTTTCCACAATCAATATCCAAGCCCCATCTGCCAGAACCTCAGTTCCGTATGCCATTAAGACTCTTGTCTCTTCCACCTATTTCTGGTTATATCTTGGCGTTGATTTCTTCTGCATGCTGACACAGCCAAATCTGGCTTCATGATGGACTGTTTTTTTTTATCACATATTCTCAAAAAGCAACTTACAGAAGTTCACTGCCTATCATGTCAAAATGGATATTTTCAGTATTTTAAGTGATTACATGCAGAACTGATCTGAGACTTGGTCTGCAAAATTCCAGAGAGGATAACTTGGTTAACATTTTAGAAATCACAGAGGAAATTTTTACCTGAAATTTGGAAATATATGTGTACTTGTGAGAGGTATTTATGAATATCATTGGTTACAGAGAAGTGGTAATTTTCAAACAAAGGGCATGTGGCTTTGATAAAGATATATATGAGAAGTGTCTACTTAGTTCAATTGCCCATCTCTTGATTGGATTATATTTTTAGTGCTAAGCTTTTTAAGTTCTTTGTATATTCTAAATATTAGTCTTCTATCAAAGGAGTAGCTGATATTTCTTCCCATTCTGAAGGCTCTCTCTTTAGAAGCTTTTTGATTTGATATCATCCCATTTATTGATTCTTGATTTTATTTCCAGAGCTTTGGGGGTCTTACTGAGGAAGTCTCTACCAATGTGTATGTGTTGGAGAGTTGGTCCTATGTTTTCTTCTAGTAATTGCAAAGTAGCTAGTCTAATTTCTAGGTCTTTGATCTCTCTGGAGTTGATTCTTGGGCAGGGTGAGAAATAGGAATCTAATTTCATTCTTCTATATATGGATATCCAGTTTTCCTAACACCACGTGTTGAAAAGCCTGTTTTTTCTCAATAATTAAAATGTACCAATAAAAGTATAAAAATAATGAAGATATTATGATAAAGTGCTTACTAACCGGGCAAAAGTGAAATTAACTCTCAATATTCCTTCAAATTATGAAGTTTATGGAGTCCTTCAAAGTCATCCTTTTCTGTAAATAAGTACTGTCATATCACAGTATTTCTTGACTTGGCCTTGCTCAAAGAAAGCCAAGCTCTGAACAAAGTCCTGAGAACAGTTTACATTCTCTGAGACTGCCTGAATCAAACCATCCTTGTCCTCAATGCTCACCAGTCATCTATGCACTAGCTCAAATCAGCACTCGAATGTGCAGAGCTTTCCAAAGAGAATCAAAGAATGCCTTGAACATAAATACGTTTTTCACTCTATCAAACTCCTTTTACACACATCATCACAGCTTTATCTCTATTGCTGGTTATAATTCCCTAGCTATATCATGTGTGATGGTTATGCTTATTAAGGCCAGTGATGGGATTCCATGCTAATCTGTCTGCCATATTGTCTATCAAATGGTGATGCACAATGCCTCCAATTACAGAGTTGATGGATAGATAACGAAATGCAGCCAAACATGTCCTGGACTATTAGTTCTTGATACCTTATTCATTAGAGTGGAGTTACACTTTTAAATAGGTGTGAATCACTAAGCCACACGTTAGTAGGCAGGGGAACACATTTTTTTTTTCGCGGTACCGGGGATTGAACGCAGGGGCGTTCTACCTCCGTGCGACACTCCTGGCCCTATTTTTTATACTTTATTTTGAAACCGGGTCTCACGAAGTTGCAGAGGGCCTCACTAAGTAGAGAGAGAGAGAGAGAGTGAGAGAGAGCTGAGGCTGGCCGTGAACCCGGATCCTCTGATCTCTGCCTCCAAAAGTACTGGGATTACAAGCGTGTGCCACCACACCCGGCAGGGGAAGACATTTTTAAAACAACAAATTTGATAAATATAAGCTAAACCATCAAAAATATATGTAAACTGTGTATGCCCTGCCGATCTGATGGGCACAGGATGGATACCAATGAATTAATCTAGTGTAGCATGGTGAGACTAATAATAGCAAAAAAGCGATGATCTATGAGAGCAGAAAGAAAGCACAAGGTCATTCTAGCTGTGGAAGTTGGCAAGAATTAACAGAGGGATTCATTAAGAATTATGTTGAATCATAAAGAATCTGTCAAGGTGGAAGACAGAAGAAGAGATTCAGAAAAAAAGGAAAAGTAAGAGTGAAATCCACTGTGTATATGTAGGAGGTGTATGTGTGTGTGTGTGTTTGTGTATGTGTGTGTGTGTCTGTGTTGGATGAAAGTAGTGACTTTCAGAAAGACACAGAGCTGGCTGTGGTGGTGCATACTTGTAATCTCAGTACTTGGGAGGCTCAGACAGGAGGATCGCAGGTTTAAGGCCAGCCTCAGCGACTTAGTGAGACCCTCCTCAATTTAATGAGATCCTGTTTCAAATAAGAAATAAAATTGGAATGGGGCTATAGCTTGGAGGTAGAATGCCACTGGACTCCATTTCCAGTAACACACACACACACACACACACACACACACACACACACACACATGCGCACACACATTAGATTACAATTTGATTGGAATAAAATATTTGGGAAGTTTGGGATGTTGTTTATCAAAAGAGAAAACAAAGAAAGGTTTTTAAATTAAATTAATGACATAATCCTTTTTACTCCCAGTACTTGTTTTTGCAAAGTATAACGGTTTGAATCCTGTTTTATCTGGCATTTGAAAACAATGAAGAACACACACACACACACACACACACACATTCAAATGAGAAGATTACAAACTCTCCTCTTTGTGGATTTAGATTTATCAAATTTCTGATGGTTTCCATTAACATAGTATTTGTATGATCACCATATTGTTCAATAATAGGTCTGTTGCACTTGTTACTCTCATCTAATTATAATTTTATATCTTTTGACTGATAATCTCCCCAATTCTTTCCACCTCCAGCCCCTGGTAATCATCTTTCTACTTTCTGCTTCTGTGAGTTCAGTCATTATACATTCCCTATATAAGCAAGATCATGTGCTCTTTTCCTTTTTGTGCCTGGCTTACTCTGCTTACCATAATTTCCTTCAGGTTAATTCGTGTTGTTACAAATGCAGAGCAGACAAAACAATCCACAGCGTGAAGAGACAATGTATGGAATGGGAGAAAACGTTAGGGAACACACAGGATATAATAGCAAGAAAGCAAATCATCTGATTAAAAAGTAGGCAAAGGACCTGAGTAGAAATTTCTCCAAAGAAGACTTAGAAGTGGGCAACAGGCATATGAAAAGATAATCTGACATCATCAGTGACCAGCAAAGTGCCAATCAAACCACAATGACATGTCACCTGACACCTGTTATTTCCTTCTGTGACACACATGACCCACTTGTCACCAAGTTTCAGCTCAAATGTCCCATGTCATGTCTTCTTTTCTTCTGTTCCATGCTCCTTAGCCTTAGTCTTAAGTTCCAGCTCTGACTACAGCCGTGACTGTACATAAATGTGTTTGCATACATGTTTAGGTAAATATGAGTGCTCTCCACAACACTGAACACCTGCGAGGCCAGGGGACATCTCTATCTTCTTCAACAGGGTGTCTGGGAACTCACCATGTATCTACACAGTGAATTAATTTTCTGAAAGTTCTCAGGAGAGGTTCATCTGTTATACTAGGAGACAACTCAATTTGTTTTTGTTTTTTTTTTTTTGCGGTACCGGGGATTGAACGCAGGGGCGTTCTACCTCCGCGCTACACCCCCGGCCCTATTTTTTATACTTTATTTTGAAACAGGGTCTCACGAAGTTGCGGAGGGCCTCACTAGGTAGAGAGAGACAGAGAGACAGGGAGAGAAAGAGAGAGAGAACGCTCGCTGAGGCTGGCCGCGAATCCGGATCCTCCGGTCTCCGCCTCCCAAAGTACTGGGATTACAAGCGTGCGCCACCACACCTGGCTCAATTTGTTGTACATCACCAGTTCATGGGAAGTAGGCATGATTTCATGAAAAATCATTATAATCACAAGACGATTATATTAGGAAATATTTTGGAGTTATTAAATTTTCCAGTTTATGAATGCATTGCACTGCCCCCCCCCAATTCCAAACCTTTCCAAAACCAATAAAAATAGTCTTGAAAGTCATTGAAAACTATTTTTTTGTTTACCAATCTCTCCAGGACTTGAATAATAACCAAAGGTATACAATTCTGTCTACTTTTGTATTTCTCTTTGCTATGTTTTGAGGTTAGTGTGAAAGTGGATTTTTTTTTCAATTCTTAACCTAAAAATCTTTGTTGCCACTAAAAGAGTAAAAGTTTAATCATTTGAAAATGTATACTCTTCTGTTCTACTGAGAATTTTTATTACCAAGATAGCTTTGAGGCGAATGAATCACAAGTGCCAATAGAACTACTTTGAGAAACACAGTGTGCTAAATAAAAACAAAATGTAGAATCGTGGATCCAGTGCCAGCGTTTGGGGAAGAGAAAAAGAGAGTCAGGTGGCAACGGCAGCGTCGATGTTTTCTTTCTGCTTCTGGTGTGGATTTGCTCTGGGTCACATCCTGATGCTGTAGTGTGTGTGTGTGTGTGTGTGTGTGTGTGTGTACCGAAGGCACATCTTCCTCCTACGTCACAGCACACTCACCGTTCTCTGCTCAGGCTGAGAAGTCAAGACACCATCCATTCCCTGAAGAGTCCACCATTCTATTTTAAGTGGGATGAAACACCCGCGGGCTTTTATTTTGTACTTCCCTCAGAGGCGGGCCCTGAGGAGGCATTTAGAGGACTTTGGCTCTCTTTCTTCTTTCTCACGCTGATGGAGGAGGAATTCAGTGCAGTAGGTTACTCTTCATCCTGTCCCTCACTATTCCCTGCTTTGTAAATCTCTTTTTATCCAACACATCAGAACACACATCTTTCTTCAGTATTGCTCATCACAGAGAAAGAAACACTTTCGCATGAGCCCTGCAACCTGGAAACCGTCCTGCGAATTTCAATGCTTCGTATCCCACAGCTATGGTTTTTACTATTTGAAAAATAAAAAGAGTGGGGAGTAACTTCTCGATTCCATGAATTTGTAAAGCAAAGACAGGACTACAGCACCTGGATTTTTCTTGTATTTTTTTTTTTTAGGAACACTGTTGTTAATAAAGCACAGGAGAAGATAATAATTTCGACACAAAAAGCAATAAAATTCATATTGAATATTTATGTTAGTTTGTGTGATGTTGATTAAGCAGCAATGTTACTTGAAGGAAAACTACTTGGTTTCTTTTATTTTAGTGGCGACACGTACAAATCATGATTGCGCTGGTTTATCTAGTTCTGTCTATTACCATTGGTGTCTTCAGAAGTGCTGTGAGAGCTTTAGTAGTCATAGATAATGGGCAGTAATTTCAATAAACTACTCTTGACCTAAAATCTGTCTATCAGGTGTCTGGGCAATTTAAAGTGTTGATATATATTTAATGAGATCTTCCACAGATAGTTCCACTTAAAATACTTAAGATTTTCCACTTCCAGATATTTATTTGGACAAGTGTAATCTATAGAAAAAAAAAAGAAGCAGCATACCAGGATAAGGTGAGCAGAATGTAAGGATCTTGTAATGATACTGTGCTATGGAAAAAATTCTTCTTCTTTAATTTTTTTACATCAATTTGAGCATGTCTTCAGTTTTCATTTATTTTTTATTTTTAGTGGTACTGGGGATTGAACCCAGGGACATTTTGTCTCTGAGCTCCATCCCCAGCCCTTTCTAATTCTTTTGTTTTGAAACAGGGTCTTGCTAGGTTGCTGAGAGTCTTGCTACATTGCTGAGGTTATCCTCGAACCTGTGATCCTCCTGTCTCAGCCTCCCAAATATTGGGATTACAGGCGTGTGCCACCACACTGAGCTTTCTTCAGTTTCTTTAAAAAAATTACATTGCTGCCTGCTCCAAAAACCTCGGACAGGCTGATTTATTATTTCAAATTTTTCCCTATCCAGGCTCATTTATTCGCAATCCCAGGTACGCCTTTTAGGAATTCAAATAGCAAAGATTAAAGCATCTGTTATCTGATGACACAAAGTCTACAGACACATTGCAGCTAATCTTGGTCCTATGGAAACACAATGGCTAACGGCCTCTAGACTGTGCAAGTTCCCCAGGACCCGGATGGAGCAAGCAGATTATGTGCACCAGGACAGAAACCATTTTTATAGCTGTAATTACCTCTCCTGCCTGCCTATGATTATTTCAATTTCCCTTTGCTGTTTCTTTGATTAAGTCTTCACTCCCTAATGCATTGTACTTTGGGTTCCTATTATTCCTGGCTGTTTTGCTGATTCTTCTGTGAAGCTGCAGAAAAAGGCAGGGTGAGGACTGACTGTTCTCAGAGCCAGTGTGACATCCCGGGCTTCCTATTGAGAGCAGGAGACAGCACCTGAATCACAGGAGTGCTCTCGCCTTTGATGGCATTTCAGTCTGCTGTTGGTAAACAGTAAACAGAACACTTGCTCACCCGCAATTCCCACTCTTATGTCATTCTCCTCCCTTCCTAATCACACAAGAACTTCTCCGATTGAATTTTCTCCTATCAAGTTACCTGCAGGCCATTTCTCCATCTTCTTTTACCAAGACATGAAAACCCATGACTTATTTCTTTCATTCTAGAGAGAATGGATATACCTATTTGAATATTTGAGCAAATGAGAAGGGTCTTATATCCTCATTGCTTAAAATATTGCAATTAAGAAAAATTATAATCACATAGAGTGGTATGTGTTCATTCGTTCGACACGTTTGGCTACTTACTATGAAACGAGTACAGCTGTTTAACTTGGTGGTTCAGGCTTTAAAAACATGGTTTCTTATTCTAAGTTTGTAGTCTCACTCAAGCCATCAGAATGAACCAAGAGTCACATGGCAGAGGAATAGGACTGTAGGGTTGGGTGCAATTCTCTGTTGGTGTACAAGTATGTGTGAGTGTGCAAACAGGAGTGTGTAGTGTGTCTCCACCCAGAGGGTACTGGGGAATTTCCTAATGAAAGTTCTGCCTAAGCCTAGTCTTGGAGAACAGTCATGGCTTGAGGATAGTTAACGTGGGTTGTGTTGGGGAGGGCTCGGGGAGGGGTAATCTAGGCCTGCAAAATGCAGAGGAAGGCGGAGGTGAGAAGGAATGTGGTGCATTGAAGGGTCAACAGTCATTTTGTGTGACTGATGCATAAAGAAGAGTTGAGCAGCTGCAACTCATGAGGCTGGATACTGCCAGGCAGGGATATGGAGGCTGAGCTTGAACAACGTATGTAGGTGTATGTATGGAAATCCATTGGTTCCACATAGAAAGGTGATAAGTAGGTAGATAAATGATAGGTATATATAGATGAATAGATGATAGATAAATGATTGACATAGACAGAAGGATGGATAGAGAAATAGAAGATGGGTAATAGATATATAGATATAGATAAACAGATGGTTGACATAGACAGATGGATGGATAGAGAGATAGAGAGATAGATAATGGATAAATAGATATAGATTCTTGGTACTTCATACGGGTGGGGGGAGGCAGGGGGGCACCAAGAGCTGTGTGCATATATGTTAACATCAAATAGATATTCATTGCAATGTAAGACTCCAATGCACCAATAAAAGCACGTTAAAAAATAAACAGATGGTTGATATAGACAGATGGATAAATGGATATAGATTAATACATAGATAGGTAGATGCATGGATAAATTGACAATACCTAGATAAATGGATAGATTATAGTGGATGATAAATATGTAAATAGATGATAGATATAGATAAATAGGTAATTAGTGTAGGCAGATGGATATATATATATATATATAGAATATAGGTACATAGAGATAGATGGCACATAGATACAGATAGATGATAGATGAGCAGCTGATAAATATAGATAGATGATTGACAGATAATCAATAAATATAGATTGATGACAGAGATGATGAATATAGGTAGGTAGATGACTAGATGGTTGCTAGATGATAAGTGGGTGGATGATAGGTAAGTAGATCATAGATGATATGTTCATCAATAGGTGGCTGATTAGTTCATACACACGACAGGTAGGTAGACACACAGATAGATGGTTTAAAGCTGCAAAGCTGGACATTGTATTGTGATGTTCCTCTGGGTCCGTCGGCTTTGGATGTCTTGCTGCTGGGAGGCTCACAGCACTCTGAAGCTTTTCCTGGGCGATGTAACTTGGGGAGCGTTCTTGTGAGCACAGGCTGGAGACCCTCAAAGGCATGTTAAAATCATGGGGCATCTTCTTGGATCGTTACTTTTACCTGTTGTTAGCTGGCATAAAGTAATAATCTCACATTAAGATGAATGACTTTGAGCTTAAGGGAACTGCCAACTACGGTTGACAAGACGTGTGCTGACCTCTTCCAAAGCGTTCCCTGGGGAGCATTTCTTTTCATCGGTGGAGGGCATCTGGAGGATTGTGCTGGGGACTCCTCCGAGCCTGGGCAGCCCTTCTGTTCCTGGTGCCTGGCCTCTTCTCCTGGGATGGTTTGGCTCCCTAGGTCTCCACCTGGCCTCTCAGCCTCCAGGTGCACAACGCAAGGCAACCCCTGTCCTCACACCTGAACACCTTCATCCCTGATCCACACGCCTTTACTTAGAAAATAATAGAAAATCAAGAAAACGTAAATAAGTGTTGACTGGCTGCATGGACAAAGATGAGTATACTGTGATCAAGGGCCATTATGAGGTTTAAAAATTTAACCAATGAAAACCCTCCTAGAAATAGCACTACTCTGCCCCACTCTGTTTTGGTGAATAGTTACAGCATATTTTTTCTTTTAATACTGGGGATTGAACTCAGGGGCATTCTACCTCTGAGCTAACCCCCAGCCCTATTTTATTTTTTATTGTGAAATGGGGTCTAAGTTGCAGTGGCCCTCACTAAGTTGCTGAGGCAGGCCTCAAACCTGTGATCCTCCTGTCTCAGCCTCCCAAGTACTGGGATTAGAGGCATGCTCCACCATTCCTGGCTGTAGCAGAGTTATTGTCCCAGGTAGATGCTTGGACCTCACATCCAGGACAACTCAGCAGGAAGGGGGAGGGCTGCGGATGGCTATAAGTTGATGATTTTCCCTGCCATACTCCCTATGTCCATCCCTCATGACCCAGGTCCTCGGGTGTCCACCAGGGCACCAGGGCAGCGCTGGGCAGTGCTGCTTCACGAGTCCTCCTCGACTGTGTGTATGGAAGCGCGACTTTCCCAAAGTCTTATTGTTTCTGCCCGAAGTCACAGAGCAACTGCTGGCATTCACTTACCTTCTGCAATGACAGTTCTCTCCTTGTTGGTTTTGAAATTAATTTTCGTTATCTTGACACAAAGACCCAAAATATGACTTTTTTCCCCCAGCAGAACAGACGGTGAGGAGGCAGCAGCTCTTTGAATTTACCATAAGGGGCGATACTATATTTAAACAGCATATTAATACACAATCGTACAGCTGGACAGATTGTGTTCCGCCGAGAGAAGTTGGCTGCTGATTTTCTAAAATTTACTAGTGCCCTCACAACAGGTTTGGGGGGACAGCATGGCTCAGAGGATGGGGTAGGAAAAGAAAGAAGTGGAGGAAAACTCTGCTGGCTAGAGGACAGTCCGGGTCAGGATTTAAACTGATTAAACACTTCAGGCTGCCAAAGAAAGCACTATTAATTAACGGATTCCTTAGAGTGAGGGGAGAAAAGGAAAGGCAATCTTTTAACTCATCAGCAAATGAAAATATTTGTAGAAAGCGTCTTTAAAATTCTGTCTTTGATTCCTGCAGTTTGGCTGGATACATATAAAGTACCTATAATCTTGCACCTCGCTATCAGGCAGCAGTAGGTCATAGCAAACAAATTGGCATTGCTGTGTTTTAGGGGACAGAGAGACCTATCGTTGAAGGTTTGAACTATTGAGCAGAAGGGGATGGTAGCACCCCACTAGGTATTTAAAGATCCATATTCCATCGCTTTCACCTTGTGTTGTGTGAAAGCTGAGGCTTGGAACTGCTCATTCTGTCTGAGACCTTGGTGTTTGGCTGGTGTTCCCTGTCACAGGCATTACCGTGGCCTTAACCCACTCCTCCGAAAAATGCAGAGACTCACGTCAGCGTGCAGGACCCTTGTTCTGTGTGCCAAAATGTGGGATTCTCGGGTGTCCAAGACAAGGCGTCCATGACAAGCCGAGAGCTTTATTTTCAATTAGCTGCTGGCTAAATCCTTTCATTTATATTTCATTTTAATTGAACTAGGCCTTCACGAGGTAGTAGATTATTTCTGTTTAAGACAAACTGCCGGGGAGATTTTGGAAGCCATGTGCCTTCAGCTACAGAAGGAACAGGCTAAGCCTGCAGATCTTCTTGCTTCTGAAATCAGACATTCAGCGGTATTTTTTTTTCTAGAAATATGTCAAGTGGGTAGTTACTTGCTACCAAATGTTACTTTTTAAAACAATTTTATGTAAAAGTCACTCTTTTAACAAGAGACAAGTTATATTTAAAAGGCTTCTGGAAATGAAATGAAGGGAACAAATTCAGAGTTTACAATTTTAATTATAGCAGATCTATCTCTGTTGACTTCATCAATCCATCCAGAAGCAAGCCCAGCTATGACTGAACACTTAAAAATCCCCAAATGAAAATTGCTTTGACAAATGTAATCATGCTGTTGTTTAATGTGCAGCATGGAAATGATAGCAACATGCATTTTACTGATGAATTCCTATATTAATCGCTCAAATCATAGTTTTTTTTAAATTTTTACTTTGGATTTGAAATACTAATTCACATTGTACAAGGATTTGGTACAGACGCATCTCACTGTCTAAAGAACATTTGTAAGGCACATATGACCATGTAAGAATCCATAAACTTAGGACTCAACACACTAAAATATTTTGCAAATGGGTTTCTGAGCTCCACCACGCCTTGCAGGGCAGACATATTCTATAGCTTGCATTTATGGTGAGAATGTACCGGGAACAGCTCAATGATTCAATTTGGATTAATTTTACTTTAAACAGTCTGCAACAGAAATATGCATGCACTTTCTTTCTCCAAAAGAAATAGATTTTGCATGCTGACATGACAAGGCTGGTTTACAGTGTGGCAACAAATGATCCCCGAGTCTTCTTGGTGAAGCCAGCCAGCTGTCCTCAGTTGGATGCTCAGCCCTGCACACCAGTATCCAGGTGTGTCTCCACGATTGCCGGGGCCAAGGGAGGCAGGCTGAGAGCCTGACATTGGCAAGTCCGTGCACCATCCTGCAAGGGTATTTGCCAGTGTCACTCCTGTGTCATTGGCCAGAGCAAGGTGCATGCCACGCCTTCCCTCCAAAGGTGGGAGCCGTTACTCCTCCTACGTAGCAGAAGGGGAGACTGGCTCTGTGCTGGGCCGGGAGGGATTTTAGCCCCAGAAATACTCACTGTTGAAGGAAACATCAATACTTTAAAGAAAGGGGAGTGGGTTATATGTTAATCTTCTAGGTCTGCCCCAAATAACTGGATTACATGTAAGACATAAATGAAGGTTGAAAAATGATAAAATTAATCATCTTAGGCTAATAGAAAATAAAGTCCTTTATATAGTTACAGAATTCCAAAGCCAATTTCTATGGGCCACTTCAGTCAAGGATATTTAATGTCTGCTTGACATTTTCATGTGTCTCTCATTGATAATAAGTACATCAACGTGTTGTGTTTTTATTTTTCACTCAAAGTTCCATAAGCGTCTGTAAGTTTGTGAGTCTGTACAGTGCTGAGCACTGTGTTAGATGGTGGAATTTGCAAAGAAACTAGGTAGACATACAGTTGAGGAAATTCCAAGAGAATTTTATTAAGAAGTTGAAGATATTTCCTATATATACAATTTTTAATGGGAAAAAAGTGATGGAATTTTTCTCTTTTAATTTCCCCTCTCTCTTTAGATCCACACATTCTAAAGCCTGGTAACCTTCTTGTATTTAAATCTAAAAATTAGCTGGTATTATCCGCAATATAAATGACCTAAAAAGTGCTACCTGGGGTCGGAGATATTAATGTTTCTGGATTTGGCAGGAACAAGTCTCTGGGGAGACAGGTGATAAATGTAATTGTGTTCTTATCCTTGCCAATCGCAGCAGGGGATCCTAAACTAGATAGGATAGATGCTGGTGCATTCAGCTGCAGCCTGGGCTCCAGCTCCAGCAAATTTCAGCACAGCTGTGCTGAGTAAACTAATAAATTAACAGTGAGTCAAGTTTCTCTTTAAGAGCCCAAATCTCAAACTTGTGTGCCTGTGTGTGTGTATGTGTGTATCATAACTTGTTCAAATTCGCAGTCATTTAACAAATATCTCTGAGCCCACACTGGGCACCAAGTCTAATAATTAGAAAAACATCAGTGACTCACAGGTACAGTAGCTGCTCTCTGTCAGAGCAGGTAATAAATAAATAAATCAGCACGTAACTGCGCATCAGAGGGCGGTAAACACGGGGAAGAGAAATAAGGCAGTCTGTGCCTACCTGGGTGGTTAGGGAAGCTCCTTCTGATAAGCAGGTGCCTGAGCTGAGACCCAGGCAAGCAGGGAGTGAGCAGGCTGGAGATCTCTTGGAGAAGAGCATCCCCGCTTTGCAAATGGCAGGTGGGAAGTCCTGCAGCTCTAGAGAAGAGCCCAGGTGACAGAGGGCAGGAGAGTGAGCTGGAATTCCAACAGGGGAACTCAGAGAGCGTGTAAGTCGGTTTTCCAATGCCAAGACAGAGAATATGAGATTAAATAGCTTGTGAGGAGGAGAGGTTTATTTGTACTCCTAGTGTCAGGGGTTTCAGTTCCTGGTCTCTGGGCTCCATTGCTCTGGGGCTGTGGAGAGACAGAACTTCATGGTGGGGGGAACATGTGGTAGGGGGAGCTGCTCACCTCATGGCGGCTGGCCAGGGAGCAGAGAGAGTGAGGGAGAGAGGCCGGTGTCCTGATATCCCCTCCAAGGTCATGCGCACAATGACCAAGCTTCCTTCCAACAGCACCCACTGCCTAGAAGTTCCACCACCTCCCAATACCACCACAGGCTGGTGAGGGAGACTTCAATACATGATTGGGGCACACTTGAGACCCAGACCATAGCAGAGAGATCATGGGCCAGGCCTGGGAGCCTCCTGCACCAGTGGGAGGATTTCCACTTTGCCTCTGGTGACCTGGAGAGTGGGTGGGGGTTTCCAGTATACGAGTGTTTGAGGGACTCCCTCGAGATGCCCTGGTGTAGGAAACATTTAGAAGACAGCTTTCATTTCTGGGCCGATCGCAGTGGACTAGATGAGATGGGAGCTTTGGGGAATCTCTGTCCGATCCTGGGGATGTACTAAGGTGGCAGTTACAGGATTTGCTGGTGAGTGTGAATAGGAGGAATCAAGCAGGGATTCAGGGTTTTCATATGAGCAAATGGAAAACTGCAAGTGCCCTGTCTTATTAATTTTCTCCAGGTCTGCCTCATTTGACGCTGTACTATCCACTCCCACGACCTTGGGTCCCAGTCTCATCCTTGTTTACCTGAGTAACTAGGACAGTGACCGAGCCCCTACCTAGTGTTGTTCCTTGCTCCAGAACAGCATGATGGGTCTTTGGGGGGAATTTACTAGAGCATAGATCTATGTGCTGGTCATACCTCATTCCCATTTGATTGTTTTCTGAACAAAGGCCCACTTCAAACAGTCCATGAGACAGACACAATGCAGAGAGTTGGCCCCAGGAGATCGGTTCTAGAAGCCACCCACAACGTTCATGTCACCAGTCACTAACAGCTATTGGGGCCCTTGGACAGGAATTTCTGTTAGGATTAAACTAAATAATGAATTTAAAACAAACAACACAGTCTTATTTTGATCTTCACCAAATGGTATAATGAAGAATATCTTTTAGGAACAGAATGTATATTTCCCTGGATCTTGTAGGAAGAAAATAACATGTTCTATAGTTGAATGCTTTTTTGTTGGTTTGTTTTAAACTTGGGTCCAAGTGTCCAAGTGAATGGTTTAAATGTTCACTAAAACGAAAGTTATCTTTGTTCATTATATCACAAGCTTAAAATATATTGATAACAAATTATTTAAACAAATTTGCAGATATATTTAGAGAGAAACATTAGACAGACTTCCAAAAACATGTACCAGAAATAAATGTACCCATATAGATTGGAAAGGAAAAACATTGATTAGAGTGCAGATTCTAAAATCCTCTCTAGGCTGTTTGTGTTAACCAGGACAACAAAAAATAAATAAAACAGACTAACACAAAATAGAAAAATATCTGCCATGTATGTGTGTGTGTCTGAATACATATATATATGTGTTTTTCTACAGGCGATTTAAGAATTAAGAGGCTATATGTATTCTCTTAATTCTATATTATCTTTATTGTTTGAGTTGTTTTTCACAGAATCTGTTATCACTTTCTTGCCTAATTAATCAATTAAAAAACAAAGATAACTAGAGTTTATATATTCATATTAAGAATTCTATCTGGTGTTGAGATTCCAACGTTTGTACGCAATGTGGTTGCTGACATTCAGTGGAGAGAATTACCCTGTCAAATGTTTATATCTCACAAATAGAGAAAATTCTGTAAGGATATAGAGCTCATGACAGAGACAGAGGAAAGGATATTGCTCCAAATGATAGGTGTTTTATTACTTCCTTTAGTCAGAGCCATAAAAAAAAATCATGTTTACATCTGATACATCCATTTATTCATTTTTCCACAAGAAAAAATAAACGCAATGGCAGCCTCCTTCCTTACCCTGTAATTTGAATATTTCCAATGTGATAGGCTTGGCTGTCCTTTGGATTTATGATACGCCAGCCTCATGAATATCAGCACTGATGAAAGCAGAATTTTAAAGAAAACCCACGAGCAAGAGTCCACTTTTGAAATGGGCACTTGTTGGCTTGTTTGTTTATTCATTTAGTTTGGTTTATGAGCTCTCTCTCTTGCACTCGTTAAGTGTACTCTGGAAAGAATAAATTGCTAACACTATAGAGGGACAACAAAATATAAACCTCTGGCTGGGAATGTATTAACTGCACAGAGAAAGAAAGATATAAACATGCTGTAGGTTGGGAATAACAGGATGCCATTCCATATTTAGGAACTGTCAGGAAGAAGACAAATGTTAAAAAAGGGAAGAAAGAACACAAGATTGAACAGCACTGATTTCTAAGAATTCTGTGGTTGATCTTAAAACATTTAAAGGTAAATTCTATAGGAAAGACATATTTTAGATGAGTACTACAGAATGCCCAGTATTAGCTGGGTGTGGTGGTGCACACCTATAATCCTAGTACTTGGAAGGTTGAGACAGTAGGATATAAGATTTGAGACCAGCCTCGGCAATGTAGGGAGGGCCACAGCAATTTGGTGAGACCCAGTTTCAAAATAATAAAATAGGGCTGGGGGTATAGATCAGAGGTAGGATACTCCAGGTTCAAGCCCTAACAACACACACAGACACACACACACACACACACACACACACACACACACACACCAGTATTATTTAAGTACTAAAAGAATATCAAAGTTTAAACAGAAATCATATGACCATGAGCACATTATGACTAACTTAAGCACCATCTGCCGTGTCTGGAAATTAACCTTCACTTTGAATTACTTGAGACCTTTCACCAACCCAAATGTGGGCCACCCTGAGAAAAATCCTAATGTTGATAATGACCTCATTTTATCCTCTGATGAAACCATCTACAGTTGTGTTTCTCGTGCCCATTGCTTGAACACTGAACAATTGGAGACATGCAGTCTTAGCTGGCTCTGTCCTAGCCAGCTTCAACCTCAGATTTTTTATCTTGGTTTTGACACGAGGCATTTAAATAGATGTGAGAGTAACTCAAAGTACTGGATGTGTGTAGCCATTCAATTTAACCATTCATTTGTTCATTCCCAAAATATGGATTGGATCTATTTGTGCTGTGTAGACACTGTCGTAAATGTAAAGATTGTGAGACTTCAAAGTACAGGGGGTGGGGGGCTGTGCAACTGTGTGGCTGTGTGGCTGTGGAAGAGCTGGATGGACATCCCTACTTTTTCTTCCTTGGCTTTAAGAATCCTAATGTGAGCCGGATGTAGTGGCATACACTTCTAATCCCAGTAGGTGGGAAGTTGTCAGGAGGATCACAGGTTCAATGTCAGCCTCAGCAACTTAGTGAGGCCCTCTGCAACTTAGTGAGACCCTGTTTCAAAATCAAAAACAAAAAGGGCTGGTGGTGTAGCTCAGAGGTAGAATGCCGCTGGTTTCAATCCCCAGTACCACACACAAAAAAAATCCTAATGTGAAAAATGGAAATACTGCGATCAAAAAATTTGAGAGAATTGTTACTTGTATCTCTTCTCGAAAATACCATGAAGATAGATTTTTGTTCGATAAAAATAGAATGTAAGCTGGGCGTGGTGGCTCACGCTTGTAATCCCAGTACTTGGGGAGGCAGAGACTGGAGGATCCGGGTTCGCAGCCAGCCTCAGCTCTCTCTCTCTCTCTCTCTCTCTCTCTCTACTTAGTGAGGCCCTTCTCAACTTCGTGAGACCCAGTTTCAAAATAAAGTATAAAAAAATAGGGCCGGGGGTGTAGTGCGGAGGTAGAACGCCCCTGGGTTCAATCCCCAGTACCGCAAAAAAAAAAAAAATAGAATGTAGACCGTTCAAATTCTTATGGGGAAAATTCATTTCACATGAATATAATTGACCTATTTTGATTAAATTACCTTAGAAAATGATATAGAACTCTGTTTTCAACTACCTTATCGTGGTCACCTAGATTCAAAGTAAACATACATACACACATACATACAGCCCACCCTAAGGTGGATCATGCATTTGTGTCTAATTGAGATCATCAAATCCCTATTCAATATAGAAAGTGCCCGTGGACCATGTGTGTGGGCCTGGTGCTTGATCAGATCATGTCGAGAGGACAGAAGCAGCTCTCTTCCCACTTTTCTTCCCATAGTGATGAAGATTTTAAACAAGCTGAGATGTGGCAGTAGACAATAATGAATTCTATTCTAAAACTTTCTGAAACTATCAATGTTTTCCAACATGAGACTAGCTTTCTGAGCTACTTCATTTCCCAATAGAGGTCAAACCAAAGCCACCTCCGCAGATAGGTCTAGTTTGTATATTGCATGTAGGTTAAGGTGCAGTCACTTCATCTTGATCAAATTTGATTATTTCAATATACCTATTGTAGTTACTGTGTTCGCTTCCAGCATGGAAACACGAAGACCTCGAGGTGTGGACTGACTTGCTCCAGGTTACTGGATGAATTCCTGTAACCATCCTAACTCCACCCCTGCTGTCCCCAGTGTGCCTGTTTCCTGGGTGGGTGCATTGAGAGAGGGAGTTGTGCAGGGTGCTGCACAGATAGACATGTGCTGTTGACGGGTTCACACTGTGTGCAGCTCCTCACGAGGGGCTGCATTCTTACATTCCTTGTCTTTTGAGCTAATTACACCTTGGGAAATCATTGTTGTAGCCAATGCAAAATCATCAATATGTTGCCTTTGAAGACGAGGCACCAGAGAGCCAGGGAAGAAGGCAGGAGGAAAAAGAGCCTGTGATCTGAGTGCACAACCGAATCTACTATTATGTCGCCATTGAAAGGAAACCTTTCATAACTGTGGGAGGCAGTGTTCTTGTTAATTAGTTGGATTTAACCATTCCACAACATAGATATGGTTTATAACAGCATGTCGTGTAAGATAAAAAACACAATGTAAACCGTCAATTAAAGAAGTATTGCTAACTAAGAATAATGATAAGAAGAAAACAATGATGACTTTTGGTGGACATGCAAAGTTTAAAAAATGTTCTTATACATTTTAAAATACTTATCCCAATTCCATTCTATAGTGACTGCTATTCCCTTGTTTCAAATCTTACTTAAGATCTCTCTAGGCTCAAAATTCTTGGAGTTATGCACACATAGCAGCTCCCCACTTAGCTGAGGTAAATGGTGAGGACAGGTATTGCATGGAGAAGTGTATTTCTACTGCAGAAAGCACTTCAAATGCACATTCACCACAGTGCATGGGACAAGGAGGAGCGAGGCAAGTGAGACTCCAGCTGTAGAGAAGACTTGATAGCGAAATCTTAAAGTTGCTGCATCTTCAGGAGAAAACGTTTCTTGGGTGACTGTGGTGAGCTCTGGTAACTGCCTACAGAGTCTAGGAGAACTCAAGTCCATGATGATATAGTGGGAAGATCTGTCATTTGAAGGTCTGTAGGTCGGGCCGGGGTGGTGTCTCAGATGACACTCTGAAATGTGGACAAAGCATGATGCTCTTTGTTTACCATACTCTGTCATGTGAGCACTAGAAATTACTTTTTACAAGAAATGAATATCATGTGGGCACTTGAAAACAGAGAAGGCATAAGTGGTTTATCCAGTTGTTTCAAACAAGTCAAATTTTAAGATGAGACAGAGGCGTGAAAGTCATACTAACAAGTTATCAAAAGTTCTTATTGCTAAATATCTCTTTGACCTTTAATTTCTAAAATTTTCTTGTATAAAACATCCCATCACAAATATCTTGGCCTGTAAAATAAGGTGCAATCAGAAACACTAGGCAGAGGTGGGTGGGGCAGGGATGGGGTTTGCAACAAGAATCAATAATACATGTTTACGTTTTTCTTCATAACACATTTATTTTGCACATTGTACCTTTGGAACTAAGGGTACAATAGAGGCCTAGAGGTCACTAGCACGTCACAGTGGAGTGGTTGGCAGGATCATGATTCAGCCCAGGCGGACTGCTTACATGGTAGAAGAGCAGCCTCTCTGTGCTGGGTGACTCTCGGATGGGTTTCCACAGAAAATATATTGCAGAGTTAGCTGAGAAGCAGAGCTGGCTGAGTGAGCCGGGCATGGTACTGTCCCAGACAGATGCGAGAGCCTGGTAAAGGGCAGGGGGGTGGGTGCTTCTTGCATGGAACACTCAGGCAGTTGCATACAGTCTCTCTGGGGCATTCTCTACATTGAATAGAGCTCCTTGAACCTTTCTAAAGGCCTCCCACCATGATCTGTGAAACCAACATGTTAAAAAAAATGCTTGATAGAGAAGAATAATTATTCAGAATTACAGCCAACCTTTTCTCTTCATGTGAGTGACATTGCATATACATCCCTGCATACACAAGCACACACACCCATCACTCTCCACAACCTAGTGAGACCCTGTTTCAAGATAAAAAATAAAATAGGGCTGGGGGTCTAGCTCAAAGGTATGTCTCTGGGTTTAATCCATCGTACCAAAAATTAAAATAAATAAGTACGCAAACATCCATACGGAAAATACTGTGTTTCAAGGGAGAATGGATAGCAATTCTTGTCTTTAAAATGATCCTAAATAACATAAATTCCCATAAATTCACATTATACATATTCATGTAAAATAATAATGATGTTTGGGATAGACTTGGAAAATTAGCACAGAATTTAGAGTGGAGTTTGAATTTTCCAGAGTACATCTTTATAATATAAAAGTGTGGCCAGTACGCCCCTTCAGATGGGCACTCTGCAGAAGTTGCCTCTGGCTAAGGGCAGGGACTTCTAAATGGCTCCAGACATGGAGGCCACAGCAAGGTGCTTGCAAGTTGTCTGTCACTAGCCCTCTGTCACAATTGCAGCGTCTGCGGGGTCCTAAGCAACCTCCCTGTGAGCACCAAGATAGATGATCTTACAGAGCTAGGCTTTTCTATTGAAGATACTTCTTATCAAACTTGATTTCAAGATAGGATTTCATTTTCTAGACGCATAACTTAGCCTTCCTAGCATGCATTTTTTCCCTCCGAAAACCTTATTATTAATATTCTAATTTTCCTCTGCATGGACTCAAAAAATCAATCATTTGAGTCAGTTTGTTCCCTAACCATGAGAAATCAAATAGGAGTAGAGAGAGGGAGGAACATTACAACCTGTTTTTTTTATTTTTGCTGTACTGGGGGTTGAACCCAGGGGCATTCTACCTCTGAGCTACACCCCCGGCCCTATTTTTTTATACTTTATTTTGAAACCAGTCTCATGGAGTTGCAGAGGGCCTCACTAGGTAGAGAGAGAGAGAGAGAGAGAGAGACAGAGAGAGAGAGACAGAGAGAGAGAGAGAGAGCTGAGGCTGGCCACAAACCCGGATCCTCTGGTCTCCGCCTCTCAAAGTACTGGGATTACAAGTGTGCGCCACCACGCCTGGCTAAACCTGTTTAAAGAGTTGTACTTCATGAGTGTGAGTTAGAAAAAGCGCTGATCAGAATTCCAAATACTATAGGTGTGAGCTGGGAATTTGCCCGATAAACTAACCCCATTGATCTCAACATTGTCTCCTATTTGTCATTTCCTTTAATTTTCCCCTCCTACATTTATTATTGGTAGAAAGTGTTAGAGGATCAATACTGACATTTTTTATTATATTGCAAAGTATTACCATATTTAAAATATTGGATATTGAATATTTTCATATGATGCCAACATGTTAAGAATAATGTTGTATGATTTGGCTTTACATTACTACAATGAAATTTTTTAAAAGAAGCTAATTTTATAAAAGAAGAAGTTAATTTAGTTCACAGTTTTGGAGGCTAAAGGTTCGAATGTGATAGGGGAGGCTCTGGTGAAAGCAAGGAGCCCCTGGTGTCCCCACCTGAGAACTGTCACCAGGCACCTCATTTTGGCTCCATCTTTTCCTGATAGCACTAGCTTGGGGACCCAGATTTAATCACAGTGCACCCTGGAGAAGCACAGACCATATTCCAACCTCAGCTGACATGAAGCTAATGCAGGCTTTCAATGTTTGTAACAAAACAAATGATGGTGTGCCTTACATCACCATAGAATGCCTCGGATAATGTATGTGGAGTCCCTGTGGGTTTTTGTTGTTATACTAAAAAAAAAATGCCCATATTTATTTGCTACCAAAATTATTATATCATTTTGTATCTACTAAAATTTAAGAATGGGCAAAGTTTACATCTAGATTGTGGGTCTGTTTATTTTTTATCAAGAGTCTGAATAATTTCTGAATTATAGCTATGACTAAAATTACAGTGTATTTTAATTTCAAGTATATTTCATCTTTACAGGACTTTAATTTGCATCAGAGCCTTTAAATACATTTCTGTGTTAGCCTTTTATAAGTGATGTGAAAAATGTTACCTAAATACACGTATAACTATTTTCTCTATTAAACCTTTGCCTCAATGAAGTCAGAAGCTAATCTATATTTATCCCTGTACCTACAAGATTTACTTATGGTTTATACATTTTAGATGCCCAAATAATAACTTCAAGTTATAATAATATAAAGAAGAAAACGACCCTGCCCATACACATACATAAAACCAGAACTTCATTAGAATACCTCTGGTAATTATTTAGTTATTTTAATTTATTCTTTTTAAAAAACGTACTTTCTAATGAGTGATAGATGTTTTATTTTTTAGCTGGGTATATCTGCAGGAGAAGGTTATATGAATCATATATATATATATATATATATACACACAATATTATATACAAACAAACACACATGTTGCTTACACATTAAGTACATTATAAAACATCCTATGCACATGCATGCACATATTAATCAGGTTAATGAGTGACAGTTGTTTGGTGAATTCATGGGAGATTTATCATTCAAATAATGAGCTTCATTCACTTAAATAGTGAGATTAGACAAAGAAATAAAAAGTTTGTCAGTTGAAGTAACCTAACTCTGCAAGTCCCTGGTAAGGACCCCCGGCCACTGCCTGAGGTAAAAGATAGAGTCCAATCAAAGGAAGAATTTCTTGGGGGGAAATTTTTATTTAATAAATGTTCAGGGGCTACTTTTAATCTGTCATAGCAGTAAGTTAACAATTGTAGAAATGGCTTTAAACATCACCAGATGTAGTACTATTTCAAAATCAATCCTTCGTCCTTGCATCTTTTCCATTGAATGCAGTCAAAGTCTTCAATCTCTCCAACATATATCTTAATGGTTTTCCTGCTGCCTTCTTCTGACTGTCGCGGTCTCAGGAGTGGTGGCCCCGTCTGCCTTCTGCCTCACTTACAGTGGCATCTCCAGTGCCACAACCTTCGGAGAGTCCTTCCTCCCTGTGAGCTGCTGTGGCACGCTGGCCCTGTCTCACAGAGCTCTTCATGTTCTGGGCTTCATTCTTAGGAATCGTAGATGCGACATCTTTGATGTGGTTGTCTTTACATTCTTGACTGTTGGCATTCAACAGTCAAGCGATGTAAGGTTGACAAGGGGGAGAGTGCTATGAAATTTCTGGTGAGAGTAAAATATTCTCAGGGCTTCTGTGAATCTGTTCTCCCCCTTTGACATTGGTCCAGCGCTTGGTTAACATCCCAGACCAAGGCTGGCATCTAGCCGCACCTTTGTTAAGACATGAACCCTGGAGCCTTTCCTTTGTTATAATGTCACAATAGCTCTGGTGCAATGGAGACCTGCTCACGTAGCATCACTTGCAAAGACAATCCTCAGACAGTTCAAGAGAAACATTTTCATCAAAGGTTATCACTGCAGAGTTTCCCAGGAGGATAATCTGAAACGTAAACATCTCACAGTCCTCCTTCCTCAGGGGTTTCATGGCGCAGGGCGGCCTTTGAATATCACCTAGCCTGTCTATTCCTGACATCTGCCTTCAGCCTTCCCATCTCAGTGAGGAGGAAGAACACACACTTTGCAGGTAGAACAAACAATTCGCATCGACCAACGATTGGCATCAAGTAACCGGATGCTGCGGTCTCTGTTCCAGGGCACAACGATGTTATCGCCATTTCCAGAGGGCCGCGCCGTATGTACTAGTGGCCCGTAGACACTGTCCGCATTATCTGCCGATGCTAGGAACAGGGCCTTAATTTGACATTAGCCCATGTTCTTGTAATCCTAATGTGCTAACATTCTATTTAGCTTTCTAATTGTGATCGTATACGGAGCTGCCTCAAAGCGCTCCCACAGAGAATACTCTACTTTCTTTTATGAAAACATTTTTATGCCCTGAGTTATCTTCCTGACTTCATCAGACGCCTGCTGAAGAGCCACCTGTCTTCTTGGCATGGTTTGAAATGCAGACTTTGCCTTTCCAGGGCAAATCGAGACTATTCTATGAGCACATGTCAACAGGTGTGGCTGCGGCCAGGCTCTGGGTGGGAGGTGGGGCTGCAGAGGAGAAGGACGTCCTAAGAAGAGAGGACACTCGCATTTCCCCACGGGCTCCCTGTGAGGATCCACCCCTGCCCCATGCCTGAAGTTTACTGAAAAGAGCCCAGCAACTTTGAGATCTGACAGATGGGTCTCCCTGTGGCCAAGACGCCAAGTGTTCTCTGCAGCAGGTGTCGCCGCTAGAAGTTTGAGTCTGCGCCAGGAATAGGCAAAGGATGTCTGTCCCCAAAGCGGGGCGCGATGTGGAAGGCTGGATGATTTTTCTAGTCCCACTGCCCTGGGGCTTTGACTCTCCTGCGCTCACAGGTCTGGGCAGGAGGGCGTGGGAACTGATAACCCAGGGTCAGTTGGAACCACCCTGTCTGCCTGCCCTCCACTGGAGTCACAAGTCCAAGCCTCAGAGCTGTCTCCTCACTGCCTGCTCCTTCATGGACTCCCAAGACAGAAAACACACGCCGGCACGAGGAAGGGAAGGGGCTACACAGATGTGCTATTTCCTCTCGGTATTCGACAGCTCAGTTGAAACACTTCAGGGACTAAAATATGTGTCAGGATCTGTGGTTGCTAGAACACAGGCAATGCATTTGATCGATAAATAGCTTCTACCATCCCAGTAAATCCATGGAGGGAAATTTACTTTTGGGGGTGGGATGGGGGTTATAGCCATAAATTGGAATGTTTGTATTAGATTCGTGCGTGTTTGTGTATGCATTATATATACACATATGCATATATACATATGTAATTCTTACATATACATGATGGACATGTAGATTCTATGTCCATTCTGCAGCTATAATCTGTAAGAATTGGTTTGGTATGACCGCATTAGAAGTGAGGAGCTGAGTGGCCTATATGATATTTATGTAATAAGTACAGTGGTGATTACCTGGCAGTTTGACATGAAATAGGAAGTATATTGTCTTCTTTGGATAAAATGCTATCTTCATATACTCTTTGACTTGAGAATATCCTGTGTCGTCCTTCCTTATGATCTCAGTAGGGGCGTCTGTCATAGCAGAGGGTCAACTCATGAATGCCCACAGACCTGTCACCCAACATTTTCTTTCCATTGCTTTGTATGGGAATTTGTTAAGGCAGTTACAAAAGCTGAGAAGATACGTGATACTCTTACATAGGAGGACATCTGATTTTTATTACTTTCTGCTTCTCAGGGTTTATCGTTAATGACTAGTGTCTAACAGAGGATCGGCTAGAAATTTTGCAAAGTGAAATAGGACTATTCCATTTCTATTTGCTAATTTTAACAAATGAAATGTTTCTCTTGCCACCCCCAAACATGAATGTACATTAAATTATTGATTTTTTTTGCGGTACTGGGGATTGAACCCAGGGGCGTTCTACCTCCGAGCTACACTCCCGGCCCTATTTTTTTTTTATACAGTTTTTTTTGAAACCAGGTCTCACAAAGTTGCAGAGGGCCTCACTAAGTAGCTGAGGCTGGCCGCGAACCCAGATCCTCCATTCTCCGCCTCCTAAGTAATGGGATTACAAGCGTGCACCACCACACCCAGCTAAATTATTGATGTTTAACACAGTTTGTCAGATTGTAAATACTAGAGTCTCAAAGTTTTACTTTATTTTTATTTTTTGCCTTCCATGTTCTTTATAGGAAGAAACTCAAGTCAAGCATCCATAGGTTTAAGATATTTTTATCTGCCTAATTTAAGTATCAAGTTGCCATTCATCTTTTCCAGAAATGTTTTTTAAGAAAATGCAGCATCACACCTTGTATACGAAATAATAATCATAGAATTCACAGTTTAAGATCTTAATTGGATGCAATTAATTAGACCCCTATTTTTATAGATTCCTTTGATAATTACATTAATTAAGAAGGATGCGTAGCAATTGGGATCTATCCAAACAGTGATATCCCTGCAGCTGCTGGCTGGAGAAGCTTCTCTCGTTACAGTGCCCCAAAGAACATGGTGGAAAGGTTTGTATGCAACTTGGCAGCATGTACAGGACTCTGGAAACACGTGGAGGATTCCCTCGCTTACAGGATTGTCAATGATTCTTCTGAAGATTAATTACAGTTAGGAAAAGTATGAAAATAGAATTCTGATCTACAGAATACATCTGGTGGACATGAACCTTGGTGTTGGCCCATCAACAAATGCTGCAGACCATCTGGGTGGAGAATCATGAGATGAGCTAGAGATGCACACATTGGAGACAGGCCCCTGGAGAGTTCTTTGAGGGCAGGTCTTGGGTTTAAAATGAAGCTTCCGGGATAATTTTCATTTTCTACTTCATGCCAATAGACATTAGTAGCAGTAGGTAGAGAACTGTTTTTTGCCTATCCAGGTATCATGCTAGACAAGAGGAGAACCATACAAGAAATGGTCCCATCCCTGGAAGCATTTCTAGTACGAGGAGCCAGGCTGTAAATAGATAGTTGTGGTAAATACAATGTCGTGTGCCCAGCCCAGTATGCCAACAGAACTCACAGGTCTGTGGCATTAAAGACAAAGATACAGTGCAAATCCTCTGAGGGGGCTCTGGCGGCTCCTCAAGGAAGTGTTTGCAAAGCGCACTGTCTACTCCCTGTTCCTTGCTGTCTTCCATTCTTTGTTACGCCGCTCTCCCTCATGAGCTTTCTTCCCAAAGCAGTTGGCATTCTACATCATTTGGCTGGCAAAACCTTCAAACTAATTGAAATTCAGTGGTGTTCTCCTGTTTCTTTTGGACCAACAAAAAGTGCTAAATTCTTTAATAGTTGACCTAAATATAGCAGGTATTTAGCAAGGAAGCAGAGAAAACTTGAGCTAAAATGTCAAGGAAGGCTCTCAGAAGTAGAGGCTCCAGGCTCCTGAACACAGGCCTGGAAGTGCGGGGTCTTCAGGTGTGCGGGCTACAGCATCCCTCCCCTGAGCCTGCAGTGCCTTCTGACAGTGTTCTCCTATTGTCCTGACCATTCCCTATGGAACCTTTGCTACTATGGCATTGACCTCCACAACTCCATAACAAGTGATCTTGTAAAAAAAATAGTAGAAAATATTCCCAAATCAAGTCACCTCTTCCCTCTTCTTTTGTTCAACTCTGATGCATACAATGTCATTTTAATACAAGCACATGTGTTTGTGGGCTCTTTCCAGTAAGATCAGTCAGGGATCTGAAACCAGCCTCCACCTTGCTTAGGGAAAGAACTTTTCTAATTTTAAATGTTGTCTTTATTTTTCTTCCCCCTTTGAAGCGATGTTGAGTACTACAAAAGTGTAGGCTTTTTACCTGGAAAGAACTGGAATTCAGGCTCTTTCTCCTTTACTCGCTATGCAATTTCTGAAAAGCTCGTTAATTTCTTGGAGCCTGGATTTCCTCATTAAAAATCTAGGAAAATAAAACTAATTCTGCATAGTAGATGAGTATTGGAGATTTCAGATGTCAATGCTTAAAGGGAGAAACTGGTGCCTTGTAGATGCTAAAAAAATGGCGAACATTAATTTTTATGGTTAACTTGAAAGTAATACTTTTTCCCTCCTCCTCATTATAGTGTTAAGCAAGTGTTTGCCTCTCTTGGTATCACTTGTTGAGTGAGGGCAAAGCACATCCCCAAGTTTCTTTAGGAATTTGCCAGGGAGTGAAAGAAAATCACGTGGTCTGTGAGTCTCACTCGGGTGAGTGTTTTAGACAATAACATCCCCCGTGTATTGATGAGTGACAAGTGACTGGCACTATGTGTGTTACCAAACATACATCATTTTTTTCCTGATCACCACAATGGTCCTACCACCAATAAACAATGTTGTTTCAGAGTTATTATCACACATATAAGAAGGGGTACAGTTAGGAGTATTTGCATTTCTATCAAATGCCAAAATCTATGCTATACTCAAAACACTGCACTAACACCTTTTTTAACCAAGATACTGTAAATTATTAGCAGTAAAATTATTGCCTCCTCAGGTGGGAGTAGAGAGAAGGCATAACTGTGTATGTTGATATTTCAGAAACCATAGAGACATTGCTTAGGAATCGCAATTGCTTTCAAAAACGGCTTCAGTGTCGGTGCTATCTGAGTGGAGAAATGGTCAGATAACGAGGACTCTACAAAAAATCGGTTCATTGTGTCACATTTAGCTATCAACCTATGTAGATATAAATGTACTTAATGTGTGTATGACTTAATAGTATAGCTGATTCAGAACTTTTTAGAAATCCCAAGTCAACGGGGTGATAGCTCCTTTCTAATTGAAGCCATGTGCCTGTGTATAAATAGGTATGGTCACATTCAATAACTTACAATTCACTTGTAACTTCAAATGCATCTTTAGCATTATTAACATTACTTGATTGTATATAATGTCCTGTATCAGGGAGCTAGAAGGTGTGTCCAGTCAAGAACCACATCTGGGTCTATGAACCTTGTGGTCTCATCAGTCAACGAGACTCTGTGTGTAGCCCCCACTGGAAGTGCTGTCCCACACAGCATCTCTGCTGTCATGGCTCCTGCTCACACTTGGTACCATGAGGACTAACTTCTGGACTACTGTGCCTGTGAAGGGTTAGAGAAGGGGATGCACACTTCTGATGAAGCAGTTTCTCCACTGATCTTTCTGGTTGGGGCTTAAAACAGTGCCAAGTTTTAAGAGGTGATGCCAAGTGATAGTCTGAAAGTGGAGCCCCGTCAGAGAGGGGGATTTACTTGGAGAGAAATGGGGAGATACCCCAAGATGTAATCGAGTAGTGACTTTGGTTGGAAATGTCTGTGTCGGAGCCTGAGAAGACGTTTAGCACATGGTTTTCCAGATCCTTGCTAGGGTTGATTCCGTTTCGGTGTGGTTGCAGGACTTGCTATTTCAGCTCATTTATATGAAGTTTGAAGGAGTTATTTATTCTATAGATTACATAATCATTCCCTCCCAGGAACTCCAAATGCTTCTGTCAGGAGGGCTATGTGATCCCTGGAGGCAGTTAAGGGCAGGTGTTAGCGGTAGATTTTCACTGACTGGCTATTAAGGAAAATTACTAAGGAATGTTAATAACTCAAAGGCGTGGACCTACATATTAATCATGTAAAATCTCCAGAGAATATTTCTGGGACCAGGATAAATACGCTGTGTCAGAGGTCAAGGGAATTACCTACAAATCTGCAAAGCAACCAACAGCATGCTCCCCAGTGACTTTCAAAAATAACTGTCATCCATCTGTGTACGCATTGGGTCATTCTCTCAGCACCAAGTGGAGCATTTTATCCAGACTGACCCACAGAAAGGGTATTCATGACAGGTTGATGAAGGTCATTTGAAACTGATGGAGTAGACAGAATGTGAGGAAGAGCAAAAATCTTCAATACGCATCATCAATCAGACAAATACATTTTCCCATTTATGAAGAAAGTCTTTCTTGTTGGGGTAACACCAAAGTTCATTACTTCCGGCGTGAGATTTCTAACTCATCTCATAGAACATTCCAAGACACATTGCTATAGGGTGAATGTGTCCTCCCAAAATTCATCTATTGAAACGTAATCACTAAATGGGTCATTTTTAGAAGTAGGGTCTAAGGGAGGCGATGAGCCCATAAAGGAAAAGTCCCTGAAGGGAATGAGTGTCCTTATAAAAGAGACCTCAGAGCACTTGTGTGACCCTTCCATCATGTGAGGGCACAGGGAGAAAACACCATCTGTAAATCAGGAAACTGGCCTTCACCAGAAATTAAACCTTCCTGTATCTTGATCTTGGACTTTAAGCCTTTAGGAAATAAATTTCTGTTGCTTATACGTAATGGAGTCAGCAGGGAATGATTGTGCATGCTTTTGATCCCACTACTTGGGAGGCTGAGACAGGAGGACTGTAGGTTCGAGGACAGCTTTACCAACTTAGTGAGACTCTCAGCAACCTAGTGAAACCCTGTTTCAAAACAAAAATAATAAAAGGGTTGGGGATATAGCTTGGAGGTTGAATGCCCCTGGTTCAATCCCTAGTACCACAAACAAAACAAAACAAAACACAAAACAAAACAAAACAGTGATGGAATCTATGGTATGTTGTTATAACAACCCAAACAGACTAAGACGCACATCACAATGTGAAAACCTTATAACATGTGAGCTTAGGAAATACTGTAATTGAGATTCATTCTTAAGTAATATCTGAATTTGTGAGTTATAGATATTATGAGTTGCTTATCAAACTGAAATATTCTAACAATTGATAGTACTTAGATGTAGTCAGAAAATACTATTTCCCTTGAGACTTCAGTTCTAGTTTGACATGTAAAGGGCTTAAGAATTGTCCCTCAAGTCCTTGCAACCACAAAAAGCTAGACAAACTAAAAAAACCTATGGATTTTCTGGATCCAACAGAACCCTCAGAGAACTGAGGTTGTAGGTCAAACTTTACAACTTGGAAATGTAGAGACAGGTGGGTCCAAAGAGTCACAACCAAGATGTGCCTGCCCAAAGTAGAAGCACTGAAATAGTGACTTTGATTAATTGCTTTGGGCTGAATGTGGCTTAAAATGAGGCTAAGAACATCTTACTGCTGACAGTCTTGGAGGGGCCCCATACTTTCCTAGTTTTCCCTTCTAGGTACCCCACCAAATATTCACTATGAAAATTCCAGGAAGACTCCTTCCTACCTCTGGAGGTACAAGTGGAAGTGTTCCAGATCTAACTCCATAAGACCTTCCTCTTTAGGGAAAGGAAGCCAATCAGGAGAAAGTGTTCTTCCCCTGGCAGACTCCTTTAGGGTTCCTGTCTTGCTAATGTAAAAGTCATATTAATAGGTATCAGGGCATCAAGGCAACTGATTGGGAGTACTACAACCAGGAAAGTAGTTACTGGAAATCATAGAAAAATTACTGGAAACAACAAGCAAACAAAAAATCCCTTAGGTCACAGACCAAAGACACAGAGTGAGAGATTGATGAATAGGAATGTTTTAAAATGCTATGCAATCCCTTAGTACAGGGCCCCTGTGTGTCATAAGTGGGCCATGCCCAAAACCTCTGCAAGACACAGGGCTTTCTGAAGAGAGGATCACAGCTCTGACATCTATTGTCATAACAAACATCAAACACAACCCTGGCCAGGTGAGCAAAACTCCTCATAATAAAGTCCTATTTACTTCAGTTTCTAATGCAATGACGTGACTGAGATCAGAGAGAGATGTTGGCATGACTAGGCAGGGAGTTAAAACTGATTATGACTTACTAGACAGGATAGTTAAAATAATGATGGTTAATATGCCAAGATGGCTAGTGGGAAAAGTAGACTGCACACAAGAGCAGATGGACTATGGTGCAGAAAGAGGGAGAGTCTAGGAAAGATCAAAAGGAAATGCTAGAAATCAAAAGCAGTGTAAATAAGATGGGAAGTATGTTTGATAGGCTCATCAGTAGACGACACACAGCTGAGGAAAGGACTTATAAGCTTGGCAATTGTATAATAGAAGCTCCCTGAGCTGAAATAAAAGATAAAAAGAAAATAAAAACAAACAAGCCACAATGACAGATAGAATGGAGCATCCAAGAACTGTGGAAAGATTTCAGAAGATGTAATAGAAGAGTAATTGGAAGAAATGAAGAAGGAAAGGAACAGGCACAATAAGTATTTGAGAAATATGCTGAGAACTTTATAAAATTAATGAGAGACATGCAACTTTAGAACCACAGTGCCCTGTGAGCACCAAACAGGATTAACACTAAAACCTGTACAGCTAGGGGTATTGCATCTAAATTGTACAAAATCAGAGATAAATAGAAAATCTTTTTTTAATATACTTTAATTCACACATTGGCATTATACATTATAATGAGGTTCAGAACAAGGGAAACATACTTGCACACAGAAAATCTTGAAATAAGACAGAGTTGGGAGGAACACTTTACTATAGAGGAGCAAGGATAAGTATTACAACAAGTTTTTCCTGGCTACCATGCAAGCAAAAAGAGAGTGAGGTGAAATTTTTAAATTTTGAGAAAGTAAAAATGTAACAACTTGGAATTCTATATTCAGTGAAATGATTCTGAAAAAGTAAACAAGATTTTCTTGGCGAAACAAACACTGACTGAGAGGATTCTTCACCAGTAGACCTGCCCAGAAAGAAGTTAAAAAAGTTCTTCAGGGAGAAAGAAAAAGGTATACATCAGAAATGTGGATCTACAAAGAGGAAACCGGACATCTGAGAAGAAGTAAATGAATAGAGTGAAGTCTTTTATTTTTCTTACTCTTAATTGATCTAAAAGATAATCTTTCATTTAAACTAATAATAGTAGCAGTGTGTTCATTGTAGCATACTGATGATTGAAATGAAAGACAGTTAATGTATCTAAAGACAATGAATTAGGGTTGTTCTGTTGCCAGCTGTCTAAACGATATGCAAAGTGACTTAGTATTATCTGACAACTGGACTAGGTCATACAAAATACATAATCCAAATTCTCTGACCACCCTAAAAATAATTTTAAAAGAATTGTAATTGATACAGAATGACAGTAAAACTCAATCACATTCAATGCTCAATTAAAACCGGAGAAGGGAAGAAAACAGTCTGATGAATGGAAAGCAATTACAAATAACGTAGAGATTAGTCCAACTGTATCAGTAAACCAACCAAGAGGCAGAGATTTTCAGCAGTCATAGAGACAGCAATACCCAAGTGTGCGTTATATACAATAACTGCTCTTTAAGTACGAAGACACAGGTTAAAAGCAAAGAGATGAAGAAAGATATACCATGTTTACACTAATACAAAAAAACCTGGAGTATCTAGATTAATTTCAGAGAAAGAAAATTTCAGAAGAAGGAAATTTATGAGAGATGAGGAGGACCATTGTTTCGTCCTAAAGGGGACACTTGCCTACAAAGAAATAACAAGCATTCACAGGTATGTGCTAATAACATAGCACCAAAATAGTTGTACAGGGTAACAGGTGTATTCACTATTGTAGTTAGAGACTTCAATGCTCTTCTTCAGTAATTGGTAGATAAAGGGGGGCAGAAAAATCAATGAGAATATAGTTGACCTGAACAGCACCATCCATCAACTGCATCTAAATGACATTTATAGACAACTTCACCCAGGAACATCAGAATATACATTCTTATCAAACTCATGTGGAACATTGGCCAGGAAAAAGACCACATTCTAGGCCATGAAATACATCTTATCCAATTAAAAAGACATAGCTTATAGTGTGAGTCCACAATAGAAATAAACTAAAAAAAAATAATGGAAAGTCAGCTAACACACACACACACACACACACACACACACACACACATTTCTAAATGACATGAGTGGAATATGAAGTCTCAATAGAAATTAGAACATATTTGGAATTACATGAAAAGGAAAATACAAGTTTTCAAAATCCATAGGATGCAGGAAAAGCAATATTTAGAGAGGAATTTATAGTATTAAATGCATATATTAGAAAGCAAACCTAAAATCAGTAGCCTTAGGGTACACTTTAGAAACTAGAGAAGCAAGGAGAATTAAAGCCTAAAGCAAGAAGAAAATAAATAATAATGATTAGAGGAGAAATCAATGAAATGAAACCCCATGTTGGCTTTTTGAAAAGATCAATAAAAATGAGAAAATTCTAGCTAGATTAATCAAGGAAGAGGGCAAACACAATTTACCAATATTGGAAGTGACAGGGTCATTATTGCTGATCACATGGATAATAAGGGAAGATTATAAATGACTACACCCACAAATTTGACAATTTTGATGACATGAACCAATTCCTTGATGAATATCAACTATCAGCATTCACACAAGTATATCAAGAGAAAAGCCCTAGATCCTTTATAGATATTGAATATGTAATAACCTCCACAATTACCCATACATGTAAAGTTAATATTAATATTAGGAGAAGAAGAAAAAAAACCTCCTGGATTATTAAAGCTAACCACAGTTTGTAATTTGGGCTGGTCCCCTCTGTGCTTGGACGAGAACAAGATCAAGACCAAAACCATGATTGCTGACATAGGTCTCAAGGAGTTTAGTTGAGCTTAACATGGTGGTGCACACCTGTAATCCCAGTACTTGGGAGGCTGAGACAGGAGGATTTCAGGCTGGAGAACAGACTCAGCCACTTAGTGAGGCTTTCAGCAACCTAGTAAGACCCTGTTTCCAAACAAAATAAATAATAGATAAAAGGGGCTAGGGGGTAGCTCATCAGTAGAATCCCCCTGGGTTCAATTCCCAGTACCACACACACACACACACACACACACACACACACACACACACAGTTGTATGGATATACATGAACAGACACAGAATCTTACTTTTCCAAATTTTTGCTAAAGTCAGTTTGACAAAACAAAATTTAAGAAATGGATTACACAAGGAACTTATGTGTTTAATATAACCTGAAACTTTGAGTTGCTAGCACTAAAATTCAATTTAAAAAGATATTTTATGACATTTTTCCCTCTAAGGAATGCTGATTATTTATATCAGTACCAAAGTAGGGTGGAACAGGAAATGAGACAGATTCTGGGTTCAGGACATAAAAATTTTAGTCTGAGAAAGGTTCCACAAAAAAACCTTTATAAGATATGATGTGCCTCTAATCCCAGTACTTGGGAGGCTGAGACAGGAGAATTGCCGGTTCAAGGCCAGCCTCAGCAACTTAGCCAGGCCCTCCTCAATTTAGTGAGACCCTGTTTCAAAAATAAAAATAAAATAGGGCTGGGGGTGTAGCTCAGAGGTAGAATACCCCTGGGCTCAATCCCCAGTATCATCACAAAAACAAAGCAAAATTAAAAGATATTATGAGTTCTCTAAAAATAAAATCGATTATTTTAAAAATGTCAGTCCCCAGAGGGCATCCCATTCCTTCTGTGGAAGGGTGTCTTTGCCCTCATTTGGAGTATGACCTTACTTCTCTTTTCCAGCTAGTATTTTCAACTCCTTCTTTTGAAACGGTAGTTTATGATGAGTTTTTGAAGGCTGTCATTATCATTAAAAACACCATCGTGTGGAATTCTAGCACGCATGCTATGACGTTAGGACAGTTGCTGTTTTTACTCTACAGATGAAAATGCAGAGAATTGGAGCAGGACTTTATCTTGCCCGACATCGATAGGCAGTAATTGGTGCTTGTGGGATTTGAACTTGGCACCTTCCAACTTCAAAGCCCCAGCTTTAAACCCTTCTGCCTGACTGTTAACAGTGGGAGGGTTCTTTGGGGCTCATTTTTTTGGTTTTTGTAATAGAAGTCAATATTGAGGTGGGATCATGAGACAGATAATAATCCATTCTTAAAATAGAGAATTTTTATTTTATTTTATTTTTTACTAGAAAGAATCAGAGAAGATAATAGCACAGGGACATGATCTACGTGGGTCTACTCACCACAATTCTCTTACTCGCACAAATACAGAAAGCGACAATTCGATCTCCAGGCTAGTTGTTATATAGCAAATGTAAAATGTGAAATTTTCTCACCGTGATGCTAACTCTAGCCATTAGGATGGCATTTTTTAAGACATATAGAGAAGTCTTGACTAAATGCAACTGTAACTTTATTTCTTAGAAAAAATCACTAAAGAAAGGCTAATAGAAAAATATCAGCTTGTAAAATCAATTTCTGCATTGACTCATAATCGGAAACTGAATGTGTATTCCTGAGAAAACCCCTGAATGTAAGGAAAACTTAAAAAAAACAGCATGAACTTTAAAATGCTTAGAAGAGAACAAAAAAGAATGCAAAAATAAAGCCAAGTGTGTGAAATAACGTAGGAACGGGCATTCTTTTGCACCTGAAAGATTAATCAAGAAAATCCCAGGTCCATTAAGTTCCTGGGGCCAGGTCACCTCTATTAATCCTATTGACTTCTACATAGCAAACCCCAGGACCAAAGCTATATGGCAGAACGTGTTATAAACTAAAATAATACTTAAGAAACAACAACTAGAGGAGTGCTAATCTGATCAAGGGTATTTGTTCTGTTAGCATTCACCTTGAAAAGAGATGAGGCCTTTCTCCCTGGAACCGAGCCACCCACAGAATCTCCCTCTGGTCAACGCATCATTTTATAGTCACGGGGTATTTCATAGTATGTTTCCTTCTGAGAGTGCAGGTCACATCCAGAAACTTCCTATGTCACCTGCTAGGTGACTTGCTTACTGGGGAGGTCCAGGGGCGAAGTCATCCTCACGTTTCATTGAATATATCTTTAAACATATTTTATTTATTTGTCAGGTCAGATTTCACTTCACTTCCTACCAAAAATGATCTCTCTCTCTCTCTCTCTTTCTTTCTCTCTCTCTCTCTCTCTCTGTCAAATGATTTAAAGATAGAAAAATTAATTGGGGAAGGTGGAGACTAGTAGAGGAAAAGAGGAGATTTGAGGAAGGGCATTGTAAGAGGTAGAGCGAGATAAAAGCAGTATCTGATCACTTTTCTTTAGCTAGTTAGGGACACAACAGGATAGATGGAAATCATGTAGACTGTACTTAAGAATGTCTCTATCAGAAAGTGGGAGTCCTTACCATGGAACAAACTATATATCTAACTCTCTGTTATGATTTATCAATCTATCATCTACCTGTTTGATAGTATAATGATAAGAAACTACAAATGATAGATAGTATAATGATGAGAACTATCACCAGTTTTCTCATGATATTTTAAAATTTCTGAAAAATAATTTGTTGGTCAATTACCATCAAATCTTTACTAAGTTATGAAAATTGCAGTCCAGGAAGCTCAGGGTCATTTCTAGTCTGAGAGCTGGTGCGTTCCATAGGGGGCCCTCCCAGGTGGTAGGGACATAAAGGGCTGTCCCACAGACTCCGGGCAGCCTACACTTCAGCCAATGACTGAAGATGGAGGATGAGCACTTAGAGATGCAATGGAGCAGCAATGAAAATCACAGATGAGATATCAAATAGGACTTCTTTTCTTTCAGAGATGTTGTGAATAGTACTCGCAGGATTTCATTGCACATGACATTTAAAGGCTGAGTGTATAGAACACTAAAAATACACTACAGGGAACAATCCTATGCCGCCAGAAAAACGTTCGAGAGCTTCAAAAGGTCCCTGCTATTTTTAATTTCTACTCTCGCACTACCATCGAGTGAGTAATACCTTTGCAGATTCCACTAGGTTGGTGGAAGTGGTGGCAAAGTTCCTCAGCCCCAAGGACCCTGGACAGGGGACCCTGGACAGGGGACCCTGGACGATATTCAAGGCAATTGCCGGAGTGCTCTTCCTCATGGGGAACGAAGGTCGCCAATAAGGAAAGCAGCCATTGGAAAAGAGTTCCTCATATGGATCTGGGTGCCAAATGTGCTCCTATATGTTACCTTCACTATCCAAAATAGCCGTTGAAGTTTTTCAGTGTAAAATTTAAGTTTCTCTAGCAATCTGCTCGAAGCCCATGTTTGGCAGTACTCCCGTGCTCCACGGTGGTGCTCCACCACTGACTGGGAGGTACAGCCTGCTTCCCTCACTCTGACAGCACTTACAGAGGCTCTGAGGATGCACGCTTGGCCCCCACATGCACACAGAGAAGCAGGGGCTATCTCGAGGAGTCCTAGGCTCTAAGCCAGGAGATGTGGGCTCTCCCAGATGTACCACTTTAAGATGTCAGCTCTGCAAGTAATCGTCACTTTGATGTGTGAGATGCAGGTTCTACCTCTGTGAAAGGGATAAAAATTTAAAACAAAAGCTTTCCCAGGCTGCCACGACCCTACAGATGTAAGACATTATCATCGGTGTCATATGGGAAGTTCATTTCATGCGTGCCTACTGTTTCTGGAATTGGCAGTTTTAAAACCACTAGGGACTGTACTTGGTGTCATGCCTAAATGTAATTGATTGTTAATTGTAATTTGACTAGAGACCAGAGACTGGAAGGAGGTGGAGACTGCTGCCTTGTCTCTTACCCCAGAATCAATCTCATTGTGGTCATCCAGGTCTAGTTAGGGCCTGTTCTCATGGTTCTTGTCCACGCACAGCCCTTCTTCCAGTCTTGCCCGGATGTCAGGCCTCCAAAGGAGGATTGCAAAACAAACAAAGGGTGAAGCAGAATGATTTTACCCTTTCTGGGGACATTCAGTTGAATTTTAATAGCAGAATCGACTCGTGGGCTGGAGGAAATGCCTCCCCATTGGGCACTCACGCAGCTGATGGTGATGGTGAAGGTTAGGAAGAGCTTCTCGCCCTTTGAACAGGGGCATCCAGCTGAGCCTGGATCGCAGGGCTGAGGGCTCAGACTCCTTCTCTCTTGAAACTGTCCATTCTGGACACCTGTCTGCTTTGTGCACGCCGCTTCTTACAGCCACAGGGACCTGTTAGTCCCTTCTCATACATATATCTAGTCCTGATGTAACTTGCTCTAAAGAGAAGAATTTCTCATCAAAGTTTACTTCACAGTGTGCTATCAATTGACAAGCTAGAGGCATGTTTAATTGCCACCAGATAGACTATGCATTGCTAAATATATCTCCTGTTTGAGTACTTACATAATTTTAAACAAAATAGTTCATCAATAATTAAAGCTCTCCATCTCTATGATGGCTGTATGCATTAGCACAGTATCCTTCTCAAGGGGAGAAAAAAAATCACTAAACTGTTCGGACCTAGCTTTAAAAACACGAGGCTCCAAGAACTGAGACCCCAGACGTGCATTTAAGAGCTGAGGACCAAAGACAGTAATTTTATCTGTAAAGCGATTGCTAAATGGAAGTCAAAAAGGTCAGCTGGAATTTTCCCCAGGGAATCAAGATGACACGGCTGAGCCAGGCTGCAGGTGCCGTGCTGGTCAGGGAAAGACAGTGTTTTAAAATTGCATCTTGAGTCTTCCTGAGGGAAGAAGTCTCAGAAACCCCAGCTGACCTGAAGTCACACAGGATCCCCCTTCCTGGTCCTCTGTCAAGCCGGTACCTTCGGGTGCCCTTTTGTTTAGGAGGGAGGTATTTCCAACAGTGGCAGCAGCTCCTCGGAGTAGATAATCACCACTAGTTATGAATGACAGAAATGACTGCAGCAACAGTCTCCTCCTTTTGCTGTTGCTGGCTGACTGCATTTATTACAGCTTCCTTTTATAGCCTTTCTTACTTATCTGCAGTTAATTAACATCAATAAATGACTGAAGATGTTATATACTACTTTGCATTTTTATCTTTTGTGTTTCTGTCTTTAGCCAACTATTGCTCCCACTGTGTTGGCGACTGTTGTTTACATCGAAACTACAATGATTTGCAGTATTATTTTTCTTTCAGCATTACTTTTAATGTGAACTCTTTACAAGCTTTATGCAACATGTGTATTTTCAAGGTCCTATAGACACTATCAAAACCCCGCCTGGATGGCTATAGAGTTTTATACACTAACCTCATTGGACACTAATTTCCAGTCAGTAATATAAGAAAAGAAATATTTGTACTATCCTGATAATATAAGCAAAAATATATATGATGGCATTTCTAAGAGATTAGCCTAGGGATTTTTGTTAGTTTATTTTTGCTAGGAGTGTTGGTTGTTGGCATTTCAGTTCATTGCGTAAGATTTTTGACATGACAATTGTTTTTGGAATTTAAATGCCAGTTAATGTTTTTCTCAATAAGAGAGATTTTTTGTTTGGCATAGTTACTACCTATTCTTATTTTTAAATTTTCTCTAATAAATAACAATTTTTGGAAAAAGATTTTAATCACTTCAGTGCCTCTAGAGAATGCTTGATTTTGAAATTTTCTTATAACTGTCAGGTCTTAATTAATGGAGTGTTTTAATCTCATTCTACATAAAAATATGCAAGAATAAAGCTATTGTTTTATTTTCTGCATCATTCAAGCTAGTGGAATTACTATGAAATCCCAAAACTTGTTTCTTTCTCTGGCTCTCTCTGTCTCTGTCTCTCTCTTTCTCTTTCTCTTTCTCTCTATATTTTCAGTAATACTAGTTTATTATGAAATTTACAATATTTTTGTAGAATTCAACCTTTTTCGATGAAGTTACCTGAAATCACGCATGTATACCAACTGCAGAAATAGATGTAATAGGGCTAGGGATGTAACTCAATGGTAGAGCGTTTGTGTAGCATGTGCGAAGCCCCAGGTTTAACACCTAGTCACACACACACACACACACACACACACACACACACACACAAGAAATAGGCATAATAAATGACAATTGAAAATAAAACAAGTGTCCTTCAATAGAACAAAGGCAGATTTGTAGCAATGTAAACTATGGCTCTGTGTATCTGACTTAGAACATTTCTAAAGCCTTATCACTAAATGTAAAGTGAACTGTGATAAATATACTTATGGTAGTCTATTGCTTGTATAAAATACATATTTAATATGTATGTTTGTACAGAAAAACGAAACAAATGATAATGAAAATTAAAATAGTGTGAGTTTGAATATATCACTATGAGGAGGCACAGGAAACTGCTAAATCTGTTTACTTCCTTAGCAGATAGGTTCCAGAGGTCAAACATATACATCCTTTCCATATGTGTCTTATAATACATGTTGACTTTTGTACCATGTGCCTGTACTGTCTATTTTCAAGTAAACTGATTAAAGAATGTGAGCCTCATGAAGATCCTATGGAGGTAAGAAGAGCCACAATGTTGCGATGGTGTTGGCATGGAAGTCATCCACGGGGTCCCAGCCACTGATTCACAGACTGAAGACTTGAGTGTCACATGTCAAACAAGTCACCATGGTGCTCTTTGCTATGGAAATCACATGATAGCTTTCATTTATTCTGAAAAAGATAGCAGAGTGCCTTCCTTTTGAACGGACCTCATCAATATATATTTATATATGCAAAAAAAGACACCAGTTATGTTAATATGTGTATTCCTCAATGTAGGGTCATGCAGCTAGGGTATGTTTACATTAGATCAGTGTTGCCTTACATAGGCCTCTTAGATGAGGTCCAACATTGATGCCCATTTGTGAAGATCTACACTGGACTGGCAGTCCTTTTAATATGTGTAGGTAAAATGTAAGTGTCCCCATGGCTAGTGAGAAGTGTGTATGTCAGCATTATGATGCCGTTTAAGCAGATTCACCTGGTTTCTTTGAGAATGCATCCGCAGTGTGCTTCCCTACAAAGAAGGTGCATCTTCTATCATTCATTCACCATCTCCCTTACAATATGAGTGCTAGCATGCATACTGCCCATCGCATTTTAAAATGCAAGGGGCTTTGAGCACACACTAGGTTTAAATTATAAATGAAAAATGGAGGAATCACTAGTAAAGCCATCAGGAAATGTACAGAAGTAACTAACTTTGCCTTTCCTATTTTGCTGAGGAGGTCGTATAAATCCCTATAAATGATCATTCTTTTTTTTTTTTTGCGGTACCAGGGATTGAATGCAGGGGCGTTCTACCTATGCGCTACGCCCCCGGCCCTATTTTTTATACTTTATTTTTGAAATCGGGTCTCACAGAGTTGCGGAGGGCCTCACTAAGGAGAGAGAGAGAGAGACAGAGAGACAGAGAGACAGGGAGAGAGAGAGCTGAGGCTGGCCGCGAACCCGGATCCTCGGGTCTCTGCCTCCCAAAGTACTGGGATTACAAGCGTGCGCCACCATGCCCGGCTAAATGATCATTCTAAGCTGTAGTTTTCTATAGATTTCTATGCTTCTAACACCATTACTCTTGCAATTTCCTGTTCAGAGCCTATGCATGAGGAGATAGCAAAATCTTGAAAACTTAGAAAGGTATTATTGTTCTCTACAGGATAAAATCCTTGAAGAAGAATTTGAAATATAGTTGATCTCAAAAATAAAATATATTGATCTGTGCTAACTTTTGATTATAAAAATATTTATTAGACCTAATGATATTTTGAAGACTATAATTTCTAAAGAATACTGATGAGTGTATAGTATTACCCTAAATACTTACTTGAATGGGTGTAAAAGTGCATCACCCAATACTCACAATAGACTGACATGTTATGGAGAAACATTCTTTGTTTCTTAAAAATGAATATGGTGATTTATTCATTAACCCAAATATGCTGAGTAGGGGTCTCCCCTGCATAGGTGCCATGCCAGGCAGACAGGACAAGATGGTGAGCGGTGGCTGCCCAGCTCCTGCCCTCCTGGTGGCTGTGCTCTGGGAGGGGGTATGCATTGGCCACAGCATGATAAAGACAAGATACATTGTGCTCATGGGTCACCGTGTGGCTTAGACAGAAAAGTCAGTGCATTCTGCTCAGAGAATGTGATTCCTGAGATTAAAATGGAAGAATGAGGAGGCCAAGTGCATGGAGGGGAGAATCAGACCCTCCCAACACCTAACAATGGCTGCAAACCCCTTAGAGACAGGAAGGATAGCCGCCAACAGTGGACAGTCACGTGGTGTCCAGAGCCCAAGCCGGGGATGCTGGTAGGGAGAGAAGGCAGGAAGGTGGCTGCAACTCAAGCCTGAGGATCTTTGTCTGCATGGAGGGAACATGACCGGGACAGGCACACTGCGGTGACAAGGGCTCGGGTGAGGGCGATGAGGAAGGGAAAGAAGAGTAAACACGCCCGGGCATTATTCAGGAGGCAGACCCCACAGGAGCAGGTGCTGAATGTGGTGCAGAGGCTTGCAGAGCGGTGGTCACTGACCACCTGGCATGAACGGTGGTTACAGGTGGTGTCACTACTCATGGAGCCGCGTGACACAGGGAGTGGATGAGTGTTGCATCAGAACACTCAGGAAGCAGAGGCTGCGGAGGAGCCCAGGAGATGCAGGCGCAGACAGGCATGTTGCATGTTGAGGGGGGGTATTGTAAGGAGAGAGAACTGAGGTTGAGAGGATAAGACCCATTTACCCTACAGCAACTTCTTATATTTATTTATTTATTTATTTATTCATTCATTCATTCATTCATTCATTCATTCATTCATTGGTACCAGGGCTTGGACTCAGGAGTGTTCTACCTCTGAGCAATAAGCTCAGACATTTTATTTAATATTTTGATTGAAATAGGGTCTTGTAGGTTGCTGAGAGTCTTGCTAAGTTGTGGAGGGCAGTCTAGAACCTGCGCTACTCTTGTCTCAGTTTCCCAAGTACTGGGATGACAGTGTGTACCACCACACCTGGCCAACAGCGGTTTCTTGAGGCCTAGGATGCACCAGACTATGGGGATGTGCGAACATCAGGATCCAGCAGCTGCAGCACTTGTGCCTAGGTTTGCCTAATGCCACAGAAAAGCATCCTACAAGACAGGCTTGTTTACCACCCTGTGCGAGGCCTTCTGTTCTGTCCTGGGATCCGCCTCAATGATGGGATTATAATGCGTGGAAGCCTTTTATCCCCTCAGAGGATAAAGGAACTCTGAGGTATGATTAGAGACTTTAAAATGTATCACTTTAAATGAGGGTCTACTCAAGGCATGGCTATCTCATATTTTTGACCAAACAGCAGATGGGACATAGAATGTGTTATAGAACTGGAGGTGACTGGCACCACTGAAAACCATATTGGCGCTCACTGCCTGCAGCAAACACGAGAACAGGTGACTGAGGCATGCCCGCTTGCTTCTTCTTTTTAAATCAGGCAACGAGACCTAACGTATCATAGTTCCTATTATTTAATCGACTGTCAAAATGCTCATGTAAATGTTCTTCAAACATACATACAATCCCTCTTGGGATAAGTATGTTTAGACTCCCTCAAGTAATTCACCAATGTGTGTCATCCTTATGTGCAGTAGTTCACTCATTTATTAATGTAAGCTACTTCAGTTTAGGAAAATATTTATGTGACTGATAAGTTCACGTTTTGCTACTCATGCATGAATGGCAGAATGTCACCATTGCATCCCAAATATCCAGGAATATTTGGTTCAAATGATGCTTCTTGAAAGGCACATATACCCGTCCCCTGTGTGTGTGTATGTGTGTGTGTGTATACATATGGGAGGTATATATATATATATATATATATTCTCCATATGTATATGTGTATGTATGTTTGTGTGTATATATATATTCTCCATATGTATATGTATATATACATATGGGGAAGGGTATATGTGCCTTTCCAAGAATCATTACATATGTGTGTGTGTGTGTGTGTGTGTGTGTATAAATGCACACACACATATGGGGAATGCATATATATATATGCAGATGAGAGAAAGCTTTTTAGTCCAATATAACTTACTGATACTATGCATATAACCAAATTGTCATGTCAAATGTATCGTAATTAATCCTACTTAAAGGGCAGGGCCAAATGTTATATGACTAAACTGTTCCAAAAGGGAGGGGAGGAGGTTGCATTTAGCACAAAGCTCTCACTTTTTATTTTAAGTAGACATGATTAACTCAATGGTTAAAGACACTTTTATACCTATGATTTCAGAATAAAATATAATATTTCTAAATCCACTTTCATCAAATTAAAATTAATATATTTATATTACATTAAAACATAGACAAGCGTGTGTGGTGGTGCACGCCTGTAATCCCAGTTTTTGGGAGGCTGAGACAAGAACATTGCAGGTTTGAGGCTATCCTCCAAAACTTAGTGAAGCCTTCTGAAATTTAGTAAGACCATGATTCAAAATAAAAACTAAAATAGGGCTGGGGTGTAGCTCAGAGATAGAATGCCCCTGGGTTCAATCTTCAATAATAAAAAAAAGAGAGAAAAGAAAATTTAGACAAATAAAATACACCATGATCTGTATTCTGCCAAATATTTTAATTTATATAAAATATAAATATTTATTATTACATTTTATATGGTAACTTCCCACTCCTCATCCGACAGTGAACTAAATTAGCACCACATTCAGAGGGATGGTGAAAGACTATAATAAAATCTACCCCGTTTCATTTTTCTCAGACTTTCCTGGTTGTATAATTTGACAATTTTCATAAAACTTTTTCATAAAAAATTTCATCCAGCAGACTGTGTTTATTAGCCATTCAAAGCACCATGATGTGATTTGTGAGCGGTGCTCAACCTTGGACTTCAAAGAGCAGAGGCATAAAGATGCGGTTTACTGTCCTCCTGGAGGGAGGTGGGGATGCAGGCCAGGCCCCACATCTTGGTGTGCTCTCACTAATCCGTCCACACCTGCAGGAGCCCTCTGTGCTGCCGGTCCAGTCACTGTGGACCCTGAATTGCTGTGCTCCAATGCGAAAAGTCAGGTGTGACCTGGAAATTATATCTAGTAATTATAAGTCTGATAGACACTGTTCAAGGTGACAAGTGTCTTGGAGAAATACAAAATGAGCCTTTTACTTCTGGCCAAGACTGGTGTGGAATCTGAGCAGCCTGTTGCTGTCTGTTCCTGCTATTGCTTGAGTCCCTCCATGTTCAATCGCAGGGCGCATGTGGGTCTCCGTCCCCCAAGTTTTAGAATGCAGAACACTCATACGTGTACAATATTTACTTATCCATCTATTCATTTTTGTTTTGTAAATAACCCATTTTTAAATATTTTCTACTTTAAACCTACTTTTTATAAGTTTTCTTCTTTTTTTAATAAATTGGGTTTAGTTCTTCCAATACAGAACAAAAATGATTTTTTGTTGTTGTTATTGTTCCATATTAGGAAAATAACTTAATACTGTGCATGACATAAAAATGGAGTTTTGTCAGCTGATCACGGTGATGCGTGCTGTAATCCCAGCATTTGGAAGTCTGAGACAGGAGGATCCAAAGTTCGTGGCCAGCCTCAGCAACTTAGCAAAGCCTTCTGAGACTTAGTGAGACCCTGTTTCAAAATAAAAAAATAAAATAGGGTTGGGAGTGTAGCTCAGAGGTAGAACACCCCTGGGTTCAATCCCCAGTAACATACACACACACACACACACACACACACACACACAGTGACACAGTGGCTCCCCTAACAAAAACCATGGCTTGTCATTGTTTTGCAAGGGACTCATACTGATTCCTGAGTTGCTAAAGAGTAAGGCAGGAGTTTCAGGGTACAGTGTAAACCCTACAAAATCTAGATTCCTTTTTTCATCTCAGTAGTATGGCAAAAATTTGTCTCTCTTCTATTTCTACCCATCAACCCAGATTTTGAATTCTTAAAATAGGTTAAAATAATAAAAAGTACAACCAATCTGTAAGTTAACAATTTTGTTTCATCTTATATGTAGATCTGATCTTGTTAGAGTGTTATAAAAAGCCACTAATGCTGAGCATGTTGTGTAGATAATGCCAGATCATTAACCATAAACCTAATGGCAAAAAGTGAACTTTGAGATTTACTTGTGTCTAAGAATTTCTAAAACCCAGTAATACATTGTTCTCTGTTAAATAGTACCAAATACTTTGGCAGCTAAAGTTGATGAGAGTTTAAAACCAGGATGTACAGTCTCCCACATCACTTTTTAAAGATACTCCTACCAGTAGGTGAAAGGAACCACTTATTTTCTCAGTAGGTCTTATTTCTTGTAAATTTATCTAGTTGAAATAGAATCATTCATTTTCTCCCTAAATCATGGACTACACAACCATACAAATAATACATATTGGCATGCTTGGCAGAATTCTGTTTCATTTTTGTTCTAGTCTTGTATTTTCATCCCTAAATCAACACTTAAAATTTGTGTTTAATATTATCAAAGGAGATCCAGACAAGGAGAAACAAGACTCACTGAACGTGAATTTTACCCCATCTCCACTGACCCAGCCGCTTCCTCCTCCGCACACTGAGAGTAAGAGTCTACCCCTGCCTTGGTCATAAGTGCCTTCAAATGAAATACCCAAAGTCAAACCCGAAATTGCAGGCACTTCATAAAAGCCAGTCATGGTTTCACTCCCGTCTAACTTTTAAGAATTGATCAAACTGTTGTGCCAAAAGAGAAGTCAGAGTATAAGAAATTAGAGAGAGCAGCCAGGCATTGGAAATGGATGCAGAGCCATGCTCTCCTGGGCTTTACTGTGGGAGACAGGCAAGAAGAAAGACTAAAGAAGCTCCAAAGATGGTTGAGTTTTCCCTGTCTTGGCGAATGTCCCTGCATCTGCAGCAAGCCCCTGGCACTCACAGGAGAACCCTGCCAGGATGGGGTGTCCCCACCCTTAGATCTAGGAACCGGCTCCCCCTTGTTCTCCCACCCTCCAGGGTGAGCTCACTGAGGCTTGGATGTGGGGCCCACCACCCCCTGCATGGAGACGGCCTCTTCACCACCTACGCCGTCACCCCTAGAAGGATCCCCAGTGCCTACATGCCAGGCGTGGTCTCCATTTCCCTCGTGGGACTCGTCATGGACATGGCTGAATGTTGAAATGGTGTCTGTCAGGTTGGGTAAAGGACGAATCACAATTATAAAACAAAGGTCAGAGACTGAGAGGACAAGATCAAAATCCAGAGACCACGTTTATTTCAGGAGTCTCAACATTGGCTCTAAAAAAGAAAGAGTTGAGAAAATGTGAGTAAATATGTTTTAAAATGCAGAAGGAAAGCTTCCCGTGCTGAGATAAACTCAAATGTGCAGATTAAAGAGCTAATTAAATATTGAAAAGCATGAATGAAAGGAGACCCATAATTAGCCATCCAAGAGTGAACAACTTGCAGAGCAGGGCGGGATGAAGGTGACTCGCAAAGTTAAAGGAATTAGATTGAAAGGACGCTCTCCACGGTCCTGTTAACTGGGGAAGACAAAAGAGGAATTCCTTCACATTCAGAGTAAAAATTATTTTGAGGGTATTATCCATTAAAACTAGCATTGAACTCAGTGGAAAGATTAAGGGTATTTTAGACATGCAAAGCCCCCGATTGTGCAAGCCGGACACTGCATGAGGAGGAATTACTCAAGAACCATGACCAAGAAATCAGTCAGAAAAATGCTGGGGAGAATGGTGAGAAATTAAGCACTGGAGAGTATTGTTCAGTCTGGGTAAATGGAGGAATGATGTGTGTGTGTGTGTGTGTGTGTGTGTGTGTGTGTGACTAAAGATTGAACCCAGGGGCATTCTACCACCAAGCTACACCCCAAGCCCTATTTTATATTTTGAAACAGGGTCTTACTAAGATGACAAGAGTCTCATTATTTGCTGAGGCTGTCCTCGAACCTGCAATCCTCCTGTCTCAGCCTCCAAAGTACTGGGATTTCAATCCTGATCCCAAACCTCAAGGGCCAGTGGAAGGAAAGTGAACAATGGGTTGGGATTCTCCTTTCCTCAGGGAATTCTAGCATGGTTATAGATGCTGGTTGATTCTGAGCATGACTTCATAAAGTTTAATATTTTAGTAAAATTAAATTTTAATTGCTATAAAAATGGAGATGGGATATGAAGCTTTGAAGCTTCTGACTGGGTAAAAAACAACAACAGACAAGGTGTGGTGGGTAGCAGGTGAGAAATATGAGCTTGACAAGGATCCAGCTACGTGACTCTCGGTCCTTATCACACTGAACTATACTATGATGAGGGACTATAATGCACCAATAGAAGTATGGGAAAAATAAGAAAGTAGGTCATGAGCCTATTAAGGAGAAGGCCAGACATATCTGGACTAACACAATCTCATTAACAAAAACACAAGAACAGCACCTGGCAATCTTGTGATGCATATGGTGTATGTGCAGAATCATATCCTACATTTTTTTTAGATACTGGAGATTGAACTCAGAGAAATTCTATCTCTGAGCTACAGGATCTCTCTAGGTTTCTGAGAGTCTCACTAAGTTGCCAAGGCTGGTCTTGAACCTGTGATCCTCTTGTCTTAGCCTCCCAAGTACTGGGATTACAGGTGTGCACTGCCATACCCAGCTATGCTTACACTTTTTAAACACGTCATATCTTTAAAATTATCATGAAAGGGCTGCAGGCTAAGGAAGAAGGAGCAAGGCAGGATGATAGTATTGAGAGTAGAGAAATGCAACCTACTCCCCAGGCTTTGAATGAGAAAGAGGCGGCTGTGCTATGTGGAGCTGAACATGCTGTTAGCATGCTCCAAAACAATGAATGTAGGGGAGAAATAATGAAAAGTAACTGGATACATAAGGCCTAACATTGTCATAATCATAAAATACCTCCTCAGATGTGAAGGATCAAGTATATAATAAAAATAATTAAGACAGAAGATTGGGGAAAAGAATAATAATAATAATGGTGGTAATGATGACAATAAAGACCGGTGATTATTAAATACATACTCAGTGTGCCAGGTGTTATTCTGAGTTATTTCCATGGATTGATTGGTTTTATTCCACAGGTACCTGTGGAAGCTCAACTCAAAAATCACACAGCAGGAAGAGCTGCTGAAGGAATTCATCATAAATTCCTGTCTGTCAAAGTGTTGGTCTGCTAACAGTGTTCAGCTTGTCTGAACTATACAGTTAGCTAATATTTTTTGTTGTAGTTGTTGAACCTTCTAACAAGAGTCCTTCTTCTCTATAAGAAGTGAACGAGCCAGGCATGGTGGTGCACGCTTGTAATCCCAGTACTTGGGAGGCTGAGACCGGAGGATGTGGGTTTGCGGCCAGCCTCAGCTCCTTAGTGAGGCCCTCCGCAACTTAGTGAGACCCTGTTTCAAAATAAAGAATAAAATAGGACTGGGGGTGTAGCTCGGAGGTAGATGCCCCTGGGTTCCATCCCCAGTACCAAAAAATCAAAAACCAAAATAAAAAACAAACAAAAGCCGGGCTTGGTGTCACACGCTTATAATCCCAGTACTTGGGAGGCTGAAACCAGAGGATTCGGGTTCGCAGCCAGCCTCAGCTACTTAGTGAGGCCCTCCACAACTAAGTGAGACCCTGTTCCAAAATAAAGAATAAAAAATAGGGCTGGGGGTGTAGCCCGAAGGTAGAGTGTCCCTGGGTTCAATCCTCGATACCGCAAAAAAAAAAAAAGAAGTGAACATATGAATCCAATTTGATTTTGAATAAAATGCTCTTTAATAATTGACTCGAGACTGAAACATATTTAGAGACTGTTTACTATACAGAAACAAGGCAACTATTCCTATCCAAAAGAAAACTCAGGCAGTGGGGTGAAGTGACCCCAAAGATCACAGAGGAGGAGCGAGCATGGAGGAGCTGGATGGAGCTGGGTGTCTTGATCCTGGACCCTGTGCCCAGATGGCACCCGCTAAGAAATGCACATTCTTGGCATTCAGGGATCCATGGAACAAGAAAATGTAAGGTCACTTAGAGAATCCTCATGACTTTCAAAAGCAAATTGGCATGGGTCAAGTTCTCCATCCATGATGGGACATGCAGACAATTCATTAAGAAAGATTTCTCCTCAAGGTTTTACACACACACACGCATACAAACACACCCACACATGTGCATACACACGCATCAGCCAAATCACTTGGGTTGAATGGGGAGTGAAAATTGAAACTGAAATGTATTTGGATGTGAGTAAAAAATGAGCGGCTAGACCATCGTCTCACACAGGAGCTTGCCCATGGTTTCAACAATACATGTAGCCTGAGATTCAGGACAGAGTGAGTGTCAGAGAGAGAGGACAGAAGTCAGGGAGCCAAGTTCTCAAAGAAGGTACAAGCAGCAAAGTTACAGAAAATTAGACAGGGAATGCGAATAAAAGTGGAAAATAAATAATATTCTTAAAAAGAAGACTCAATAGGTTAAAGATTAAGGCCTATTCTCTAAATACCCAACTTTTGACCTATCTGGTAAGATAGATAATAGATAGACATAGATAGATGACATAGATAGAGACAAGACAAACTGCCAACAAAAATAAACAAAAGTTATTTAAAGTTAAAAATAGGAATGCCGGGCGTGGTGGCACACGCTTGTAATCCCAGTACTTTGGGAGGTGGAGACCGGAGGATCCAGGTTTGCAGCCAGCCTCAGCTCTCTCACTCTCTCTCTTTCTCTCTCTCTCTCTCCCTGTTTCTCTCTCTCTCTCTCTCTCTCTGCTTAGTGAGGCCCTCCGCAACTTCGTGAGACCCGGTTTCAAAATAAAGTATAAAAAATAGGGCCGGGGGTGTAGCGCGGAGGTAGAACGCCCCTGGGTTCAATCCCCTGTACTGAAAAAAAAATGTTAAAAATAGGAAGACTTTTAGGAATGCATAGGATATAATACATAGATTTGTACAAAGAAAATTGGTAAGCTAGCAAACATACATGATTCTCTAGGGAAACAGAACTGAATCAAAATAAATCAAAGAGATATAGAAAATCCACAGGTGCCAATATCACAGATGTAGAAGATGTTGTCAATAATGTCTTCCTAAATAGGCAAAAAGGGCAAAAATTTTACACCAATGGAAACAACCCTTTGGGACAGCTGGGTTGGCCCCGTCATTCTGAAACTCATCATGATGTACAATTACAATGCACCAATAAAAGTATATAAAATGGAATAATTCAGCCTGAGCCTGATTAAGGCTAAATTCCTATGTCTAATTATATGATTCACTGCTTTTCGTTGTGAGCAGAAAGTAAGTCTTCCGCACCATGTCTCTAGCATCAGTTTAAATCATTCCATCTTTAAATATAAGAACATAACAGAAAACTATATCTAAGAGAAATATTTGTGTTTTCATTAAAAGATTCATTAATTAATTGTGAAAGACAACTCTTTGAAAAAGGACAGTATCAGTATTTTTGTTGTTGTTGAATATTCTTTTTTCCTCAGTATTAGGGCAAAACCATATAGGGACAGTAGAGTGTGACTTGCCTTTCCAGTTAGAACATGCATTGAAAGGACAGACATTGAAACAGTGTGGTATCAGCTTGCGAAGTAGCAAATGAACGAATGAGGTAACACAGGGAGTCCAGAGCTACTTTCCCATAAACATGGCTCTGGCCCTGGATATGAGCGTCAGTTAAACCATTTAATTAGCAGAAAGACCTTTGACCCTTCTTAGTAAGTACTGGCAAATTAGCACATCTTACACATCTTATTGGGAAAGAAAGCATAATTTACATAAACACATTACACAATTTACAAAACAATTTCCATCTGGATTACAGAACAAAAACGTATATAATTATCAAAATATTTGTAAAACCAGGCAAATCTTTAACGCTGAACTTATAAAGGACAAGATTTGACTACATAGTAAGACAAAATAAATATTAAGGAAAAAAATCTGTATAAACAAAATCATGGTGAACAAAGTTAAAAACAAGTGAAAAGGAAAATATTAAAAATATATAACAGTGGATTACATTACAGAATATATAATGATTGTGAAACTCAGGAAAAAATTTAATTAGAAACATTTTAAAAAATGCAGCCGGGCAACTCAAAGAAGATATACAATACCAATAGGACCATGTTGTTGTGACAACACATCTGATTTAAATCAAAGAAAGGCAAAGTAAAACAACAATAAGGTATCACTCCTGCACATCATACTGACTGATAGAAGAAACAGAAGTAATACGCAAAGTTGAAAAAAGCGAATACAGTATTTGTTCCTGGGAGTTCGTGTAACAGAAACTGCATATATCGAAAATACAGAATTAATCTCCCATCAAGTAACTTTATTCCCAAAGAGCCTTAAACAGTGTGCTCATAGTCATGCAAAAATGGACTTATAAAATATAATCACTGCATTGGCATTTAATAGAGCAATAGAGAGAAAGGCCCGATGTCTAGGGATAGGGGAATTATTAACTCAATTAAGCTACAACTAGCCTGTTGAGTAGCGCACAGCAGTGCCAACATATAAAGGTGATGGGTGCACTATTGTTGGATAATATTAAGAATAAAACAGAAGATGTGAATCAGAAAGTAAAATACTAGAAATAATACATCAATAAATGTACAGAAAATCTACATCTATTTTATTTTGTTTGAGGTGCTGGGATAGAACTCAAGACCTTGTGTCTTCTCAGCAAGCACTCTACCACTGAGCTACATCCCCAGCCTTCAAAATTCTATGCAAATTCATAGAAAACACTTCTCCAAAGAAGGAATCCCAAGGAGCCCAGTGTTTCTGTCCAGGGAAAAAGTGACATTGGAGCTGGCAGTCAACACTATCAATGAATGGTTTTCACATTTTTCTTTATATATCTCTTTATTGCCTCTTAATTTTGCAATTAGATAATAACTAGTACTAGAACAGATATTACTGCCTGTAATAATCCTAGTGTCCTTGCAAGTATTTATTCTATTTTTCAGTTAGGAAAACCAGACTCGAAGACATTGCTATTTATTTTTTCAAACCTACATTTGCAGTAGTAGGAAACAGACAGGCTTTAAACCAGGACTTCCAGCTGCCAACCCAACCGTCCACACTCTTCTCTCTGTGGACTTGTCTTCATCACGTAAAGAATATCAAACATCACTGTGCATGATTGATTTCTTATTAAATAAAGGGACATGTGGCTACTTAGGTGTTCTTACCATTTTAGAAGCAGTACTTTATGAAGCAGCACTTTATTGACAATGTATTTTTATGCCTCAAAAGGATCTTGAAAAATTGCTTCATATATCTATTTTTTAAATATGCATTTGTTCATGCATTGTCATCTCACATCACAATGTAGTTCATGTGGGTGATAGTGACACACATGCGCACAGCACTTGGTGAGCTTCCCCCTGGCTCCCTCCCCACTCCATCCTCTTCCCCATACATGATATTGAGATTGGCATTGATAATTTCACATATGTACATAACATCAGTGGAAGTGTTTCCTTCACTAATTCCCCCTTTCCCCCACCACCTCCCTCCCCTAAACCCCTCTCACTGCTCCACTGGGGTTTTCCTTCCATCACCTGAAGTCCCTCTTGTAGCCTGATTACTCCTTAGCCTCAGCATATGACAGACAACATATGACCCTCCACTTTCTGTGTGCTTCATATATCTAAATGAAAGTCCTATGCTCAAGTTGCAGGTGAGAGATCAAAAGAAAAAAAAAATCTCTGTGTGACAAGGAGGAAGAAAATAGCGAGTTCTATTTCTTCATCCCTCCCGCAACTTCTACTGACTCAGAGAATCTCTACTTCTACATATGGTGGTGTGAGTGGAGCTCTCAACACAGCCTTTAAGTCTATTTTGGTCTTACCTCTTTTAGAATTTATATATCTGAAGGCCATCTACTTTCTGCTCCCCTCTTTGATAACCTACCATCTGTTTATTTGCTAAAATAGAATATAAAAGAGTGAGTGTCAAAGGATGCAATCAATGAATAAAACAAGGTTACATCTAAACAAATAATGTAAATGCATTTAATTAAGTTAGACTTCATGGGCTGCTAATTAACTGCTTGACTAAAATAACTAGGGAGCTTTAGGAAACAACTTGGTCTTCTCTTTGAAAACTATTAAACTGATTTGTGTGCATTGACGTCAGTCCTGAAGAAAATGTGTATTTCCAATTTTAAAAAAATTAGATTCAGCATCTTTCAACAAAATACCTGATTATGTCCTTAAGACATTTCCTAAAAAAGATTTAATAAATTTTAAGAGGCATGATTTTTAGTAATGACCTAGTCTCTATTTTAACGATGAACTTTTAAAATAATAAAACTGTTATAATTTAATTTATGTTCACACATAGTAGGATACATTAGAATATTGAAAGCCCAATTTATAAATCTGACCAAATGTTCATTTGTTCAAGGAAGGAAATGCTCTCTGCTAGATGCATTGGTTCCAGTAGACCTCAGTCTTCTAAGGAAGGTTATAGAAATTTAGCTTACTGTCTAAGCTTGTAAGATTATTCTCATTTTCTATAAGGGTATGCGAAATAGATATAATTACTTGCACACAGAATTTTACCTTCAACCAGCTCATGATAGTGAACCATAAACGTCACATGTTTAGGTTACAGAAATATTTTCAGTAGTCTCATCATCCTGAGGGTACATCAGATGGCATCCACATGTGCTCTAGGAGAAAGTTCTGCTTAGTTCCTCAGCTGGAACATTGCCCCTTATCTATTAATTCCAATTATATGGACATTTAATGAAGAAAGCCGGTTCCAGTCAGCATTCTTGCAGCTGTAATCTAAGACACTGACCATGTAACTTCGAGGAAAGAAGATTTATTTTCTTATGGTTTCAGGTTCAGTCCATGTGAGGCCGGGGACTGCGGATCTCAGGGCATGGTGGCGGGAAGCAGACAGAGGGAGAAACATGGGCTGTGCTCCTCACATCATGGAGGCCGGAAGCAAGAGAGAGCAGGGGGAGGAGGAACCATTTATATAATCCCCAAGGCCGTACCCCAGGGACCCACCTTCTCCAGCCATACCCTACTGGCCTGGGTCCCCACTCAGATAAATCCATTACAATGAATTTATCCACTGCTGGGATTACAACCTGCATGACTCAATTACATCAGATCCAAACACTGATAAATGAGCTCTTTAGGGGACATTTTATATCTAACTGTAGCAAAGCTATTTCCATGTATCTGTTTATTTGAAGATTTCTTCACTTAAAACATGTTTTCTTAATATGAAAACAAGTACACACACACAAACACACAACCTATGAAATAAAACAATGACAACAAAAAGAAATGAAGCTCTGCAGCCAACCCCTCGCTGTGCTCCTCTTGACTTAGAGTCCCCCACCCATAGTCTCTCTCCTTGAGACCAGATTATAACTCAACGTGATGCACAACTAAAACATAAGCACTTCCTACGACTGTGGAAAGCTTTATTCATGAGAACATAAGCTGGAAAAGGAGACAAAAATGGAGGGGGTGGAAGCCCCCCACTGTCCTTTCCTTGTCTGGATCCCCATGACCCTAACCCACTGCCACTCTTTCCCTGCTGTCCGGTCCTTCTCCCTCTGGGATCAGAACCTCCCACCCTCCCCTTCCCTTCCATCCCAGGTGGCACTCAATTTTCTCCACCCACGCCCTGTCTCAATCCAGAGTTACCTGAATAACTCCAGTCTTTCTCCGGTCCTAGCCAAGACCACGTGTGTTTGTGAAATATTCACCAAAATGACCAGAAATGATTTCTTTAAAAGGACTTCAAGGGACACGTGGTGATTTTTATGTAGGTCATCATAAAGTGAACATTTTCATTCCGTAGGACCAGCTTCTGATTGATAAAATTGCCCACGATTGTTTTAGCACCTCTACCTTTTTGTTCTTGGGAACTCATGACATATTAATTATTAGTTAAAATGCCAAAACATGGATTTCTGTTTTGTAGCTTTGATGAAAGGTCATAAATTCTGGTAGTAAAGAGGACTAAATTCCAAAACTGGTCCAATGACTATGTTTTTGTTTCGTTATCATCTATAAATACAGGGTGGCAGTAGGGCTCTGACAGCTACAATTGGAACATCTGGTTTACATATCTTAGGTGCTCAGAGAAATGCTTCCTTTATTTATTATTAGAGTGCTAGACGTGAACTACATTTTTTCTTTTTACCTTTTATCACATTTACACCTGCTTTTTCTTTCTAGTTTTATTTATGTATGTACTTATTCATTCTATTATTTGAGTGTGTGTGGTACAGGGCATCGAACACAGAGCCTCACATGGGCTAAGCAAGCCCAGCTGTATCACTGAACTATATCTCCAGCCCTTTGCATATGATGTTGAGACAGGGTCTCTCCAAGTTGTCCTGTCCAGTCTTGAACTTGCCATCCTCCTGCCCCAGCCTCCCAAATAGAGTAGCTGGGTTTACAGGCATATGTACCCACACCCAGTTTTCTTTCAAATTTTAAATAACTGTGTCTCTACTAGTTGCCTTCTTTGAAGACTGCCATTTTTTCCTGTTTTTTTTTTTTTACCTTTTCAAACTTATAAACAGTTGTAAGATACAAAGAATCATTTTATATCCTTCCTGAAACTTCCTCGGATGATAACACCTTATATAACCCTACTACAATGATGGGTACCAGGGATACAGCATTGACACATGATTATTATATCGCCTACGATCCTTATTCCGATTTGAACGAATGTGCGAGTCAGGATGGAATCCAGAGGCATGGGCACTGTGTTGGGCGTGGCAATCCTTAAGTCTTGTCTGATGGACCAGTCCCTCTGTCTCTCTAGGAGTTGACACATTTGAAGAAACTTGTTTCATAGACAGGTTCCCAGTTTGGGTTAGTATAATGTGCCCTCATGGGTGTGTCTAGGTTGCAAATTTATGGCCGTAAAATAACTATTGTTGCCCTTTCTTGGTGTTGACATGTCTAATTAATGGTGACAGTAACTGTGGCCCCTTGTTCAGGGCGTATCTGTTTGATTTCTCCACTCTAAGGTGACTTATTTTTGGTCTATAATTGGTGAAAATTCTATGGGCTGCATTTGGGGATCTTGTGAACCTCCCGTGTCTCATCAAACTTTCATTCTGCTGTGTTTAATGGGCATGGATGCTGCTTGCCTGAGACAATTAGTATCATTGTGCTTGCCAAATGGTGATTTTTCTACTTCACCATTTCGTCGATGTTCAGTCACTGGGACTCTATTTTAAGTGAGGACTTTCCCGTCTCCTCATTCATCCATTAATTCATGCAGGAGCGTGGGTGGCCATTGGCAGCTATTGTTATTTTGTTGTTGCCGAAATCATTGTAGATTTGTCTATAAGGAGTTCCTTCAAGTTGGCCCATGTGTTTTTGTGATATGTCCCACAATGTTCCTGAAAATGTTTTGCTTTCAAATTCTTAACAGTTAGCTGGGTGTGGTGGCACATGCTTGTAATCCCAGTACTTGGGAGGCTGAGGCAGGAGGATTGCAGATTTGCAGCCAGCCTCCGCTACTTTGTGAGGCCCTCCACAATTTAGTAAGACCCTGTTTCAAAATAAAAAATAAAATAGGGCTGGGGAGGTGTAGCTCAGAGGTAGAATGCCCCTGACTTCAATCCCCAGTACCACAAAAACAAAACCAAAGAAACCCTAACAGTTAGTGTAGACTAACTTTCCCCTGCCCCAGCCCAGGAATCAGGGATTTATGCAAGTGATCCTGATTTCTTTTACTAGAGAATGATATTTATAATCAAATCTGGGTGCTGTGTTTGTTGCTTCCAGTTCTCACTGTCTCTAGACTGTCTTAGCAGATGTAGGTGTAGTAGTCCTGCACATAACACATCCCTCCTCCTTTCCCTGAGTTCATGCGGATTCCTCTGACCTCAGTCGGGTGTCACAGTGTTTATTACATTCTTTCTTCCAACCTCATTCTAAATCCTTTATCTCACTGAGAAGCATGTCTATCATTATCCAAACAACATTCACTTTATCATTTTCTAAAAAATAGAAAACACAAAGTCGTTTAAAACTTGCTGATGCATACCCCTGTGAAAAATTAATTTGCCAGAGTGCCATATTTTCATTCATGTTTTTATTTTCAGTCTTATCTAGTCAAAATAGCATTTCTCAAGTTACTTAGGTTAGTTTTTTCTTTTGTTTTTTTTTTTCTTTCCCATCTACTTCATTCTATTCATGTTGTCCTTTTGTAAAACTATTCATTTGTTACCCTTTGTGTTAAAATTTGGGTTCCACTCATATCCTGGTTGATTTGTTTATTTTTGAGTATGCGAAGTGTTACAATAGTACTTATGCAGAGCCATGCAAAGCTGAGTGCCCCGGAACTGTCTGCAATCTTGAGCATCCCTCTCCAACATTGCTTCTTCCTCTCCTCCTCTCTGTCCTTCCCTCTGACCTCTTCCCCTCAAACACCTTCCCTGCCCCACAATCCTTCTCTTTAGTTATTGGTTTGCCATGTTTATATTTTCTTTTTTTCACAAATAAGGATACATATGTATACTTTCATATTTCCTGCTTTATCACATATAAATGGTAGCATACTATTTGCTTAGGCAAAAACATGCACATATGTACAAATACACATTTAATGATATAATCTGAAAAGGACCCCCTATTAGTTCCTACGAAGTTTCCTCATATATTTATTTGGTAAATAATACTCTACTTATGGATACAATAATGATGTGTCAATATACCATAAGTTATTCACTTTTTCTTTTATTGAGGTTATTTCCAATAATTTTGTACTTATAAAACTAAACATATGTCTGTTTGCATTGTTGGTGTTTATCTTCAGAGGAAATTACTAGAAATGTTATTGATGGGTCACAGAAAGGGCTTCTGTTGTTTTGTTAGATATTTTAATCCAGCCATTTAAGAGATTTTAAATTTCTCCTTGGAGATTTTATTGTACCTGCAAAATGATCATTTCTTCATAAATTTAGCATACCCAAAATACCCTTTCTCCCTGAAAGTCTTGGTTGATTTAATAGATTGTAAAGATTGTGTTTATGTTACTCTATGCCATTTATATGTAAGTATGCTTAGTTATGCAAATGAAGTAGAAATGTCTTGTCAGTTATAAAAATTTATTTTCTATCCTAAGTTCATTAAGAAAAATGTCAGTTTTTATTACCAGAATTGTATTCAGTACTGTTTCTAGAATTTATTTCTCAAATACCTAACCTTCTGTACACTTTGAATAAGTTGACCTTTAATTCTAAACCTTTCCATTTCAGTTTCTTTGCTTCACGTAGTTTTATTAAAAATAATGAATGGAATATATGCTTAATCATCAGATAGCATATCAATATTTTCTTTATATTTTCATTCAAAAATATTATTGTCCATGAACAATAAGAATACAAAAAGTTAATATAAAAAAGAATGAAGTAATTAAAAAATAGGCAAAAAAAAAATCCTAAACAGACACCTCCACAAGGAAGATATCCTGATGGTAAGTGCTCATATAAAAAGATGGCTCATATCACTATGGGAAGCAACTGAAAGCAACATGAGATGCAACACACACTATTACAATGCCCTAAATCCAGGGCACTGACAACAATGAATGCTGACAAGGATGTGGAGCAACCGGAACTCTCATTCATTGTTGAAAGGAGTGAAAATAATATAACCCCTTGGAAGACAGTTTGTCGGGTTCTTACAAAATGACCATAAACTGTGGTGTACTCAACAATGGAACAGTATCCAGCACTAAGAGGAAATGAGCTACTGCACCACGAAAACACCTTAAACACAGGCTCCTAAGTCAAAGAACCCAATCCTAAAAGTCTGCATACAGTTTGATTTCTACTATGTGGCATTAAAGGAAGGTAAACCTATTGAGATAATAAAAAGATGAGTGTTTGTTAGAGATTAGGGGAGGGGAGGTGAAAGGTGGAGCACAGAGGGTTTTTAGAACCCTGAAGCTACGATGCTATGCTGATGGGACATACCATATTTATTTGTCCACACTGTCATCACCAGGAATCCACAGTTTACACTAATGTTCACTCTTGATATCCACAAAATGTACAATATCAAGAGTGAACATTAGTGTAAACTGTGGATTCCTGGTGATGACAAGAGTGTCAATGTAGGTTCTCCAACTGGAACAATTTGTTGTGGGTTGTTGACAGTGGAGGAGGCTACACCTGCATGGGGGCAGGAGTATATGAGAACTCTAGATATATATTCAATATTGTTGTAAACCTGAAACTAATTTAAAATGGTAAGTCTGTTTAAATGGAAAAGGGATGATTGCCAGGGGAGTTCCACTTCTGGAAAGAGGGTGTTTCTGTATGAAACAGCCACATCTTCTAAAACACTGTTCCCCAGTGAAACAGCCACATCTTCAAAAATTTTCAAAACATGAACAAGCCATTTAGAGTCCATGCAAGCCAAGAAACATGTGTTGAAGAATATATACTTGTTAGAATAGTGAGAATTGGACATTTGAGCCTCAAGCCATCCCTCCCCTCACACTTAGCTCCACCCTGGGTGAATGTGGCCAAGACATGAGGACTGTCTGCCATCAGGTCCCATCGCATTGCTCTCGTCCCTGCTCTGAAGCACAGAGTTTGCATTCTTCTTGAGTGCAGCTGAGTTGTTCAAGAGCTCCTTTCCTCTGTCCAGCCCTACTCATAGGTAGAGCATCTACCCCAGACACAGCAACTCAGGAATGCTGAGACTCCAATTGTCCCCACAGCAGCTTGTGCCTGGGGTGGAAGTTCCAGGCCAGGAAGGCTGGGCTAAGAAGAACAGAGATTACTGTTATTGCCCAATACTATGATCTTGAGAGGGGTGATTCTTAGAGACAAGAAAGTCACCATTCCAATTCCATCTCTGGAGTCATGACTCGGGAATTTTAATATTTTTTGCAGTACCGGGGATTGAACGCAGGGCGTTCTACCTCCACGCTACGCCCCCGGCCCTATTTTTTATACTTTATTTTGAAACTGGGTCTCACGAAGTTGCGGAGGGCCTCACTAGGAAGAGAGAGAGAGAGAGAGAACTGAGGCTGGCCGCGAACCCGGATCCTCTGGTCTCCGCCTCCCAAAGTACTGGGATTACAAGCGTGCGCCACCACGCCCAGCCTATGACTCGGGAATTTTAACCATGAAAGAGGCAGTCCATAGATACAGAGAACATCAGCACTCTCCCTAAAATGAACTAGTGTTCTTTGGAACAGGGTAGGGAAGCTCAAACCTAAGGCAGCTCTCATACACAATGCATATGTTATTGGGAAGATGATGAGACAAAGCTGGCAGCTCCGCAAGAGCAAAACGTAAAGCATGAGGTAGCCATTCACCATGGAGAACCAAAGGAGAAACAAAGGAGATCTGTGTGTGATATAAACAGAGACACAAATTAATTGAGAGGCCAGGAAAGGAGACAGAAGAAGAGATGCTCTCGAGACCACTGGAGCATCCGAGGGACTGTGCATGTTCCTGAGGAGGCACCTGCTGGGAAGCAGCCCTGCAGATACCTCAACACTTCAGCGGAGGTGGCCTCCAATTCAGTACTCCAGCCAAGTCACAGAACAAGTGACAGGCAAGCAACAACAGGAGTAAACTCCATGACAGGGTGATACACATTCATAGGAATTATGAAATCCAAAGAATAAAAATTTTAAAAAAGTAGAGAAAATGATCAGAGCCTGAGAGATATGTGACACTATTAAGCACACCAACATATTTGCAACTGGAATGCCAGCAGTGGACAGACAGAAAAAGGGGCAGAAAAAATAGGCAAAGAAATAATGGAAGAAATATTCCCAAATGTGATTTTTTAAAGAAGCATTAATCTGCACACACAGGAAGATCAATAAGTTCCAAGTAGATAAATGTAAGGTGGTGAACACCTAGACACATCATAGTACAATGCTGAAAGCCTAAGATAAAGAGAAAAATTTAAAGAAATGAAGAAATAGATATGTAAGTTAACTAAACTGAGCTTGACAGCTGATATCTAAACAGAGATAATGAAAGCCAGAGGCAATGAGATGATGTGCTCACAATGCTAAAAGAAAAAATAATGTCAACAAAAATTTAGTTCCAGTAAAAGTATGTTTCAGAAATGAAGGTAAAATGCAGATATTTTCAGATAACTAAAAATGAGAGATTGTGTTTCTCTCCAACACAGCTTACAAGAAATACTAAAGGAAGTTCTGGAGGCTTAAAGCAAATGATTCCAGAAATGATTTCAAATTCTAATTAAAAAGACAGAGCACCTACAGGAAATTATGTAATCATGAAGGAGAATAGAAATACATATGTTTCTCCTTTATTTTCTAAAAGTTTTGAAAATTAATCTTGTGAAATAATATGTACATAGCCATGTTTTAAAATTTTAAACATAATGAATATAATGTATTTGACCATAATGCCACAAAGAATGTGTGTTGGACAGACCTGTGTTGGAATAAGGACATAACACAAGAGGATTACTCAAGAGTAGAAGGAGAAGGGAACCAACAATGTTTAATAAGAATGTTAACATAACTCTAAATATACATACTTACATCCCCTTCTTCTCTAGGTGTCTTTAAAATACTTAAATTTGTATGTAGTGATAATTATGATGATGTATTATTGTATTTATAATATAGATAATATGTATAAAAATAAAAATAAGTTGGGTGTGGTGGCACACACCTGTAATCCCCACACTTGAGAGACTGAGACAGGAGGATCGCAAGTTCAAGACCAGCCTCAGAAAATTAACAAGACACTGGGCAACCAAGCTAGACCCTATTTCAAAACAAAAAATTTAAAAAAATGGTTTTGGATATAGCTTGGAGTTAGAGTGCCTCTGGGTTTAATCCCCAGTACCACAAAAACAATAAGCAAACAAATAAATGATAAAAGGGAAGAGGAAATAGAATTATATAAAAGCAACATTTTCCTTACCATGTTAAAATAAAGTTGTTAAAATCTTAAGTAGATTATGATACACACGTGTGTGTATGTGTGTGTGTGTGTGTGTGTGTGTGTGTGTGTGTGTGTGTAATACTAGAGAGATAACTCCAAAGAATGTAGTGAAAAAATTTTAAAGGGATTACAATAGTATAGTAGAAAATATTCACTAAATGTAAAAGATAGCATTAAGGGAAGAATAAGGAAATAAAAAATTCTAGACATATAGAAAACAAAACAAAAACTTAAGGAAAATAGCTAAAGCTAGTTTACAAAGAGATGTCGAGCTATAAATGTCTACATGTAAAAAAAGACAATCTCATATCAATTACCTAACCTTCCAACTTAAGATACTGAAAATAGAAAAGTAAATTAAACCCAAAGAAGCACAAGAAAGGAAATAATAAAAATAGAGCCGAAAATAATGAAATACAGAATAGAAAAACAACACAAAAACGAGCAAAAACAAATGTTGGTTCTTTGAGAGCAACACAATTTAAAAAATCTTGAATAGAATTTTGAATAATAATAGAAGACAACTTATTTAAATAAGGAATTATAGAAAAAAACCCTATTAACAACCGTACAAAAATTAAAAGATTCTAAGAAATGTTCATCAAGGGACACTATTGGGAATGTGAAAATACAACAGACTGGGATATAAATATGGCAAATAATTTATCTGGTAAGATGCTTGAATCTAGAATATATATTTTAAAAGCTCTTATGGCTCAATATTTTAAAAAAAATCTTTAAAAATGAGTAAAGAACCTGAATAGACTTTGTGCCAATAAGATATGTGAGTATCTCATAAGCATTTGAAAAGCTGCCAACCCTGTTATCCATCATGGAAACAGAAATCAAAACCTTAATGAAATACCACTTGACATTCACTAAGATAGCTATTATAAAAAATAGGAACAACAATAAGTACTGGAGAAGATCTGAAGAAAGGGGGAGTGTCATACACTGGTTTGTGGGAATATGAAATGCTACAAGTTCTTTGCAAAACTGTCTGGCAGTTTCTCAAAATGTTAAACATGAAGTTAATTGATGACTCTTAGGTATGCACCCGAGAGAAATGAAAACTTATGACTATACAAAAACTAGCAAATAATTCTAGTTTCCAATATGACATAGCAGCATCATTCTTAATGGCCACAAAGTGGACAAACCAAATGTTGACCAACCAAAGGCTGGGTAGACAAAATGTGGTGTGTTCATATAACAGGACATTGTTCTACAATAAAAAGATAAGTACTGATACGTGCTGCAGCATGCACTCCCCTTGGAAGCACTGTGCTCTGTGAAAGAAGCCAGGCACAAAAAATTATGTGTTTGCATTTATGAAATGGCAAGAATTGACAAAAACAGAAGAGCAGAAAATATATTCTTGGTTTCCAAGGGCTGGTTGATGAAGAGTAAGGGGACTGACTGTTAATGTGATGGGATTTATTCTGGGAAGGACAAAAATGATCGAAATTAGGTAGTGGTGATGGTTTGCATCTAAATATCTGACGACCACTGAAGGGTGCCATTTAAAAATTTAATTTTAAAATATATAAGTTGTAGTTCATAATTTAATCTAAGTAGAGGGGTTATTATATTTCTCTGTAGATCTATATTTTATATGCATGCCTTAATATCTATTTATAATTTATTATCCATCTATATTAGGTTCCGTTCTTCCTTTTAATCGGATCACTTTTAGAAATCCAGTGTGCTGCTGTCATACATTTTACGAGTGTTCTGCAGGGAACTGTTATACATTCATGTACAAGGAAACATGATTATGCACAACGGTGATATTGAGTTTTTAAATTTCCTTTCTTGTTTATTATCAAATCTTTCTTATGATTCTAAATGTTCCATGCTAGTGTTCCCAGGAAATCTATCACACTTTTAACAAAAGACGTTGTGGTCTTATGGAAGAGAAATCTGAGCTAATTGTCTCTCCCCACTTCTGTTCCCATCATTTATTAAGTTTCATTTGGAGCTAACATGGCTGGCTCCCAAGTGTTCTTCATGTAATCTAGCCATGGAACTTACCTTCAGACTGTCTTCCTCTTATTCTCTTTTTTCTCCCAAGTTCTTAACCTCAAATATTCAACTAAAAGGAAAGTGGAAATGTTTTCCTGTTTCTCATTTAAAAAAGAGAAGAAAAAAGAGGAGGGAGGGTGTGGTGTGGGGCATTCTAAGTAGAAAACATGATTACTGTTCTCTTATACAGGTGTGTTAATCCAGTTCCTCAGTAAATAGACAGAATGTTCATGTGGGACAATTTCAACAGTCTATGAAGTTGTGCAGAGTTTGGGAAACCCAACAGGCAGTGGTGTACTCTATATAGAGTCCTTTTCCATCCAAAGGGCTGAAGGTTCAGAGGGAAGGTGGGTGACCTCGTCAAAGACAAAAGGTTGGTGGGGACAATCTTTAGGAAGGGAGCTAAGGGAACATGACTCCCCACTCACTCCCCAGCCTCTCTCAGACTCCCGTCAGGATGACCCACACAGTCCATGGGCCCTGGAAGCTTCTGGTCAGGAGGAGCAGTTGTCTAGTTCATGCCCTTCAGCCCCCTGGGTATGGAGGTGGGGGAGGGGGAGGGAGCCTCCATCTTAAGGGAAGATAGAGGACACTGATCCCAACAGGAATTAAAAACCCACCATGCAATAACTGTGCAAAAGAGATCAGTGCAAAAGAGACCACGGAAATCCAAGTCCTTAGGCACCCGTGTGCTCTGTCAGCATTATCTGATTTACTCTACAAAACAATATGGTTAAATGGGGACTATGATTTTTATTTCTTAAACAGGAAGCAGAAATTCACAGAGATTATTTGCCCAGGGTTACAAAAAAGTGTTGTTGGCAGGGCTGAGTTTTCATTCCAGGTCTAACTGACCCCAGGAGCATGTTCTCTCCATTATACAAAGTTGATCCTCACCTTAAAAAACAAAATGGTCCAGCCACAACACTTCTCCTCCATCATAAAAATATTTGAAAAATAAGATAAGCAAATGGTGCTTAAATACCTTGGCTCGTGATTATAGACCATAAATGAACTTATCCCATCCAGTTAGGTAAAAAAAAAAATATCTTAAAATGTCAACACTGTGGGTTGTGGTGGTGTAAAGAAGAAAGTAACTGGTATGTGCTTTGTATATAAATTTCAGCTAGGGGAAGGAGGCCTGGGGATCTTAGAGGACCCCTTACTTATTTAAACCTTTGTATGAAAATTTTAATTACAAACATAATGAAGCAATTAGATATGAATTCATTATTATCGAAGTTGTAAATATATGGAGGGACAACCAAGATTCAAACAAAGCCTAAAACATCTACCTTCTGACTTCAGAGAGACTGACACCGTAGGCAAAAGTCTCCTATGTGTAGGGAGGCAACACAGACGGACAGACAGACAGGTTGACATTCACTAGATGCACTCATTCAATGTTTGAGCCCTTTGCTTGCCCGTGTAGTCATTGAATGTCTAGTGTGTATTGGTGTCTACGTGTTCAAGGACAAAGCATGCATTGTTACTGTCCTTAGTGGGGCGCAATCTAGCAATGAAGCCATGCAGACATGCACGCATGCACTGCTAACTTGCTGAGAGGACCTGCAATGGGCCTCTGTACGTTATCTAACTCACATAGTACACCAGGGGAACTGTCTAAACTAGAAAATAGACATGATTAAACCTGACCCTAAAGCTAGCTAGGGGTGGATCCATGTGGACTGTGGTGGCTGGTCATTTCCTCCAAGAAGAATTGGGAGGATTGGGTAGGTGGAGAAGGAAAAGAAAGTCATATGTACAGTTTTCAGGAATGACGAGACCATGGATGATTTCAGGCACACTGTGGGTGTCTGATTATTCCGACACAGCAAACCAGGAATGTGGCATTCCTGGAATTCTCGTTCTGTAGTCCTGTGTACCAATACTGAACAGCTTTGATCAGTGCCCTTTGGTGGCAAGAACAACAGCTAGCACCAGACCTTTATTCCGGTCACAGGATGAAAATGCACAAAAAGTGAACGCATCGAAGGCAGGAGATTTGTTTCGAGTTGTCCGCCCATGTACATACAGGGGGATGTTTATAGAATCCACATCGCCAACTGCAGGCACAACAGAGGAGAGGCTTTCCATCTCCATTTCCAATTACCAAGCTAGAACACTTCAAAGCAAGTAAATCTAAAATCCAATACGGGCTGTGCCAGCCTCGCGAACATGAGAGATGTGTCTATTTAATAAAGAGGATTTCGGAGGCTGGGCCCGAGAAGAAAGGCGGCATTTCAAGGCAGTTGTGTGTGTGAGAGAATTCGTGGGACAAACTGCACCCCGGGAAATCATTGTCTTAAGGCAACACTATCAACTCATCAGATATGTGTAAGTGGGCGCCTCGATATTGTGCTGTGCCCCTCAATATTGTCATGCCTGCATCCCTGTAGGAAGCCAATGAGTGGCTGTGCACTCTTCAAAGTAAATTGCACTCTCTTGGCTATGGCTGATGAGTTTGCCGTTGAACCAGCCTGGCAAGTGAGGTCCCCGAGCCTCCTCATCTTCTTCTCCATCCTCTCTGAAACACTTCAGGGAATGAAAATCTCTGACAAGTGACAGTGGTGGGCACTTGCCTTACATCTCTCCTGAAAGAGGAATTTGAGCGCGTGCATGGGAGGCATATTGTACCACCTTCAAGCTGGGAGTAGTAGAGTTTCTTAGACCATCGTAATAAGGTCATGACTGCCAACATCTAAGTCCAAAAGAAGACTGGGAAATTACTTTTAAAGCCCCAAATAAATCTTTCTTTAGATGGTTCAGATATGATACTACTTCTCAACCAAAAGGAACGAACCTCAACAACTACAACAAGAGAGAATGAGTTCTGGTTTGGATAGTTGATAAGAGCCAGAATCTGTTTTTGTATTTATCCATCTATTTAAATTGACAAATAAAAAAATGCATGTAAGTATCCCTTACAAGGTGATATTTTGGAATGTGGGTTCATGGTGAGCCATGCTCTTCCGTCCTCCTGCAGTCTTGGTTTCTGGCCTAAGTCAATACTGTACCTGGCTCCTCTTCCCAGCCTTCACTGGGCTGTGATCTCCCCTGATTCTCCTCCTGGATGTTCCCTGCCATGCTCATCCCAGATTTTCTGAAGGGGGGCCCTTCAACAATGTTGCTCCTCAAGGTTTGGTCTTACCCAGTATTTTCTTTTTACTTTATATAATCTCCCTGGAACTTACATTTATTTTCTTATTTAATAAAACCAATTGTGAGGTGGGTATGGTGGCACAAGCCTGTGATTCCAGTGTTTGGGAGGCTGAGGCAGGAGGATAGCACATTCGAGGCCAGCCTCAAGAAACTTAGTGAGGCCCTCATCAACTTAGTGAGACCCTGTTTCAATAATAATAATAATAATAATAATAATAATAAATAGGACTGGGGGTGTAGTTCAGAGGTAGAATACCCTTGGATTTAATCCCTAGTGCCACAAAAAGAAAAAAAAAGTTAGTAAAATAAAATAAACTATTACTATTCATGTATTTCAGTCACTTAAACACATCATGAGTTCAAATTCATGTTTCTGATTGCTTAGCATCTCTTAAACATCTCCTCCCAGTCCTTTGAACTTCCCCCAATCCTCCTGACAGCACTGAATTTTGCCAAGTCTCACCAGTTACCCATGGTCTTTCAGTTATCCATGGCTCCTTCTCTTTCCTCACTTCCAAGTCCTGCTAAGTGCCTCCTGTGCACATTTCTTGGACACCTCTCTGCATTCTGTCCCCTGTCGCTTCTTGAGTTGTGTTTTTCAACTCATTCCATGGAATATCATAGCAGCCTCCTGCCATCCCCACCTTGCCTGCATTTTCTCCTTCCTTTGGTGCAATTTTTATGCTGCTGCCATATTTATTTCTTTTCTGAAACACATTTTATACAACATCCTTGTTTATGACTCTTTGGGCAGTGCCTACGCTCTCCAGGCTGCTGCCCCTGGATTTCCACCCAGAGCTCAGATCACCACACCCTGCATCTCCCTGAGCCTACCTTCCCTCCCTCCCTCCCTCCTTGTTCTCTCTGATGGACACCACCACCCCACTGTGTGTCCAGCTCCTGCCCCCTCTCAGCCTACAAGGTTCTGTACCATGTTGACGACTCCTTTGTACTGATTCCAGCTTCCCAAGGGTGGCAGATCCACTGTGGGTGTTTCCTGTGTGGAAGATACTGCAAGTGCCATTCAAATTTAAAAATGGGTAGAAGACAGAACATAAAGATTTTTGCAAATAATGAAAGTTCCCTAAGAATGTTTTTTTAGTAGCTTCACTAACTGGTAATGGAAATTATGCTTTATCTTTCTCTTCTGAATCATTTTTATAACCATTGTTCAATTCATCTCTTTAAAAAGTACACAACCCTCAGCTACTCAGGAGTTAGAGGCAGAGGGATTACAAGTTCAGGACTGGCCTTGATCCTGTCCCAAAAATAAAATAAAAAATAAAAAGGGCTGGCAATGTGGCTAAGTAGTATAGACCCACTGGGTTCAATGCCCATCAACACACACACACACACACACACACACACACACACACAATTCTCAAAAGTTGTGGAATATTATTTTCAAGAAATAACAATTCTATATCAGTCTACATCTACCTTTTGCCAAAGGACATGAGGACATTTTGAGGCATTTCTGATGCTCTCTAGAATATAGAAGATATGTTTGTTGACCTGACCTGAGGCTTCCATCTGGTCCGCTGCCGCGGGCATGCATGGTGTGTATTTTCCCAGAGTCCCCAGGACGAGTGAGTTCTAGTTATCCTCATGTTAAATGGGTCAGCAATGTTTTCTTCTCCTATCTTCCCTTTTCTTTCCTTCCCTCATCTTACTCTTTCTTCCCAGTGCTTTGTAGGATCACCTCCAAAATAAACTCATTCTCCAGTATGAATGAGAATCTACAATACAAGAAGAGTAACAGGTCATTACCCTCATCAATGGCCACATTTTACAGGGACCTTTGACCTCAGAGATGCAGGGGTTCACCACTGTGATGTGATGGTGAAAGGCAGTATTTCTGAACAAGGATAAGGGAATATGCATGTAATGTGTATGGCCATTAGCAGGTCTCTAGGTAGGTAGCTCCTTTTGGAGTAAACACTTTGACTTAATACTTGTTCACAGTGTTCCTTGGTCCTGCATTGATTGGAACAGTTTGGTTGTTTAAACATTTTTGCTCGAGGACAAAGAAGTTGGATATGTTAGACACAAGATTTGAACCATCAAATTATGAGGACTGTGCAATTGAGAGGCGAGAAGGAATCCCTTTAAACTGCAACTACATAGCCTGTTCATTCTCTTCTTTGAAAGGAATACGTTTTTAAGTTATTCTGGATGATTCCATTTATTTTTTGTAGTTTATTATGGTAAGCAAACATGAAAAGTACTTTTTAATTATTTTAACTCCAACTAACATAGAATTTTAAACTACAGCAGATCTTCTGTTTCTTATCATGATAAAAATACAGGCCATACATTGGAATCTTTCCATGTAGATCTTTTTAGGTTTAGTTTCAATTTTTCTGAGCTATATTTCACTCTCTTTGGGGTCACTGTCATCAAACAAACCTTTGATTATTGAGTATGTGGCATTCTAAGTAAGAGGATGATTAAAAAGATTAATCCTGTGGACAGGGAAGTCAAGGAGCAGTGAATACGAGAAATAAAACTGTTTAAACTAATCTCAAAATGAAGAGTGCAATCTTATTCTGTTTTCTGAGAAACTCTGATTGTATTAATGTTTATTATATTTTATTTTTGCCATTTCATGTGTTTATATAATATATAGTATGTGTGTGAATTAGAAAGTGAACCTCCTTAAAATGTTCTTTGACTTTTTATTCATTCTTTCCTTCATTGCTACTAAGAGGTTCTTACTCTTAGCTTCTGTGACTTGAACTAATTTATAGCTGAGAAGATAAATAAAACACTCTCATAAAACTGAGAAATGACCCCAAATGTAAACCGGTACAGCTGGCCCACAGGAAAGAGGTCACATTTGCTGTCTTAGAAATTAGCACAGGAAGAGACAATACAAATATAAGCATGCTGGAAATACAAGATATTTTGCTGTGCTTTTCCTAATAACCAATTGTCAGCGGGTTTGCTAAATTAAAAAAAAAGATAATGTGTGATAAACATCCTTGTATGGTTAGAGTCAAGGAAGCATTAAAATGTGCTGATTTGTTTAACTTTTTACACATGGTCTAGTTAAAAGAAATCTAACTCAAAGAACGACACGTAAAAATTACTAACGATGCTTAATCTGTGTGAAATAAAGTCTTTTTTGCAAAAGCAGCCCACTTGCACTTTCTTGACAATTTGTTCTGTGTTTCAAAGAGGTATGATTTTTTACGCAATCATTTTTATAGATTCTAAGTGAATTGTGTTGCCCGTGAATGCAACTTTCTTTTAAAGAGACGATGATTGCAACATACGAATTATCTTGTCATGCAGGGTAAAATTATATCATAGTAATAGATGAGGGGAAGACTGAGTTCTAAAAGTGGCCTACATACTCAGTTAAATTCATGTTATTACCCAGCATGGGGGAAGACCCGGCAGCCACTGTATTCCCTCATTTCACATTGTCCAAACCCAGCTCAACTTATTGTACTTTTGTTATAGTCATTATAGTGTGTGCTAGGAGATCTGACTGCATAGGTTTTTATCCTTCTGCTGAAATTCTTTCTTTTTCTCTTTATTATCTTAATAAAAATCTTATTCGGATGGAAATATAAAAAATATGTCCCTTGTTAATGAAATACATTTCTTGAGTTGTCAAAAAGGTATAGTTTGATTAAATATTCTTTGAATGGCTTTAGTATATTATGTAAGGCTGTTTTGATGTGTTTGTGTGTGTGTGTGTGTGTGTGTGTGTGTGCGCGCGCGCGCGCGCATCAGTGTTTTCTAGAATCCTCTAACCTCTCAGTTTGTGGTTGTTTGTGTGTGTGTTTATGTTTACCTTAGTTTCTCAGCTTTACTTAAGTATTTTCATCACTTAGCTTTTCCAGATTTGTTTTGCCTAGTTTCTCCTCTTTTCCCAATCATATCCTGCTGCAAACAATTTAAGCAGCAGTGCAGGGCAAGGCTGGGTTTGCACGGGAGGAGATCCCGGCTTCTGCTCGACTTGGGCAGCAGATGGCGCTAGACAAATGCGAAGCTCCATCCATCTCATTACGTGGCTCCCGTGAGATGCTTTGCATCAGAGCAGATTCAAATTGCTTTGCTCTGTAATTCAAATTTAGAATAAAATCTATGTTTTATAATTCGTTCCAGAGAAATTATGGCTTTGGTAGAAGAAAAATAGGTCACTTGTCAATTCTGAAATATTAGATACTGTCACCTATTACAAGGCCAAATCCTATTTTCAAAGTGAGAGTCAGTGCCTTCGTGTATTGTCAGAGGACTTGGGTATAACATTTGCTCATTCACAATTCTTACTCTGACTTCAATCCTGTGTACTGAAAGTAATAGGGTATAGAGAAAGCAAGGAGAATCTTTCAAGATCTGTTGGCCGAGCACTTGCCGTCACACAATGAGGGAAGATGGGCATCGGACATGCTCTGAATTCTAAGTGCCAGGGTAGATTTTCAAGAGAGAGGGAGGAAGGAGGAATGAAAACAAAGAAAATGAAGGAGAAAAGAAAAAGAGGGGAAAAGATGAAAGAAGAAAAGGTAAATCTTATGGTAAATCAAATTCATTGAAATCCACAGAAAAAAATTATAATTTTCCCAGGCTCTGAATCTCAATGTATCTATTCAATGTGTTGATAGTATATTGCGTATACACTATATTCAGTCTACTCTATACAGATATACTGTAATATGATATACAGATGAATCAAATAGGAAAATATTTGTATATCAAGGCATTAAGAATTCAGATATAATTGACACATGACTGCTAGCTATTCTACATGGTGAAATGAGTTATTTGGTAACAACAGATCTCCCTCATCATACCTTTCTTTTCCATAGGTGTAAATAAGTGATAAAAAACTATATAACAGCTGATAAAGAGTCAAAATTAGGAGACAGATTGTAGAAAGCAATTTCAGAGAGTAGATTGCACTGTGACCAGTTAAGCCATTGCTTGTTCAATGCTGCAAATCACATGCCCACAGTTCATTCATCATCATGCAAGTAGGAGGCTATTTGGAAGTGATAAAGGTTTCCATTTGTGACTGGTTTGCGGGAGACCTAGACCAAGGCATTATGCAATGCCTGCCTATATAAGAGTTTTAAGACAAAGATAGTTGATAGAGGGAGGGAGATGATAGATGACAGATAGACTCACAATACACACAGTGGTCATTTTCTACAAATGAGATTGCACATTTATTCTTTGACATGGCTCATTATTTCTTTTCCTTCCATCCTTCATTCCTTTCTTCTTTCTGAAAGCCATTCTTTACCATTTTTTGAAGGCAGTTAAACAGTTCTTCATTTAAGCACCGTAGGTGGAGTAAACCGTGAAGCCATTTGTAGAAAGCACACTGCCGAGGCGACGGCAGCTCTGGCGTGGTGGTGGTCCTCTGTCTCTGTGGGCTCCTCTTCTTTTTTTTTTGCACATTAATATTTCAGTTTTTATTATGCAAAATTTTAAACATATACAAAAGTTATGAGTGTGGGCTCCTCTTCTATACACTGAACCTATGATCGTTGAGAATATTTGGGGGAAAATTGCATCTGTACTGAATATTTGCAGACTTTTCTTTCTTAGCATTAAACAATACAACAAAACAGATATTCACATAGAATTTAGTTATTTTAACTAATCTAGAGATGATCAGCAGTATACTGGAGTATTGTGTAGGTTATATGCAAATATTATGTCATTTTATATAAGGGATTCAACCCCCGAGCATTTGTTTTTATCCATAAGGATTAATAGAAATTATCTCCTGAGAATACCAAGGTACACTGTCACATATTTCTATAAAATAGTTGCTTTGCATTTTTCTAGACTGTAAGCTTCTTGAAGTGAGGGACTGGAATATTGATATGATTTGATTAGTTCTCCTCTGTATTGTCTATAAGCACTGGTTGCACAGATGGATGGAAAGATGGATGTGTTTACTGCTATGTAGAGTCCTCACCTTGAAAGAAGTGGAGTTGCTTCTGGTCCTCAACTTGGAAGCAAAACATGCTCCCGGGTGCTACAAAGACCACACATAAAGCCTAAACACTTCCAGTCAACTAAGACCACCTCAAGGAGGAAAATCTTCTTGATATTTGTCTTAGAAGTAAAAATTCAGCCAAGTGTGGTGGCGCACGTCTGTCATTCCTGTACTTGGGAGGCTAAGACAGGAGAATCACAGGTTTCAGGCTGGTCTCATAAATTTACCAAGACTCTCAGCAACCTAGTGAGACCCTGCTACAAAACAAAAAATATAAAAAAGTTCTGGAGGGGATAGCTGAAAGTAGAATGCCCCTGGGTTCAATCCCCAGTACCAAACCAACAAACAAAAAGGAGTAAAAATATTTCTCTGGGCCAATTTGTAGTTTTATTTCATGATGAGTGTCCTAGTTTCTTTATCATCACTGTTAATATGTGTGGTGCATACATAGCACACATACATACCACAATTACACACCACACACACACTATACACATCCATATCACACATACACAAAATCACATACCACACCACACACAAATGCTACACACATATATACCACACTTACACACAATTGCACACCACACATACATATCACAATTACATACCATGCATACATACCACACACATATATACCACACAACACATACCATACATACATACCACAGTTTCCTACCACACATACTACACACATACATACCACACATAAACACATTACATACTACACCATGCACATACACTATACACATACATGCCACATGAACATACTACCCACATTTGTACCACACAGTGCATACCACACATACACGCCACAATTATATACCATACATACATACCACACATACACATCACACATGCACATACATTCATACACTCTGCAAAGTACATATCACACACATATATACCACACAGCACACACCACACATACATACCAAAATGACCCACCACACGCACACTACACACATACATACCACACATACACACAATTACATACCATACCATACACATACACATATATACCACACATATATACCACACACGTATGTACCACACAGAACATACCACACATACACACCACAGTTACACACCACACATACATATCACACATGCACATAACTCATACTCTACAAAGTACATATCACACACAAACACACATACACACCACACACATGGTCATTACTTTTTGGAATGGGACTGAAATGTGAATGAAGAAATTATTTTTTTGGATATTTTTAAAGAATTATGAATTTCAAACCTACACACAATACCCACCACGCAACTGTGACTATTGACTATTGGATATCATTTTTACTTTTCATTTTTAAGTAGATCAGCCAACAACATCGTTTCATAAACTCAGATGCCACGATCTAGCTAGCTTCATGGCTGTGGCCAGTTCACAGAGTGCCTGCGCCCAAGCATCCCATAGCTCACCTCAGGTCCTCTTGCCAGCCATTCCCCAGGAAAGCTGGAGGTAAAACAAATGAAATACCTCACAAATTTAGAGAGCATGCAGAAAAAAAATTAGTAGTACTCCACTCTATAATATCTAGTCAAATATCTAGTGTTCAAATTTCAACTAATTTCATTAAGGTCAAAAGAATGTTTTAGCAACCAAGGTTTGATCACTGAAAGAGATCCATAAACTGCAGTTGCATGACAGGTCTTTTAATTATCTTTTAATTCACAGATGCTTCCCTCTTTCTCTCTCTCTACCTATGTACTTATCTGTCTCCACCCTCTAGATTCATTTTTCCTGAAGTTTGTAATACGAGTGTTACTAAGAGGTTTACGAGGCAGTACTGCAAAAAAAGAAAAGGGAGAGAGGTACTGGGAGAGGGAGAGGGAGAAGGAAAGAGAGAGAGGAGAGGAGAGGAGAGGAGAGGAGAGGAGAGGAGAGGAGAGGAGAGGAGAGGAGAGGAGAGGAGAGGAGGAGGAGAGGGAGAATAAGGTGTACATTTCAAACTCCACTGCCCCTGCCCTTGCTCTCTTTGCGGCCTTGGAAGTCACACAAGCTCACCTCAGTTCCTCTTTGCTCATTTATTTGTTTGATTTCATTATGCTCCTGTTAGGATAAACTGAGTTAAGATGTTTAAATGATTGACAGTCGAGCCTGACAAGACCCAGGTAAACTACAAGTGTTCTCAGGGAGACTTGCTGTCACTCAGAGGCCCCTCTCCCCCAACACCACAGGAGAGGCTCTTGGGAAACTTACTGCTGAAGGGTAGTTTCAAAAAGGTAAAAATAAGCACCATACAAGTAAGAGGAACCACTCAAAGTCCCGTCGCGCTTTGGGATAGTTGGCGGACTAATATTTGATTTTCGCTTATGATTTTAAGAGAGCTGTTTTCTATCTGTGGGATGCTCTGGTCTCCCCACTGCCCTGGAGACTTGTGCCATACCAAGAGAGCAGTAGTAATAAATGTAACAGAACACCAACGTGGTGGATGCTTGGATACACAAGCATTGACAGGCATGCAGGCCTTGGTTCCACTTGGTTACTTTCACGTGCATTCTCCTTTTGTGACCCAGCTGGAAGTGCCACTGTGCGGAGACCCATTGAGGGTGTTCAATAAATTCACTAGGGTTGAGAACGCCTGCTGCATTAGAAATGCCATTTGTATCAACATGCGGCTGGAAGCATCCGAAAGTCTAAATCTATGAAAAAAAGAAACAACAGCCTGGCATTAGAATGGAAATATAAAATTCCCCAACATGATGTGGAAATCACCAAGTTGCCTACAATAGCTGTGCACACAATTCTGGCCCAGGCAGGACAGGACCCTATGGACTCACTCATGCACATTGCACGCACAGGTGCTTCCTGCCCTCTCAGCCTCTTTAGGCCTCCCTGCCTCTCAGCCCTAGCAGCTGCTTCCCCCTCCAGCTCCAACCACAGCAGAGCAGCTGTCACCAGCAACCCACCGGCACCACTGAGTGCCCAGCTTCCTGGGATGAGCACAGTCTCTCAGGCCAGACTCTAAGGCACCCGCAAAGTCTCTGAGTCATCTCAGCACCCTGGATTTAGATGAGGCTCCATCCTTGCAGAACATGGTGTCTGGCTCCATCTTTTACAGCCCAGAGGGTCGGGAAATGCGTTCCTGTCTCTCTCAGATGGCATGCCGGACACACTGTGGCTCCCACAGATGCAGCTCTGTCTAGGAAGCATGGCCAGCTTCGGCATGTGCCATCTTGCTCCTGCTGACCCCTTCTGTGACATATTCCTCTCTACCCTTGTGCTGGATACACTGGAATTTACCTCCTGATGGAGCGTGAGCCTTGAACACTGGCTTACCTGTGCTCCAAGAAACAAAGGTGAATGTGTGCGAGGACCCTTAGCTGCATCCTGCTAACAGGGACATCTGGAAAGGCCCATCTCAATGAAGATCAGCTGTTTATATTCAGGGACATTCAAATTATGTCATTCTGAGCATCCTTAAAGAAAATGGAAGTACAGCTCCATTCAATGGTTTATGAACTATATTTTTAAGTGAAATAATACACTGCCTTAGAAATATAATTAATCACCTTTGCCTTTTGGAGTTCCTAAATCTAGCTTTAACTTATTTTTTCATTAAAAAAAGAATATTTGATAAAGTAAAGATACTTAATATATGGTAAAAATAAACAGATGTGTGAAGTATTTTCATTTCTGCTTTTTATAAAACACATCTTTTGACTTTTTAATAAAGTATTTTCATTTTTTGCTCTATTTGATAAAACATTTTGTTTCTTCATGATGTGTGAAGGCATTTTAATGCTGCCCTAATTTCCTTAAATATCCATATAAGCAGCAAAAAATAATGATGATAATAAGAAAAAACTCAGGTTGCCCAGCTAAAATGTTATGGTTATCAGCTTCAGGTCTAGTTCTAACTGGTCCCCCATCCAGTGTCTCCAACCCAAACACCACACCATGAATGGTGTTTTCATCCCCAGGTGAGAATTGCTGCTTTGTTTTGGAAAGAGTATATCATGGTACCCTTGTTCATCTTTCCTCCATTTAGATTAACAAAAGTGACAGGCTTTTATTTTTATTTTTTATTTATTTATTTTTTTTTTTGTGGTACCGGGGATTGAACGCAGGGGCGTTCTACCTCCGCGCTACGCCCCGGCCCTATTTTTTATACTTTATTTTGAAACCGGGTCTCACAAAGTTGCGGAGGGCCTCACTAAGGAGAGAGAAAGAGAGAGAGAGACAGGGAGAGAGAGAGCGAGAGAGCTGAGGCTGGCCGCGAACCCGGATCCTCCGGTCTCCGCCTCCCAAAGTACTGGGATTACAAGCGTGCGCCACCACGCCCGGCCTATGACAGGCTTTTAAATAGTAGTGTTAAGAATAATGATAGTATGGGAACTGATATTAAAGTTGTACAAAGAGCTAAACTAACACCCAAATTAGGGCTTAGCACTTTTTTAAGCAATGTCTATATTTTACTTTCTTTATTTTCTCTGCTTTGCAGATGAAGACACAGTGACACTATTGCCAGAGGACCCTGGTGTGGTTCTTAACGCTCTCTCCCCAGGTTGGGGAGACAGAGTGGATAATGGAAAGCAGGGATTTGCAAGTGGTGTTTACACATTTACCAGCTTGGAAATTGATTTTAAAGGATGCACAAAATGTCTGAAAATACCTAGGGCCATTGTGTAAACATATGTGTATACAGGCAGTAAAGGCTTCTCCAGAGAAGCGTGCTTGATGTCTGTGACAATGTAGTTAATGTGCAATATCGTGATGACATAAAATATGGAGAATCTGCGGTCAGTTAACTGTTGCTTTGTGTATCAAAATGAATGCACTTATGAGAGTGATCCATAGCACACTTCTCTAAGCTATGGAATCACAGAGGGCATTGATCACTTGCATGGCACCTTGCTGGAGAATCCGCACACACCTCAGCTTGCTCCAGCACGTCCTTTCTCTCCACACCATCATTCTGTCTCCAAGCTTACAATTCAACATCATGAAGTTCAGTGCAAGGTGATGCAGGATACGGCATCCAGGGAAAAAACCCAATGATGGCAGCTGCGGGTCTGTGGCTTGCAATTTGCTTTTGCAAAAGTAAAGAACTTTTAAATCAGAGTTTGGCTGGGATTGGAAGTATTAGCCTCACATAATTGCAGCATAGAAATAACTAGACCTCACTGGAATGTCCTTCCTTCTGTAGGGTACATTCAGGCTCTGCACTTTAGAAAAGCCTTTCAAATAATTAAGTGTTAGTCAACTATGTAAAGAGGAAAGAAATTAATCAAAGGCTCTTTCATGACAAGATATATGAACACTGGGGCAATTCATTTTCTAGAAGCCAGTTGATGAGTTGGGAGTGGCCGTCAATTTGCATAGTCTTTAACAACCCCCAATTCTCCAGCTTTCCTAGCCTGGCAAATGATTAGCAAGGTGCACCAAAAATTTACAGCTGTGACAATGGATAAATCAAGGTGGACTTAAATGACACGTGTTGGGTTAGTATCACAAGCGACCTTTTTTATTTTTATTTTAAATTCCAAGCTAAGCATTACCTTCTGGATGGTTTCATTTAAGGGGAAAAAAAGAAAAAAAGAAAAGAAAACTTTCAGAGAATTGATGATTGATGATTAGCAATAATAAGACTAGCCTCTGAAACTTTTGTACTATTCCATCATGTTGCATATTAAGGAGTGAGAAATCACCAAATGCGATGACTCTGTACAGATGATGCGGTCACAACAATAAGAGCGCAGCAAGTAAGAACTCCGCATGGTGGAAAGGGACGTCTTTTGCTTTTCATCCATTACCTTTTGTTCACCATAACTGAGTAGAAAATGAATTTGGAAGATTGAGTTTGGAAATTATTTTCCATGCTGAAACTTTAATCTTTTCTTTCTCTCTTTCCTCTCTCTCTCTCTCTCTCTCTCTCTCTCTCCCTCCCTCTTCCTCTCCCTCTCCCTCTCCCCTCTCTCTTTCTCTCCCTCTCTCCTTCCTTCCTTCCTTCCTTCCTTCCTTCCTTCCTTCCTTCTTTCTCTTTCTTTCTTTCTTTCTTTCTTTCTTTCTTTCTTTCTCCCTTTCTCTCTCTCTCTCTCTCTCCCTCCCTCCCTCCCTCCCTCCCTCTCTCTCTCTCCCTCCCTTTCTCTCTCTCTCTTTCTTTCTTTCTTTCATTGGGGATTTAACTCAGGGGCCTTCTGCCACTGAGCTACACCCCTCCAGTCCTATTTTATTTGTATTTTGAAACAAGGTCTCATTAAGTTGCTGAGAACCTCACTAAATCGCTGAGACTGGTCATGAACCTGAGATCCTCCTGTCTCAGCCTCTGAAGTACTGGGATTACAAGCATGTGCCACTATGTCTGGCTTTATTTTTCTTTCTTTCTTTCTAAATCTGGCCAAGGAAAAAGAACAACGGAGCGAGCATTTGAGTTTTGTTGGAGATTCTTACTCAGCTATTGACAAGCTGTGTGCCACAAGGGAAAGAAAGGTCCTGGCTTCTCTGGGCCCCCATTCACTCAATTGTAAAAAGAATTAGTACTACTCTTTTCTAGGGAGTAAAAGTGCCTACCATGAAGTAGAGGCTAAAATGCATTTTTTTAAAGAAAAAAGCATGGAATAGACAGACTACTTTTCTAAGTATTCCCTTGGAGAAACAATTAGGGGAATGAGATCTGTAGCAAGTTGCTCTTCAAAGGCAGGGGTTATTATGATTTGGTTTTGTCAGTTTGGGAACAAATCCCTGGAGAAGTCAATAGATTCCTGGACTTATATAATATTTGCGAGAGATTGAAGAATCAAGAAAGTGAAGAGATTCAGTGCGGATTCTGAGAAAGCCTAGGAAACTTCGCTTTTGTGGGCAGTTTTCTGATTTAAGTGGTCATTCTCCTCTAGCAGTGATGTCATCAACCTCACAGTTCAGGAGGATGTAATTGCGGTCTCTTTGAATTAGCTGTGCAATTGGACTACAGTTATTGATGGCTCACACGGGCCTAGAACCATTAAGGTGTCAAAACCAAAGCGACTTAATATGACATAATACCAGGTTTTTAAATTTAGCTCTTGCTCTGGGGTCACATCTCAAGGATTTCCTGTATAAATATGCACTGACAGAGGTAAATTTTTAAAACGAATTTTCAAATTATCTGCATAGGATGAGTAAAGCGCTCCACCAGAGATTTTTCTTTCCATCTCCTGATTGAGTTCCGTTAAAATTAAAGAGAAAAAAAAAAGTGTCTTAAAATGCCTAAAAACAAAGAAGAACAATTGTTAAAATAAGACCTTTCAAGAACTAGGTAATATGGAAATCGATCTCTATTTTTAGTTAGGGTGGAGCTGTGCTCTTTTATCTGAAGGAAGCATGCATGAACTTTGTATTAGAGCAGCCTTGGGGAATAGAAAATCTACCTGCTATCCACTGTGTGAGGAGAAGCGCAAAGCTGGGGTGTATTGTACCGAGATCTGTGCAAAAGGAGCTGTAGGGTCATGCACAGTGGTGGAAATCCTGCTAGAATTGGGGGTGGAGGGATGAGCAGCATTCTCCCAGCATGACCTGCTAGTCCTGCACATGGCTGCATCTTTGGTACAGTGGAGGGGGAAAAAAAAATGCATGGAGCCATGTATTTATTACTCAAACTTATCACGTAGAGCATAAGAAAAACGAAGGAACTGATTTCACCTGCTGATTTTAATGAAGTAAATTACAAGATTCCTAATGAGATTTTCTCTTTATTCCAAACAGGGGCAATACCTATTATTTTTATAAGATCACTAAGCCGGAAGTTTTGGGTGACTGCAGATATTTTAATTTGCAAAATAAGGTGCTCATCAGGATGTGGGAGAATCATTTCAGTGCATGTTATTAAGAATAAACAAGAATTGGATGGGTTAGGAAAATGTCCATTGAGTTATATAGGTGCATATGTAATATATATAATTGTAAGGTGAAATTTAAATAGGCGTTTCAGAACACCAGTGCAACAGGACAATTAAACCAAATGTGTGTGCATATGTGTGTTTGTACACATATGTCTGCAAGGACAGAATCTAGTATTTCAAGGATAGCAGTCTGATCCTTTTAAATGCCGTGTAAACTGAAAACAACTTCAAGAATACAAACTTAGTTTCAGCCAACACATAAATATGATCAAGTCTTTATTGTCTATGTGGGAATTGTTTACTGAATTTCTCTAAATCATAAGGTAGTTTCCCTTGGTCATGCAGACGCTTTTCTTTAACCCAATTACTAGAGCTTTTCATATTCTCTGTGGGTTTCCATTGAATAATAACATTGTTAAATTAATAAAACAAATAAGTTAAATGATAGCATGAAATAAAGATCATTATTAACTTTGACAAAGCATAATTATGATGATGACTTTGCTATTTAAAAAAAATCACATTTGCAAAAACCAAATTATAAATTAAATCATGTTTCCTATTTTCTGGGCAATGATTTCCCATCATAAAAGTGGACAGTGTAAGGAAGTTTACAGAGGGCAAAGTAAAGAAGAAATATGTTTAAGTGGATGGAATATTAATACATTTTAAGTTGCTGTCTTCATTTATATTGTAAATATAACATTACTACTTTGTAGCTCCAAATTGTGTGTGTGTGTGTGTGTGTATGTGTGTGTGCGCACATGCACCTATATTTCTCAAAATGGTAGGTATGTCTTTTTGAACACTTCAGTAGCAACTTGGATTTCCATTTGTATTTTGAGCACATTATTATAACGAGAGATAAATCCTCAGAAATGATCAATTTAATAAAAATATACAGATGAAGTTTTAAATTATAATTTTAGAGACTAAACTCTATAAATACAACGCCATTTCATATGTAACATGGCAACAGAAAGCATTAATGGCCCATGAAATGAAAATGCTATTAATATAAAGCATGATAAGATTACCAAATATAGATATGCATTGGATCAAATATAAGTCAATTTTGAATAATGCCTCAACATCTATTTTAGGATCCTTTTATGAAGAAAAGTACCATTCCACTTGCTCTTTGCTTTTATTTTAATTTATACCATTTCAAAAGGCAGTTTTAAGTCAAGGAAGAGCATATGTACATAATTTCATTTCTTTCCCTAAAGGATTTGCATATTCTGTTCAAATTTACTCCAAAGAATGGAAATATACTAAACAACACCTTCATGAAAAATGTAAATTTTATTGCTTGTATTGACCAAATTAAGCATTCATTTTTAATGGCAAGTTGGTAAAGCTTTTATTATTGATTAATCCAACTTGAGAAATACACCTATTTAGATCTGACCTGGAGGCTCTGCAGAGCCCCAGGTGGAGGTGGAAGGTGGGCAGGGTATGTTGTTTACATGAGGGTGAGAAGTGGTTGTGAAACTTGTGGGTTAAACATGCAAGAATGGGAGGGTTGGATAAAAAATAGGAGCCAGTTACCCTTTGCACTGCAATATTCAGCAGAGAACTGAATGTTACTAGAATGTATATAAGATTAGGAACTAATGTTCCAGAATTTGAATGTGTGCTCTTGTCTAGCGATTCTCACGGAGAGGGAGATAAAGGTTCTCTTTACTGAGGCTTGTAATTATATCATAGTTGAGTGAGGGCTTCGGTGATTTTTTGATGTTAACCTGACACTCGCTGCTACGTATTGATAACTTATTATATACCATGTCCTGTTCTAAGTTTTTTTTTAATACGTTTTTCTCACATCATCCTTAAAACACACTGTAAGATCATTTTTTTCTCCCCATTTGGAGATTAAGGTAACTGAGGTGAAGAGTAAGGAAGACTTTTTCCTGTGCTTTTCGCTAATGATCTACATAGACCCAGTCGTTTGTGATTTCATTTTATGGTCTTGGCTGCTGAGTGTCCAGACTCATCCAGATGGGCCTACCAGACATCACCAGTAGATAACCAGCCCACCAGACATCACCAGTAGATAACCAGTTCATGCTTTCCTTGATCTATGGGAGCTTTGAGCAGGTGCCTCCTTCCAGGCTTTGAAGTGGCCTGGTGACCGCCCCCACTCTCATTTCCATCCAACCTCTCAGGGCAGCAGGGTCTCCCTTCATTTCCTAGTCACCCCTCAGGATCCTGGGTTGTGCATCCTAAGCCCTTGGGGTCAGATGTGGCCATTCTTTACTGCCTAGCTAATCGAAACCCTTCTCTGCTGTTGTCTGGTCACATGGCTTTAAGCACCTTCTTGAGGTTGTCACTACCACATTTGTATTTCCTGTCCAGATGTCCCTGAACAATTCCTCCCATCCATGGTCTTTCTCAGGTCCATAAATGGCAATTCCATAAGGTAATTCAAGAAACCCGAAGCCTTTGTTGATTTGTTTTTCTCGAGAGTTGCACCTCCAATCTTTCATCTTTATCATTGGTTCTAATATCAAAATATACCCATAGCCGGGCATGGTGGCGCACGCTTGTAATCCCAGTACTTTGGGAGGCGGAGACCAGAGGATCCGGGTTCGCGGCCAGCCTCAGCTCTCTCTCTCTTTCTCTTTCTCCCTCTCTTCCTCCCTCTCTCTCTCTCTCCTTAGTGAGGCCCTCTGCAACTTCGTGAGACCCGGTTTCAAAATAAAGTATAAAAAATAGGGCCGGGGACATAGTGCGGAGGTAGAACGCCCCTGCGTTCAATCCCCGATACCGCAAAAAAAAATATATATATACCCATAATCCAGGCATCGTGGTGCAAGCCTGTAATCCCAGTATTTGGGAAGCTGAGACAGGAGAATCACAGGTTCATGGCCAGTCTTTGCAACTTAGTGAGGCCCTCCACAAATTACAGAGACCCTGTTTCAAAATAAATAAAAATAAAAAAATATATAGGGCAGGGGGTGTAGTTCAGAGGTAGAAGACCTCTGGGTTCAATCCCCAGTACCACATACGCAGACATACTCATCAACTAGCTGCTTCTCACCAACTCCCCCATCACACCTGGTCCAAGTCACAGCGATTTTCCTTGGTCATCACTGGGCACTTTACTCCATCTCCTAACTATTCATTCTGCTACTCAGTATAACAGGTACTCAATAGCCACAGTGATTCTTTGAAAGGATTAGCACAGTCAGATCATCATTCCTCTGTGCAAGTCCTCCAGCAACACCCCATCCCAATCACAATAACATGGAAGGAAGGTTCTGATGATGACCACCGATATTCCAGACCATCAAGGTTCCCAGTGTCACTCTGACCTCCTCCTCCCTCTATCAGAAGACAAGCCCTCCTGTTGTTGTATCTCCACAGTCCTACTTGTTTTTATTCTTAATATTTAATGTGTGATATTCTATGTACTTATTTTATTTGTGTATTTATTTTCTAACTCTCAAGTATAGGTATAATGAAAGAAAAGTCTCCCATCTATCATCTATCTATCTATCTATCTATCTATCATCTATTTATCTCTCCCTCTTTCTCCCCCTCTCTCTTTCCCTCCTGTTTTCTAGGCTCAATAATTATCCGACATATATTATGGATTCAATATATATAGCTATAATAAATTTTGAAGACATTCCCTAGATCTTTACATTTTGAGCATTATTTCAAAACATAGAAGCTCCAGTATTCTTTATGCTATACCATATGTAAAAGTTCACCCATTGCTTGGAATTGTTATGTGGAGATGTGGTGGAGAATATCATATAGTTTTGGGAGGATATATAATTTTGATAAGTGTTGACCTCTGTGACCTCTATGCAGATAATTTCCGCTGACAGCACTGGATCCTATTGGCCTTTCCTCTTCAACACCGATCCATGCCATTTCCTCCATTTCCCTGCAGATACCAAGTTCTACCAAGTAGGACTTATGTAATAACGATTATCATTGTCATTGGTTTTTAGTGTCTAGGAAAATGATGAGAAAATGTTATTTCTTTTTCATTGTAAAAAGGCATCTTCTGTGTGGATTGTTTAGAAGGGAGGCTTATTACATGGAGATACAGGAAGAGCAATCCTGGTCCCTCTAATTTTGCACACCCCCCTTATGGCTGGTTATTGAATTGCAAGGCAATCTCAGCAGGCAGGCCTGACCTTGAAGCAGCCAAGAGTGCTGATTGAAGCTATTATGAGCAAAAAGATGGCATTATGCTGAGTAAATAAGAATCGAAAATAAAAGGAGTGGGTGAAAGCTGTAGCATCCATATTCAGATCTGTTAATTTCCTTTGGGAAAGGCTGGAGTCCATTCCCAGAGATCGTTCCTGCAATAAAGGATTCGACCAAAGGCCTATCCAGTCTAGTGTGGGTGTATGTAGGCAAACATAAACACAAGTCCAAAAAGACTAGTTTTAGTAGGAAATGTAACATTAGGGTACTACTTGAAAATGCCAGGTGGCTAAAATGAATAGCAATTAATATCTTCCTCACCCTCCAGTTCATATGTGGTCCTATGTCAGATAGGCACTGTGTGGACTAATTTTTTTTTACTCTAATGGATAGAAAGCTAAAGCCCTTACCATGCCCGCAGTGAACACAGTCTTCATGCTAAGATCCCCCCTGCTCAAATGCAGAGAAGCTGCACCCTTCCACACTGGCCCAGGAGCCCCACAAATGTTTCAGGAGAGCAACTGCTTCCACTTCAGCTCGGAGCGTCCTCTTTGTGCACCCAGAGAATGGCTGGCTGGATGTGGGTGTCGTGCTAAGACTTCTTCAAATCACCCTTGGACCCAACTGCAATCTCCACCTCATCTCCAGTGCTTCCCAGCTCCTGTTTTATATTTGATCAGATTATTCTTTGAGCAGATACTGACTAGAGACATTCCATATGTGAACTCAAGGCACCTTGGTAGGTGCTGTGAAAGCTGGGTTTTACCTTCTAGAAGAGTAGATAAAACATGGACCTAAGTAACTGAAGTATAACGTAACCAGTGCAATTGTCTTAATGAGATTCAGGTAGATTCTTGTAGGATCCGCCAGAAATGAGTCTCCTGGTTGGGGCATTAGGCATATTTCAATTAGGGCCTGCAGAAATGGAGGAGTTGATTGAAAAATCTTTGCATCTTTCCTCTATGTTCTTTCTTTCTTTCTTTCTTTCTTTCTTTCTTTCTTTCTTTCTTTTCTTTCTTTCTTCTTTCTTTTTCTTTCTCTTTCTTTCTTTCTTTCTTTCTTTCTTTCTTTCTTTCTTTCTTTTTTCTTTAACCCTAATCTCTCAAAATGCACTGACAGGGAAGGATCATGTAAACACATGAGAACAAGAGTTCCTGAAACATTAATATTCCCCAAGGTATAGATTGTAATAAACTATTCATTTCTAAGCCTCAGAAGTGAATTTCTAATGGTGGAAATACTGCACAAGTCAGAGGCCATACATATGACATTTCTGTTAGGGAGACCTCCTTACAATCCTTATAATTGCAATATGCAGGGAATTGCCTTTCCCAAGTATACTCAGTGAGCTATTCGTAGTGGGTTCCTGAAGTAGACTGTGAAGAGCTACTGTGATAAAAAATGCTGAACACAAAGGAAACAGATCTTTGCTGATTTTCGCATGTCTTTTTCATCTGTTTCCTGTGTATTTTTCTAACTCTAATCGCCTAACCTTTCCGATTTACTCTAGTTCTGCATTTCTAATGTTCTACGTGTAAGACTTCAAGCGTCGCACAAAGCTTAGAGTTAGGAGCTGCTCAACTTTCCTGCTTTTAAAGAGTTACTCAGACTTTTAAAATTCAGTTATCATCAATGTTTAATGCAATTGCTAGTTTCTGTCTTCCATGTTACCATCAAGAATAGGTAATAATGTCTTGGTGGAAGCATAGGATGTTTCCAGGTGTTGACCAGGTGTTCAGCAAGTATCCCGTCAATCCTTTCCTCTGGTTCAGTGCAGCATGGAATGCTGCTGGGTTTGGTTGTATGTCGAGGGGCCACCTTTCCTCTACAAAGCCTTCAAGCTCTGGGCTGAATACAGCTTCCATAATATTGCTTGTTGTGCTAACTAGAGATGGATATTTGATGCCCCTTTTCAGGAAGTCTTTTTCTCCAATTATCCATTGCATCTAGCAAGACATGAAAGGTTAATAAAAAGTAGTTCAGGAGATAAAAATCATTAAAATTGGGCTGTGTTTTAGAGATTGTAAAAGAGAAAAAGAATTACGAAAAAGTGGATCTAATTTAAGCCAAAGTCAAATATAAAAAAGTCTATTATAGAATTCTGGCAAATAGCTTTCCAATAGAAGGCCCAAGTCCAATCCATTTGGATGGCTCACATTCATATTAAAATCACCTTTGACTCCCTTGTTCCCTCAATTCCCATACTCAATAACTTACCTTTTTACTGCAACAGATCTTTTTTTTTATGTCTATGGCTTATCTTTTCAATGATGCTGCCAGTTCTAAGAAGGCCTGGATACTGATGTCACTTAATATCTCAAATACAGAGTGAGAACAGGGGTGGCATCCAGGACACTTAGATGTTGACTGAAAAGCCTCTCTCTCAGCTCCCCAGGGTTCAGGCATTGCTTCTCGAGTTTCCTACCCATTGGAGGAAGAGCAAAGACATTCAGAAAAATAATATCCATTGTTTTTGATATACATTTTTTTAGCATCTCCCAAGAGTGTGCAATAATAGGAGGCAAATAATACATTTACTTTAAGCTATAGGTTTTTCTACATGTGATTTTTTTCTAATGAAACTTCATTTTAATGAAAACATGATGTTTTCAAATATTTTAAGATTATGAATATACTGCCCATGTGAGATATAAATAATTTTTATACCTTTATTGTTGCATTGTAGTCTCACATCACAGTGAAGTTCAGAGTGATAGAGACATACATGCACACAGCACCTGGTGAGCTTCCCTAGCTCCCTCTCCACTCCCTCTCTTCCCCTATCCATGATATTGAGGTTGGCATTGGTAATTTTGAAGTATTATAGGACTTGGATCTTAAATCCCTTGTTTATATTTCAGCGTAATGTTTGTGGGTTTGCAGCTGGACTTCCTCAAGGACGTGCTACACTACCTACAGTTCTTCTTCTTAACAGCATCTAATTACTTACACAAGTTTCTTTTACTTGCTCCCTCCTTTATTCAGCGCGGACTGAACACCTGGCATGCTAGGGACTTGCTGTGTGTTTAGAAGAGAGAATCAAGACAAAGGGTGGTTCTTGCCATCAGATGCCCCAGTCGTTTCTGGACCTGAGTGTCTGGGACAGGATGGGTCCAAAGTAGAAAGGTCTGTGGTTATGTTTTCAATATTTTTAATATGCTTTTATTGGTACATTATAGTCTCACATCATAATGAAAATCATGTGGACAGTCAATATTTTTAAAAAGCTTAAGGAAAATGATCAGAGGGTCAATGGCCAAAGGTTGCATTGGCAAAACGAAACAGCACAGTTCCTTTTCTTCCTTTTTGTGGGAATAATATCAATGTAATGTACAATGTTTGTTTTTGCAAAAAAAGAAAAGAGAAACTGACTATGATTCATATCTGTATTCTGTGGTAAAGGTGATAATGCTCATTATTTTGAAAGGCTGCTTCTGCAGGGAGCGTAAGTTCTTCGCAACAGGTACTCTGCTCATGGTGGGAATAATTAAAGGAAAACGTTAGTGGTAACAATGTGGAGCCAGGAAGCTAATTGTAGACTTCCAGATAAGAGGACATGCTGCTTATCAGTCTAGCAAATTGATTCAATTTTCTTATTTATATATTGCAGCACTGGTTTCTACCTTAAAATATTTGCAGTAGAAATACTTTAAGGTTTTAAGGTAGAAAGTATTTGTGACTGATAAATATTATTCACTCAATAAAAAGTATGTAACATGTATACTTTTTTTTTGCAGTACTGGAGATTGAACCCAGGGGGGCTCTACCACTGAGCTACACCTCCCCAGCCCTTTTTGAGACAGGGTATCGCTAAGTTCCTGAGGCTGGCCTCAAACTTGTGATCCTCCTGTCTCAGCCTCCCAAGTACTGGGATTACAGGTGTGCAGCACCATGCCCAGCTGAAAAGTATGTACTTTTACTTAAAGTACTATGATTACTAATAGTTTTTCACCGATTCATTCAACAAGTTCTGGCATTTGACTTGTTAAACCTCATGCACCCTGCTAAGAGATGTGGACATGAATAGAAAAAGTTGTGTTTTTGCATGTAAGGTACTTATAATCTTCTGGTCAGTAGAGAGGCACTAAGTTATAATTGCATTGAAACACAGCTTCCTCTTAAATTGGTCTATGCAACAGTGCAGTATTTTAATTAAGGCCTCACCATGTTCTAAATGCTATTTGATACTTAATTATTTAATTAACTTCTCAAAATAATCATGTAGCTGACATTGATATCCCAATTTTATAAGAAAGGTAGCTGAGGCTTGGAGAAGTTAAGTATCTTGTCCAATTTGTAATGATAATTAGTGTATGGTTTAGATTAAAATCCAGTTTGTGTGATCATGAGGCCCCGATCCTTAGTCATCCTCTGAATTGGTCCCTCACTGGGAACACTCAAGAAACCAAAGAAAAATTGTGTTGGTGGCCCAAAGGATGGACATTCATTCTGGATACCAAGATAGAAATTCAGAAGATACCAAGCGATGTGTGCATGTATTTATGCATTACTTTGAACCCCATTATGATGTATAATTCTAATGCACCACTACATGCATGAAATAATGGTGATAACTAAAGACCCATTCCATGTCACTCTATGGCTTGTAAGTTCCGAGTTTTCATTTCACATTTTCTAATTTAACCCTCATTAGCACAATGTGGACTGTCAGTATCACCTCCTATGTATTAGGATGTTGCTGATGAGGCTTAGAGATCTGGAGGACTTGCTCCAGTTACCAGAGAGTCAGGGAGGCCTGGCCTCCCCCTTAGATCTCATAGTTCATACTGCAGTCAGCTCATTCCTTCTAACCACACTGCCTTCGATGATTGGATGGCTGGAAGATGAAGTCATTAGCAGCTAGGCGAAGATGGCAGAGAAAACACAGGCTGTGATCAGATATACATGGAATATCTATATGTATATCTGTGGGGCATAGGTGTGGGGGCTGCATAACAGCCTTAAAACCCTGCAGCTGGCAGGTCCCTGCATGGGTTCTAGGTGGGAGGGGAGTTTGGATGTCCGCAAGAATAGGGTTGGGGCACACTGGGGAAAGAGGGAGTCCTGGGCTCTGCCAGGGGCAGCAGCTGTGGAGCCAGGGCTGGGCTAGTGTTTGCAGGGTGGGCAGGAATAAGTTCTGTGGTCCTATTTCACACTTGTGCACACTGAAGACTTTGATCTTGGGGCCTCTGAGTACAGTTATATTAGTGAGATGTGCAAGAGAGAGGCTTTTTGCTCAGAGATGGTAGAAGTAAGCAGAGCAATCCAGAGCATGCTTTCTCTAGCATGCAAAGCTCAACTCTACCAAGAAGACTTTTAAAGATAGATATTTAATTAAATAATAATTCTGCATCAAAATTGGTATTGACCTTTGACTCCAGGAGAAGTGAGAATTCTGAGTTCCGCGGCCATGCAACTTCACGTACAAACATGTTAGGAAGCAAGTTCTTGTTAATCGGAGTATTAAGTGAAAAACAATTACCATACTTCATCCCTTCAGGCTGAAACACATTCCTAGTCCATCCTTTTGGAGGGAACGGCACTGCAAATGGGATGAAATCCCATTCCTTCTGAAATCGGGGGTTTCTTAGCGCTTTTGGAGCATTAGTCCAAATGTCAGTGGCCAGTTTTTGCAAAGCAGAGGTGAGAGGTGTGTAACGTGCTGAGCTCAGTGTGATGTGACACTCATGCATCAAATGGAAATTTTCATTTAACTTCCAAATTTAATTACTCTAAGTGGAAAATTCCAGACACTGACCATTCATCTACTTTAAATGGCATGCCTTTCCAAGGAGCATGAGTAAGACTTGTGCCATCCAGCTCCATCCTGCCCAGGATGTGAATCATTCCCTTTTTCAGAGTGTGCACGGTGTATATGCTACCTGCCTGTTACTCAGAGTAGCCATCTTGCTTATTGGATCCACTGTCACTCTATGGCAGTGTTCATGCCCAAGGAATGCGTACTTTACTTAATAGTGGTCCCAAAGCATAACAATATTGATGATGAGGATTCAGCTATGCCAAAGAGCGGCTCTAAAGTGCTTCCTTCAGGTGAAAAAATTCAAAGTACCTGACTTATTAAGAGAAAGAAATCATATGCTGAGGTTGTGAAGATATATAGTAAGAACAAATCTATCTAAGAAATCGTGAAGAAGGAAAAATAAATTTGTGCCAGTTTTACTGGTATCCTTCAAGTGCCAAAAACAATGGCCCCAGTGTGTGACAAGTGCTTGGTTGAGATGACAAGAGCACTGATGGTTGATCTGGTAGCCTCCATGGCTCAGACATCCTCTTCCCTCGGAGTCCTGGAACATGTCCCCATGGACAAAGAGAGACTACCGTGCCCATTTGGAGCCATCACTTACCTTTTCTACCCTCATGACTTGGCTGTACAGTCTTTGAGACTTTGTGCTAATGTATTTCCATGCACAAGTGTGTTAGCCGTGACTGGCATGCGCTGACCTTTGGACACGGCTTGTTTAGTGACTAAGGAATCGCATCCAGAAGGAACGCCCCCCCGAGCTCTGAAAGGGTTGAAGACTGGGAAAACATGTGCACAAGCAAACATTTTAAAGGTTGAAAAAAGTGGCATGTGTCCCTTGGTTTAAACCATTCTCCCTTCATTTCCATGTATTGTCACTAATTGTTGTGGCCGGCGAAGCTGCTGTCCACCTCTCACTGTCACTACTGTCACCCCGCCTTCCTGCAGTCAGCTCCTGGGGTCAGATGAAGGAGAGAGGAGAGCTGCTGCCAGCTGCATCCTTCACACCCAGTGCCTCCTGGAGCATCTTTGAGACTGTGTCAGTCTCCGTCTTTCACTTTAGACATAAAATCATTTGGATCTATCGGACATGAGATTGCCTATTGGAGCCCTCATTAATTAGCACTTCTTTCTGTCCCAAAGCACTGTCTCCTGTGTGATCTCTTCCAAGCTCTCCATTTACATGAGCTCTGTTCCTTATTGAAGAAAAAAACAATGATCCCTACCATGGAGGGCTTCCTTCCACCATGCACGAGGCTGGCTTCCTGGTGGGAGCCCTGTGCCACTGCCTGCTCAGAGGCAGAGACGGCTTACAGCCTGGGCAGTGCAGCTGTAAAGGACCCCTTCCTCGCCCTGCTGGATGCTACTATGGGCTGTCCACAGCAGCAATTCCAAATATGAATTGGGATCCTTGAGCAGACCTAGGTGTTGATTTGGAAGCTGAGGCTGCTGCATGACTTCTTTGCTCCAAGATACAAAGGTGGAAGCAGAGAGAGGAGCAAACAGCTGTAAAATTTCTGTAAAATTTCAAAGCGTCATTTAGTAATGACTGCCTTTTAGGAGTAAGAACAAAAGCAGAGTATACAGCTTGCGCTGCATACTAATCACAATTTATTCATAAAGTTCAAGTTCAAATCTCATTGTGTCTAAATATTTTCATTATTTATTACAATTAGCATATGCATGATTCATGTTACCTGTCTGCCTTGTTCTAGAGCGGGAGTCCTGCGTAGCACTTAAGGCAAAATTGGACCAATCTCTCCCACTAGCTTGCGACGAAAATCCCAACTGAGGCAGGTAGCGGCAGACAGCCACACTGTCGATGCCACGCCGCTCCACGTAAAAATGTTCACGGGATGGGAAAGCAGTGCAACACAACACTGTATTAATTACTATCTTAGAGGCAGAAGGTAAGGAAAATGAGTCTTCATGTTATAATTTGAAAAATGAGTCACGGTAGTTAATTAACCTATCTAATACCTCAAGGTAAATGAGTGCCTGAATCAATTCACAATTAACAATTCAAATAACCTCACTTTAAAAGTAGCCTCCTTTTACCTGTATTTAAAATTGGGAAGCCGAAGCTCTCAGCGTTGGTCTTTCCTTGCACTCCTCCTGTACGCCCAGTGTGTATCGAAGCCACAAACTCTTTGCAAAGCAGGAGCCATCTCCACTTACTGTTCACAGCCTACCTGGAATCCAGTAGGAGGCTTCACACCTAGAAGGCACTTCATGGATTCTCAAAAAGTATATTAGGTTCCCCTTCTTTGTACCTATCGTTTGTTATAATTTTTTTTTAAAAAAAGAAAGATGTGTTTAAAGCAATTATCACTTACTGACTCCTGCAGTGGGCGCTGGGTCAGGCAGTATTTATCTGTCTGGATCCTCACGAGACAGTTCACTGTTGGAAATCCCTCACTTCTTCAGTTATGGTGCCTAGTACAGTGTCTACCACCTGGGAGGTGTTGGGTAACTGTTGAACTAAAATAGAAGTAAACCCATCAAAAAAATCCACATTGGCCAAAAGACGGAGGAGGAGGAGGAAGAGGAGGAGGAGGAGGAGGATGAGGAGGAGGAAGAGGAGGAGGAGGAGAAGGGAAGAAAAAGAAAAAGAAACAAACCAGAAAAACAAAACAGTTTGGCCCTGACTTATTAGTACAGCAGAGAAAATGCTGGAAGGACAGAATGACAACTGTAACAGTGGGTGGCCAGGAGGGGCTACCCACCCCACACCCTCCCCATTGTGTTAGTTTTAAGCATTAAACTAACACATATTTAGGAAAATTTTACCACCTTAGCAAATCAGGTTACGAACTGGACAAAATACAGGTGATAAAATTTGTGTTCCCATAATTCCAAAACCCCCGTCTCCTAGCTTAGCACTCTCACATTCTCAATTGTCTACTGGATCCTGGACCTAGCAGTTTCAAGGCCTCTCAGACTCCAGCATACATGAGCCTGAATTCACTACCCCTCCTGCACTTCCAGAACCGCCGGTGTTAGTGCTTACTTCTTTTATTTTACTTGATGATGCACACCTGTGATCAACTTCCTAATTATCTCTCAGAATACCTATAGACTCTCAGCTCTGCCTTAACCCTCCTCGTGGCCAGACTGTCTCCAGTCTTGTCAAGACTAACCCCAAAGGTCTTTTGGTGGCAGCCCCTCCTGGCCACCCACTGTCACAGTTGTCATTCTGTCCTTCCAGCATCTTCTCTGCTGTACTAATAAGTCAGGGCCAACCTGTGGTCCTCCATGTGCCTGAGCTTCTCCAGCTTCCAGACTTACCTTCCTAACAACAAGGACTCCCAAGGCAGGTCCAAACACCTCTGCTGGTCATGTTGGAAATTTCATAATTTGTGTTCTGTCTTTCACACGTCCTCTACTATCCTCCACCCCTTCCCTGTTGGTCCAATTTGGCTTAAACACATCTCGCTTTGTCCCTGCTTGAAGACTATTGCTTGTTCTCAGAACCCTCATCCTTATCTTCTTCACCTGTTGGGGCTTTGCATCTGAGCTCAAACTTTACGTTAGTAAAAATTCCCATGAATCCCTGGGCACTTATCTGGTCATTACTCTTTGCATGTTTTCACACTACTGCTGGGACTTAAACCTATTTGCTTGCATCTCTATCAACTTGTTGCCTTCCACAGGCAATGCATTCTTAACACCTGGTAAAATTCCTAGCTCTCCTTCCATCCTCAATACCTCATGTGTCTAGCACACGTATGTCATGGACACGCAGTAGATAGTTGACTTCCTACCTTCTAACCGTCTTTTGTTCCCTCTATTTACCCGATTAAATATTTATTACCCTGTAAGGTTATAAATTTGCATCTAACCTGATAACACATTATTGTTTTAGCTGAATGACTTAGGCATTTATAAAATTAGGCACCGTTTTATGCCATTTACATTAAAAAGCTATGAGAGAATTCCCTTTAAGAGCTGAAGGAGTCAAATGTTTAAATCATGTGGTTGATGGTGGCACCTACTGGCCACGTGTGATATTGCATTCTGGACCTATTGTTTTTCTAAAAATTGGGGTAGAAGACACTCTTGAGAGCCAAGGTGGTGGACAGTACTCATTGGCCACTATAGAATAGAGAGGGGGCCTACATCAAGGAGGGCTCTTCATAGCACTTTGAGTGGTAAAAACCGGCCCAAGCAACATTTACTTCTTGTATATACAACCTTTACTGGGGCTTGGAGTTACCCAACATGGCCGACTTAGAAGGGATCTGAAGTTTCCATCATAATCGGTCAGTCTATCTGTTCATGGGATCCTATCTGCGACAACCAGTAGAAGTCTGTGCCAATCAAGAGTGGCTTAAGCATGCAAGAAGAGTCACCTCCGTGCCAGCAGCCATTAATTAAGCACTTGCTGTGTGAGCAACACCCATGTGGCAATGTCTGCTAGGCTGTAAGGATATAGCTAGTATAGCATTTAAAGTCCTTGCTTGTCATCATCTTGTGCTCCACTGGAAAATACCAACCAATGAAACCTAATAATGTATCTGCTATAGACAGCTGAACTTAGTGGGTATCGATTCTACTCTCGGTATGAGGAATACGAGAAAACCCACATATGTATTTAAGTTCAGTGAGCATTAGAAAGTCATAGGCACTGTCCTCCCACGATGTTTTCATGTAAACCAGTGAAGTGGTGCCAGTCAGAGTGATAGTTATTCATCAGAGATGATGGCCAAGATGGGCCAGGAATTCCCTCCATGAAATCAGGCTAGAGACCCCTGGAGTAAGGAAACTGATTCAGGGTGCATGAGCAGGAGCCTGGGGTGCTCTCATCCATAGCCATTCCCACATGTCCCTCAGATGCAGATCCCAACTCAGGAGTGATGCTCATTGACTCTGAGGACCAATGTCTGGATGAGCTGGGTCTTTTCCTTAATGACTGTGCCATCCTGTCCAATTCATAATCTCTGTCCTCTTTAAAAAAATATATATATGTATTGGTGCAGTGTAAGTCTACATCATAGTGAGGCTCAAAGTGCTAGACACATACATGCACACAGCACCTGGTGTGTTCCCCTCCGGATCCCGCCCCACTCCCCCCACCTCATACATGTTAGTGAGGTTGGCAGTGATACCTTCGTATATGGACGTAGCATTATTCAAACAGTTTCCCTCATCAAGCCCCCTTTTCTATCTCCCTTTAGTTCCTTATCAATATAATGGAGATCTGTGTCACCTATCTGAGAGCTTTATTGTGAAAATAAGAAACTATATATTTTGAGTACTTAATAGAAATATTCGACATGTCCTACATGCTCAATAAAACTCAACTACTCATATTTTCATCCTCAAGCGGGCAGCCAATGATTTCTATAAAATCTTGGTACCTCGGGCCTCAGTGCTTCAGCCCAAAGTTCCTTCTGCCTGGAGAAGACCCCTTCTGTACATAGACACTTTCTTTTTGGCTCTCAGGGCCACATGGCCCCTGATACTTCGAGAGATGCTGAGGGCTGTTGGAGTGTCACTGTCTCCACCATAGCATGCCATGCAATAATTACAGCTCCCTCTGAATTGAGCTTGCCCGTCCCCACTGACAACCTCTCTCAGAACTAGAACCACCCATCACTGGCCCATCATTTCCCTCCCCTCCCCACCCAGCGCCCAGCATCTCTCTTCAGCTCCCCCCATGCAAACTGTGTGTTCAACCCCTGTTGCTGATGTGCATGAATGTAACCATAGCAAAGGAAGGTGGGGGAGAGGGCATACGATACTGCAGGCTTTTGAAGAGGTGGAGAAAATAGAAGCTGAGTCCCATTGTGACTCCTGCGAAGTCTCCTGAGCCCGAGCTTTTGACTGGTAGGGGTTAGGTCTCACAGGGCTTGTCCACAGGAGTGAGTCTGTTCGCCCACCTCTCAGCTTCGTCTCCCTCTCCCCTCAGCTTCCTCCTGCCCTTGGACATGTAGGACCCTTCACCCCAATAACTGGGAAGGGAGGGGAGACTTTGGGACTCTGAGCGGGGCCTGTTGCTGTACTCTCTCTAAAATTGCATATGTTAGACTGGAAGCCCAAGGCCAGGCACAGGCATCTACTTCCAAATGGCTTCTGGGTAATTACTGACCATTTCTTTGAGGTCTGCATAAACCAGAGAGCCACCACTGGGTAATTTTCACAGTGCAAAAGGAAGAAGAACATCACCAGGAGCCTGTGGCATCAGGCAAACCTAGGCTTAAATGCTAAACTCTATGACCTTTGCAAAAGCTACCAAAACCTTTCGAGGTCTCTCCTCTTCCAATATATGGAATAAGTACCCTCAGTTGCAGAGTTTGGACAGAAGCCACATAAGATGGCGTATGTAAAATGCTGGGCACATGGTAGGCATTCTATACTGACATTTGGAAGTATTCAATAGAAAGCAGCTGTTGAGTCTGTTGTGATCATCTTATTAATAATATTAAGGACACTGATTGTAAGATGTCGCAACAATCAATGAAGCTCTAGAAAGACAACGTGACTCAAATGCAGGAAGGTCTCTGGGTGAAGCTCTCACTCTCCAGTCTGACCTCTGACCTGCTCTTGGAATTCTCCCTCCATTTTTATCAGATGTAGAAAGTGCAAAGGTATCTGCAAGCGGTTGCATTTTTCAGGTCCTCGATGTTTCTGTCCATTGAATACCTGATGATTTCATGGGGATTTGGCAGATTCTCCTTCTTCTAAGGCATGGATGAAATGCCCCAAACACCCGTCCCACTTTCTGGCTTTGCATGGCTGGAGTGGAGGGAGAGGGTGGATCCTGCTGCTTATTCACTGTCTGCCTGGTGCGGCCTGCGAAAGAAGGGCTTCTCAATGCTTCCTTGATTAGCTGGGCTGCTTCCTCAGGCAGCAAATAACTTGTGGGAAAGTTCACGGAGAGTTCATTAGACTCTATTCCAGACGCATCTTCTGATATTTATTTTCCTAGAATTTCTCCACCCATTTCATTTCCATTCCTTTCCTCTCCTCATCCCTAGTTCACCTCAGAGAAGACTGCGCTGGACTCTGATAGGAGCTGGGCTTTTGTCTCTTAGATGGGATGCTTCCCCTAATGCCAACATACATGAGGACACAAGGCTGGGTGCAGTTGTCTCTGTGACCTCCGGGTAACACGCCTCCGTATCCACTCATGGTTCATTCTGTCTACCACTTATCTACCTATCTATCTGTCTATCTATCTGTCACCCATCCATCATCCAGTTTGAAAGTGCCTAATTATGTTGCCCTTCACCCGGACTGTGAGGTCTTCCTGGTCCTTCCTCGGAGGGCTGCCTTGAACCTTGTATGCTGAGCAGCGATCACCAAGATACATCCCACAGAATTGATGAAGAGAACACTGTTCTCATTTGAATTCAATTCTTCTGAATTATTTTATAGTTAAGTACTATATTTGTGGGGGAGGGGTAATGGGGAATGAACCCAGGGTCATTCTACCTCTGAGCTAAATCCCTAGACCTTTTTATTTTTTTATTTTGAAACAAGGTCTCTCTAAATTGTTGAGGGTCTTGCTAAATTGCTGAGGTTTGCTTTGAACCTGTGATCCTCCTGTCTCAGCCTCCCAAGTACTGGGATTATAGGTGTGCAATACTATACCCAGCTTTAAGTAATTTTCTGTAATAGTCATCTATTATCTATAATGTGTCAAGAAATTTGGGAGATTCTGACAGTGGGGATGTAAGCACAAGAAGGAAAACAGTAACAATAATCTTACAGCTTCTTTCTTTAGTGTGTGTGTGTGGGATGGAGCCCAGGGCCATGAGCATGCTGACCAAGCGATCTCCCCCTGAGCTTTATCTCTGACCATGTGTCTATTCACCTGGGTAGTGCTAAAACTTGGAAGGACTTTTTCCTCTTTCATATACCATCATGGATGCAGGACTCCTTATATACTGCCAGATTCCTCAGGGCCTCCTTTGGCCTGAGCGGAAGCAGCAGAGGTTCCCAGAATGTTTTCCCTGTGCCTTGGGGTACCAGGCCATGTGTGCACAAGTAGAGCTTGTAGCCTTCAAGGTGACCAGTACTGCTCAGGAGGTAGGTGCAGCTCATCACAGAGCGTGGACAGGCACAGTGCAGTGTGTCTGTGAGGAATTTGTTCTGTGCGAGGCTTCTGTCTACACCTGATGACCCCCACTGTGAAACGATTGCTTCCCCTGTGCCACCTGGACCATCCCCTTGTCCCCAGGGGAGGAATCACACACATCTTGCTGTCATAACTGTACCTGGGACCCTCAACGGAAACATAGGACGGCTGTCTGATGGCAGTATCTACTGCTAACTGGGACTTTCTGTGCAGTAAGATTTGGGGCCTCGTCACCTCTGTATCTCTGTCTCCCTGTGGTCCATCACAGTGTGTTTTCCACTGCAAATATTCAATACTTGAGTGGGGGTTGAGTGAAGAAACAGATGAATAGATGAGTTTGGTAGGCTGAAGCTTAGGAGTGAATGCTGTAAAACTCTTTCACTGAAAGAGGCATAATAAATTGGTCTTAGTTTTTTGAAAACTTTGTTCTAGCCAAATTGAGAAATCTTTGTTAAAACACTAAAAGAAGTCATATTGGATTTGGATTCAAAATAGTCAAGATCAGTCACAAGCGAAAAGGACTGAAATGGCTATTTTAACCACTAGTCGCCCTTTTGTCATGTTCGAATCTTATTAGGGAAAGGTGACCTATTTGAGGGATCATTCGTTTTCAACAACACAGTATAATTTGCCTTCTTGAGAGATCCTTATCCATCAGGGGAGCATCGCAAGAGTAGCTGGGAGTCCTAAAGTCAGACTACAAACTTATCCTCTCCAGGGTACCTACCAGCTCTGAGGCCCGGCTAGTTGATTGAACTTTAGGAAGCCAGGAGTTAGGGATGCGCAGTAAGTGTTGCTGTCATTCTGATCCTGGTACCCTGCGGGCAGTTTTGAGCCATGATCTCACTCAATCTTTACAACATAGCCACTTGACCTGCTTCATTCCATTTACAAGAGGGGAAACTGAGGCACAAGAGTCAGGTGATGTCCCTCAGAACAGTGCAGGTGGTGGAAGGATCTTAAGCCACACCTGCTTGACTTCAGGGCACCTGATATTTTACCCACCTATATTGTTAACCCCAGGACAATTAGCCCAAGTAAGGCTGGACTTAAGCCAAGGACTTCTGGTAGAGGTGTTGGTGGGAAGTGGCAGACAGGACAGCCTACCCCATGGGGCACACCTCAGAGGAGAAGATGGCTCAGTCAGTAAGGGGCCGGCAAGGCTTAGGGATCAGACTCCTGGACAAACAATGAAACAGTGAGAAGAAGCCTTCTTCTGTCACCATTTGGTCAAGAGAAGAAGAGGTGTCAAGGAAGTGGCACAGTGTATGGACATTTGCTTGGGTTCCTGAGGAGAGCCCTCCCTTCCTATCACATTCATATGAGCAACGGGGCGGATGCTTTTAATTCCTTATGCCTGTAAGAAAAGCCAGCAAATTTGTTGACATAATTTCCATCAAAGTTAGAAAAATACCAAGAGTACAGAGTACATTTTTTTTTTCACATAATGATATGGGCTTAGCATGTAGAATATTAAATGACAAGAGTAAAACTTTTAAACACTTAAGTGAGCACTCTGGTCATGACTGGAAATCACTTATCTTATGGGGTAACTTGCAGGGCTGGAAGATCGACTGCATGATTTTGTCAAAAAGAAAAAAAGCGGAAGAATATTTTACTCATACAAAACAAATAAATGAAAAGACCCAATAAGCTGCTTTTGATTGTAACTGGCTTAAATATTTAATATGCACTTTATAATAAGAAGCTGATCACTATGTGATGGTTAAAATTCTGTATTTTGATCACTGTACTTTAAAACTCACAAAACACCCCAGAGGATTTTCATTATTCATTGTGTTTCAAGCAGTTGTTTGAGGAATGGAGAAAACTACCAATGAGCAAGGAAATTAAGAAATCGCAGAGGTTGCACCTGTGAATTACAGTGACATTTTTCAAGAGGTCTAAACTTGAGCTTAGGGTGTCAATCTTGAATGGAAATCTCTGGGAAATAACAAGCACACAGGTATAAAACACATTCTCTCTGGATGTATGAACAGTGAAAACAAACTTAGGGACTGTTTTTCAGGAAATCAGGGTGAAAACAGTAAACTGACAACTTCTATAGACCTAGCTCCGTCCTCTTTCTCTCTCTCTCTCTCTCTCTCTCTCTCTCTCTCTCTCTCTCAGACATGAGCCCCTGTGCACAATGAAATGCGGGCTACATTTTCATTGATAAATAGAGCCTTGATACGTGTGACAGAAATGTTCCCAAGAAGCCTGGTGGGAAGGTGTTAGAATATTTTGAAAACTGTTCCACTCTTCTTATTTGTATTTAATTCTACTTTGCCAGAGAGTTTTATGCAATGGGAGGAGAATGTCTGTGTTACTTTTTCACTCATTTGAACACTGTGAAGTTGGGCAGGGGCTATGAGCGGTGATTTCTCTTTTATGCTGTCTGCTCTTCCAGCCTCAGAATTAGGATCTCATAACACTTGAATGAGGAAGTACATATTAGCTGTTAAGTCCACGTGCACTACAAAAATAAATGCAAAATAATAAGTGAATATCTGTGTTCAGCTTTCCTCTTCTATAACTGTCACAGGAGTGGAGTCTTTGCTATAATGGCTATTTTCTTTCATTGTTTGATTATACTGGTTGATTAATCCCAAATACAAGGACATTCCTCGATTGGAGATTTAGATTTTTCCCCCTATTTTTAGTATGCTGGAAAATGATAAGTACAAAAATATGATGTGGTTCATGGGAGACATCCAAGCAATTTAGATTTCCTTTGTCACTGCCATTCAGCACAGAGAGAGCGCACAATTGCAGTCCAGGGTCAGAACCCAGCATGCCAGGGAAGCTCTCAGAGGCTGAGGCAAGTTCTATCCATTCCCGGAGCCTTGCTTTTCTTACCTGAAAACTGACACTAATAACTTGTAGGTCACAGGGTGGCTCTAGGGTCTTGCAACATGCATTAAACATGTGCTTCCATACCACAGATTAAGCTCCTTTTCTTCTTCTTCTTCTTCTTCTTCTTCTTCTTCTTCTTCTTCTTCTCTTTCTTCTTTTCTGAGACAGGGTCTTGCTATGTTTCCCAAAGAACATGCATTTGAAACAGAACTCTCTTTTGACCTTGACTACAGTGGTATCAAAGAAAAAGAAGAGGGACCGTGGGCCAGCCACCAATGGTTCAAATGCCACTTATTCTGTGATTGACTTCTTGTCCTTAGCATAATGCCCCTGGGGTTCATCTGTCTTGCTGTCCATGGCAGAATTTCCTTCTTTCTTAAGGTCAAATAATATCCCACTGTGTACATACATAATATTTATATTACTCCATTGGAGTATTATAATACTCCATTGTATACATATACTATCTATCTATCTATCATCTGTCATCTATCTATCTATCATCTATCATCTATCTATCATCTATCATCTATCTATCTATCATCTATCATCTATCATCTATCTATCATCTATCATCTCTCTATCTATCATCTATCATCTATCTATCTATCATCTATAGAGAGAGACAGAAAGAGAGAGAGGGGGGAAGAGAGAGAGTGTGTGTGTGTGTGTATGTGTGTGTGTGGGGGTCAGGGACATTCTACCTTGCAACAGTATTTTATTTTATTTTTTATTTTGAAGCAGAAATTCACTAAGTTCCTGAGGCTGACCTCAAACCTGTGATCCTCCTGTCTCAGCCTCCCAAGTACTGATACACATTCATTAATACATTCATCCATCCATGATGCTTGGACTCATTTCATTTCTTGGTTATAATGAATAGTTCTGCAAAGAAGACAGGGACACTAGTATCTCTCTGAGCTCCTAATTTCAATTCTTCTAATATAAACCCAGAAGTGAGATTTCTCAATGATATGGTCATTCTATTTATAATGTTTTGAGGAACCTCTACACTGTTTTCCATAGTGGACACACCGTTTCATATTCCCACTGGCACTGTACAAAGACACTAATTTCCCCACGTCCTCATCAACACTTACCTTTTTTTTTTTTGGTTATTATTCGTTTGCTTGCTTGTTTTGTAATAGCCATCTTAGGAGGCGTGAGGTGCTATCAAGGTCTTTCTGTGTGTTTCCCTGATGCTTGGTGGAGCCTGGTCACCTTTTCATTTAAGGCTGGCCACTTGTGCTTCTTCTTTGGAGCACTGTCTATGCAAGTCTTTTGCCCATATTTTATTCGGTTGTTCTGCAATTGCATTGTACGAATTCCTTGCATATCTTGGATATTAACCCCTCCTCAGGTATGTGGTTTGGGATTATCCCCTCCCATTCTGTGGGTTTCCTTTTCATTCTGTTGATCGTTTCCTGTGCTGTGCAGAGCTGTTCTGTTTGATGTAGTCCCGCTTCTCTCTCTGCTTTTGTTGCTGACACTTTTTGATCCTGCCTGTATAAAGCATCTAACCTAGTCTAACACATGGAGGCAGAGAGTAGGATTGTGGTTTCCAGGGGCCGGGAAAAGCAAAACGGGAGATGTTGGTCAAGGTCCTGAGTTTCTATTTTGCAGTTATGCAGGAGCAGTAAATCTTGAAGATCTGCCATCTAATGCTGTGCCCAGCGCCAACACCGCTGTGTTGTACACAGGGGCATTCCACCTCTGAGCTACACCCCCAGCCCTATTTTACTTTTTATTTGGAAACAGGGTTTCCCTAGGCTACTGAGAGCCTTGCTAAATTGCTGAGGCTGGCTTTGAACCTGCAATCCTCCTGTTTCAGCCTCACAAGTACTGGGATTACAGGCATGTGCCACCATGCCTGGCTAAGGTATGTGTTCTTCACACACACACACACACACACACACACACACACACACACGTATGCAAAATCTAAGAGGGAGAGAATAAACTGCCAAGAATTTTGTCTTGAAAAAGTTTAATAAACCTAAGTGTCATAAATACGTCACTGTGTCCAGCACCTCTTGCTTTCAAACTAAATTTTTCAATTACTATAACTTTCATTTCCCATAAATGTCTTGGCTTTAGATTAGCATTTATGTGGCAGTAAGAGCCATTATCCTGTGGCAACAGTCTATTACAATGACATTATTTCACTTGGAAACACTGATTGTTTCTTAAATATAGGCTATATACCTGGTCATTTCTAGCAAGTGCATTAAAATACTAATTATTACTCGTTAGCTTTTGTCTTTGAGTGACAAATTCCAGAAGTATTGTTCCAAGGAATGCCATGATGCCCACTGCTATTTTTTTTTGGATAAAAATGTGTAAGCAGAAATTGTCATTTTTGTTATAAGACTCCTTTCATTTGATACACACACACACACACACACACACACACACACACACACCCATCATGAACTATTTCCTTTGAAATTCAGAAAGCTCCTGTGTTTGAGATAATCTCTGCTGTCCGTCTCTCACCCTACCACTCCATGAGACACATCACCACCACCACCACCACCACCACCACCACGCTTCACCCCACGTCTTGGTATCCATGTTCCATTGTGTTAATTCTCATACAGAATTATCTGTTCATATATCACTATCATTGCTATTACATAAAGGCTGGTACCTACCGTTAGATGTATAGTAAGAGGTCAATATATATTCGATGGATGGACAAATAATGCCCATCATTTCTAAGTTTTACTGAGCTTATGTATGATTCAGCTTTGCCACTCTTCTGGAGGCCCAAGACTTAGCTTGGCCTTCACAATGGATCAGGCTGTGACTAATGACTTCACCTGCATTCTTCTACCCAATTCTCAACCTCTCATGAACCCCCAGACCAGTGAGAAAGCAGACTAGGGCTCAGAACATTATGGTAATTTGCCCATGGAGACACATTTATAAAATAAACACCAAGAGGTCCTTAAAACTGCTCCACATGTGTCCTTCTATATTTGGGGAAAGTCTGTAAGATAAATGGTCCTTCAAGGCTGCTAATGGCTATGAAGTATGTCAAGAGCCATTTAGTGAAAACGATAGATGATAGATAGATAGATAGATAGATAGAGAGAGATGATAGATAGATGGATTTGAATTTTCAGAAGACAGGGTAAAAGAATAGAGAGGAAGAGACTCTCTTAGTGAAAAAAATTATATATATAAACATATATAATGTCGGGTGTGGTGGCGCACGCTTGTAATCCCAGTACTTTGGGAGGCGGAGACCGGAGGATCCGGGTTCGCGGCCAGCCTCAGCTCCCTCTCTCTCTCTCTCTCTCTTCTCTCTCTCTCTCTCTCTACCTAGTGAGGCCCTCCACAACTTCGTGAGACCCGGTTTCAAAATAAAGCATGAAAAAATAGGGCCGGTGGTGTGGCGCGGAGGTAGAACACCCCTGGGTTCAATCCCCGTACCGCAAAATAATAAATAAATAAAAAATAAATAAATATATATTATATTATATATGTATATAATTTGATGGATTTGAATTTTCAGAAGACAGGGTAAAAGAATAGAGAGGAAGAAACTGCTAATGAAGCAAAAACATATGAAATATTGATAAAAATTTAAATTTTTCAAGCTCACCCTTGAGTTGTATAAATATAAATTTAATATTTTAATGAATCTTTGAAAAGTAAGTCATCAAGAAACCCCTAAAATTTGGAAAAGAGATTACAATTCACCTGTACTTAATTTCAAGCTTTCAACACTTGAGAAGATAGGCAGGAGAGTTGGATAATTAAAGAATTTAGACCTTGGGATGAAGCCCTGTGAGAACCGAGGTTTATCAGATCCGGCATGAACCAGGAGTCATTGCGACTGGTGCAGAAAGTGCCCACAGCTTCACTTTGACACCGTGTGCTCTATCAAGACATCACTTAGAATAGATTTTGTGGACAGAGCAGCAAAAATGCATTTCACAGACACAGCGATGGAAGAAGAAGTGGATACGGTAAAATAAAATTAATTACCAGATTCCCCAAATGGTTGCTAGACAGAATCATTAGAGACAAAGTCAGAATAAATTAATTATCAAAACAAAATATTAGTCACAGAAGGTGCACGGTGCATTTCCCAAATTAGCATAAAATATCGTTGAAGAGACAACGCATTTGATGAAGGAGAAAATGATTTAAGGGATGAAATACATATGGTTTCATCAGGCTGAGGGATACATTTAGCAGTCTTGGTCAATATCTCTGGAGGTTAAAAAACAGGTGCTATTTATGCAAGTATTAAATTATCCTGTGAAACCTTACATGCCAAGAATAACATTGCATGCACTTGATTATTGATTATATTTTCTTTCATTTTTTCTTGTGTGGTACTGGGGATTGAACCCAGGGGCATTCTACCTCCAAGTTACACCACCAGCCCTATTTTAGTTTTTTACTTTGAAACAAGGCCTCACTAAGTAACTGAGGCTGACTACGAAACTGAGATCTCCCTGTCTCAGCCTCTCAAGTACTGAGATTACAGGCATACACCACCACACCTGGCTTGATTATATTTTTTAATGAAAACAATGGGGGAAGGCCTCTCAAATATCTTTATTTGCTCATCTTTGTGCATTGATGAAAATAAACTTAATCCTAGCCTTTCTAGTGCCTATTCTCACAAATAGTTTAAGCAAAAGGCAGGTTAATTTCCTGGTAAACTCCTAGCCCATGTGATCATGAAACATTCCCATCTACTCATAATCCTCTTACATGGTTATTCTTCTTTTAATCTTTCTGAATGTATATAGACTATAATTTTAAAAGTTGTTACACTAATAGAGGAAGCTGGGAATACATAGATCAGCAAACACACTTTTCCCCTCACTAAACACAGGCCCGATTCTGATCAGCTGCAACAGGTCAGATGTCAATAGTATAAGACATCAAGAGCCATACTGACCCTCTCTTTACCAACTGGCACCATGAAATTAAGTCTGCAACCACCGCAACTCATACCAGGAATGCATCAGCACACAAGTAAGTTCAGAGGATGGCCGGTGTTTAATTTGAGAAAAGAAAAAAAAATGAGCCGGGCGTGGTGGCGCACGCTTGTAATCCCAGTACTTTGGGAGGCGGAGACCGGAGGATCCAGGTTCGTGACCAGCCTAAGCTCTCTCTCTCTCTCTCTCCCTCCCTGTCCCTCTCTCTCTCTCTCTCTCTCCCCCCCCTTAGTGAGGCCCTCCGCAACTTCGTGAGACCCGGTTTCAAAGTAAAGTATAAAAAATAGGGCCGGGGGCGTAGCGCGGAAGTAGAACGCCCCTGTGTTCAATCCCCAGTACCGCAAAAAAAAAGAAAAAAAATAAATTTTTCTCAAGGTGTTAGTAAGTTTTACCCTCTCGGACAAGATGGGGGCAAGTGCAGGTTGGCATGGCCAAAAACAAGAAATGAAGAACAACGGGAATAGAAGGAGAAATTGCAGAAACCCTAACAACATGGATGGCCTCAGAAATCATGATATTATATAGAACCTTGCATTTTGCACAGTATTTTTTTTTGAGATGCTTTATTGGACTTGACTGTGTATTCGTTTTATTTTTGGGGTACATTGTAATTACCCATCATAGCGAGGTTCAGAGTGATAGAAACGTACATACACACAACATGTCTGTTGCATGTTTCCTTTCATGGATGAGCACATGTGACCACCGGGAATCTCAGATGGGAACTTCCACACTCCTGGGCAGCAGAAGAGGCAGGCGAGAACAGTGGGAACAGAATCCAGGTTGCATGAAGCAGAGTCTGTTGCTGTGTGTTTACTTCCTCCGTTTATTTAGTAACATTGCCGGAGGACTGTGGTATCGATACGATGCCTTAGCAGTGATAAAATCCTTTGTAGTGTGAGAGCATCTCTTTAGCGTGGGATCCAACCATCACTAAGAGTGTGCTCTTTTCAAAGCATGCAGTGTCACCATTTGCTCTTTCAAAGTACAAATTTCCATTCGATTGAGTAAATTTACCTACTTTTCTGAATAGCAGGGGCTTCCTAAAACCCTGTAAGAATAGCCCTGATTGCTAGAGGATTTCAATGATGCTCGGAGCTCTATTTGGGAAATGCTTTAAGAGATTTCAAAATGCAGGTAGAATGTGCACAAAATGGAAAAGTTTATCATCCATATTACGGCATAGCATGAGGTTTTTTAACTTAAATTGCTATGGAGAAACTCAAGAAGTGGTACTTAAGTTTGCTTTTTGGGGAGATATGCACCTTTATGAAGCATATTTTAGTTTTGAGATAAAGTTGGAATAATTAATAGAATCTTAAACTGGTTTGGTTACGTTGACACCACTTATCAAGCTATTCATATTTGCCTCAATTCAGCAGTATTTCCAAGTGGAAACTGCAGAATAATCCTTTATACTGATAATAATCTGTTTGCATCCATGACAAGACAGGAATGTCACAGTGACCTGGTTAGGGACGAAAGGAGAGCTTGTGTGACTCAGAGGAACCGCGTGTCTCTCCTGCCGCAGCCCAGATCTTAAGCAGCGATTCCATATGCTTTTATATTGAAGGAAGAACTTCTTCTACTACACACTGCTCTTCCCCGTGTGTGAGGATCAGAGGCATGTGGTCAGAGATATCCCACTGATTAGGAAAATAAAACTTGAGGGAAGCAGGAGTGCAAACCTGGGGGTTAGGAAAAACCTCAACTCATCCCCGTCCAAAAATGGTAACAAGAATGAGTCTTTGATTAGTGTCTACTGTGCACCAGGTGGTCATGGTCCTCATCTTACAGGACAAAACACTCTCCTGTGTCATACAGAGGAGTGGGAAAACCAGGGCTAAATGTCTGCACATGAAGCGAGGCACACTCCAAGGTCTAGACAGCCTTCCTCAGGAAACAGTGAAGCCAGGTGAAGGATTAGAAAAATCCTTCCTGAATTTTCCTGAAGTTTCAATTACTTTAGTAGTTTCAGGTAACTTCCTTCCTTCCTTCCTTCCTTCCTTCCTTCCTTCCTTCCTTGCTTCCTTCCTTCCCTCCTTCCTCTATCATCTATCTATCTATCTATCTATCTATCCATCTATCTATCTATCATCTATCATCTATCTATTTATTGGTACTAGGGATTGAACCTGGGGGCATTCTACTTCTGAGCTATACCCCCAGCCCTTTTTAACTTTTTATTTTGAAACAAGGTCTCACTAAGTTGCTGAGGCTGTCCTTGAACCTGTGATCCTCCTGTCTCAGCCTCCCAAGTACTGGGATTACAGGCGTGTGCCACCCTGCTCGGCTCCACATTATTTTCATGCTTTCCTTTGCTTAGTTTTTAAAGAGCATTTTTCTTATTATCTTTTCATCATCCTAAAATGATGTTGATCATTTCCTTTTGGTTCTTTGGTTAGCTTTTGGTTATTACCAACAGGAAAACCATTGAAAATTTTTAATTTAATCCGTCTTGCATTCATATTTTAATTTCAAAACAAGCTATATTAAAAAGTGCCTATCAGCAAATAATATGAGTGCATATTAGTTAATACTCTTTTAATAACGCTTCTGAGTTCCTGAGCCTATATGTCATTATAATTGTGCCCCAACCCTGTCCTGGTGATAATCTGTACTTCATATCTTTTCTTTGTGCAGCTGGGCCACTGTGGCTATCCAACAATATACACCATCCCCCACCACCACCCTTTATTCACAGTTTTGCTTTCCATGGTTTTAGGAACCCACAGTCAACCAGGGTCCAAAAGTATTAAGAGGAAAATTCCAGAAGTAAACAATCTGTAGGTGTTCACCTACACACTTTTCTGAACAGCATGTTGAAAGGTCATGCTGTCCCACTCCATCCCACCCAACCATGAATCATTCCTTCATCAGGTGTAGCTGCACAGTATGCGCTACCCACCCATTAGACACTAGCAGCCATTTCAGTTACTAGATCAACTATCATGGTATTGCAGTGCTTGTATTCAAGTCACCTTTATCTTACTTAAAAATGGCCCTAAAGTGATATGTGACAGTGGTGATGCTGGCAATCTTGTTATAGTATGCCATTAGAATTACTCTGTATTTAGTTATTATTATTGTTCATCTCTTACTATACCTAGTTTATATGTTAAAACTTATCATAGGTATGTATATACAGGTAAAAACATGAACGCCCTATATAGGGTCTGCTACCACCTACAGTTCCAGGCATCCACTAGGGCCCTAGAACTCACCACCAGAGGTAAGGGGACTGCTCCATTACATCATGCCCAGGCCAGGAGAAGATGCATCTACTGCAGCTTGCTGAAGAGCTCCACATTGGCAGAGAAGGGATGGGAGGCAGCTCAGAGTCTCCTAGGATGGTTTCTGTAGGCCAGAAGCACAAAGCAGGGGAGTATAAGTGTTGTTCTTTCAAGAAGGGAAGCTTCCATAATTAGCAACCTAGATGTTGGTGAGCTGAACAATTTAATAGGTCTAGCAATTATAATAAAACCTATTAGTTGCTTGGCTAATAAATATTTCAGCAGTTTCAATTCAATGACTTTACTTGAAAAAAATCCATAGGAATATTTCCAGGTAATGAATTCATCATTTAGCATAAAAAGGTCAATGGAGACAGGACAGAGGACAGATGATATTTGATTTAGTACTTGTATCTCAATCTTATAAAGAGGATATTGGAAGATGCATACCAGGAAACAGATTTATCTTGTGCTACAGACATAAAAAATTAAAAGGAAAATGAAGCCAGAATTCATATAGGATAATATATGCCATGCATTTATGTGTATGTTGGTTGTACATTTGGCAACGCTATTTCTAGAAGTTAATTGGAAAATTACATTTATTCTATGAACCTTGCAAAACAATTACATTCGGACTCCCAAATTTGTTTCTATATCAAAGAAGTGGATATAAATCCTCCATCTGAGCATGAGATATGGAGTCTGATGTAACTGGTAGAGCACATGAACATGTTTTAGAGGATGGGGTATAATTGTTGCTAATTGTAAAATGCTAAGTAAATATGAGTATTGCTATAGTCTGAAAGTAAAATGTCCCTGGGACCTCCTGCTGTGCTAGGGGGTGGGTCCTTGGGGGCATGGCCTTGGGGATTATACATATCCATACACCCCTCCCTTGCTCTCTCAGCTCCATCATGCCCTGAGGACCTATAACCTGGCTCCTGTCCAGAAGCCAAAGTAAATGAACTATAATATATATAGACTGAGACTGGAGTCTCTAGACCTACAGGCAAATAAATCTTTCTCTAAATTTCTTGTGTGTCAAGTGAGATCTCACTGACTGAAACGAGTATTATAATAATAGCATTTATGATTATTTCTTCTGCAATATATATATATACATATACATATATACAAATATACATATATACACATATGCATATATATCTTGGGAACTGAAAGACAGTGATCCGGTGGTAGGAAATGTAATCTATATACTGTGCATTCTTTTAAGCATAATGCTGTTTCTACCGGATGCCTGCAGGCTATTGTTAGCATGCGCTATTCTAGATACCTTATATCTCCTAAGCTATTTCTTCCTTACCGGCCATGCAAAACAGCTAATATCATTTTCATTTTTTGTTTTGCAAATGAAGAGACCAGAGCAGAGTCATAATATACATTAAAGATTTGGAGACAGAAACGTAGCTCCAAATATCACTCTCACCAGGTAACAAACTGAACATTATTTTGGTAAACAAGGTAACTCCTTTGATTTTGACCTGGTAAAGTGGGGGTAAAAATGAAACTCCATACATCCTGCCTTGAAGTCAAGTAAAATGGAGACATTCCTGAGTTACAGACACGGGATGGAGACTTCTGTGTGGAAATCAGAGGGCGAGCTCTCTTTGCACCTCTAGTTCCTCCCTGGCATGATAATTCTCCTAGTGAAACATGTATTCCCACCCTTGCCCTTTCTCTGAAGATGTTATTTCCTTTTATTGACATTTTCCCTCTAAGTATGTGTCAAGTGGCCCCAAACACAACTTATTCAGGGACATCTGCATCCGTTTATGTATGCCTTTGTATATGTAGGTTCATGAATATATCTATATAAGGTTTCACATACGTGCAATTACCATGTGTGAAAATGTTAAAACCCAGCATTGTCACTGAGATCAAATCTAAGTTTGGATTCACTTAGTGTGCTGGTAAGATGTTAAGAAAAACTCAGTGCTACTTAATGTGCTCTATTTATTTATGTATTTTTGGTGTTCCTTGTTTTCAAATGAACTGTTTAAGGGAAGATTTTGCACACTGTTTAGTGAAGGGGAGTGAAGTGATGTGGTAGGTAAGTTCAAAACTATGTTTTTATCAGTTAGCTGTGGTCAGTATTATAAAGCTATTAGATCATTTTCTTGAACAAATTGGGGATTTTATATGAGAAGGTCATTATGAATTAGAATGATTTTCCTATTGGTATACATTTTAAAGCATTTGTTTATATCGCATTTTATGAGATATTAAGAACTTGTAGATACCAATTAGTTGCATAGAGGGTACAACCTCTGAATTGTCCCCTTACTCTGAATGTGGGTCATGTGTGCTCAGTTCAGTGTGACCCCTAAATTGATTACAGCACACTGCTCTTCATATTTAGAAAATGCCAGTCCCTGGCAAGCTCACCAAATATTCTTATGAATGATGCATAATATCTGATGTGAAAATTAGCTTTTTAATACTATTATAATACTAGAGTTGACAGGTTAAAATATAGCGTTTGAGCAGTTGTTATTTGTGGCTGATTGTTCTAATTTTCTATGCCAACGCTATATCAAATCATTAACTATTTTCAATTTTCACGGAATGATGCCATAGTCATAAGCCTCCTGCATTACCATATTACTCCTGATGATTTATTTCTAATCATATTGAGAGCACATATTCAGCACGATGGCTGAATTATATTAATTCGACCACAAACACAATGCTGCAGTTTAGGATATTGATTGCAAGGGGGTTCGCATTTCGCAAACACGCCCTGTAATTCCATCGACTTTAAGTATGCGGTTAAATTGTTTGGTTTGGTTCACAAATTATATTTTGATTATACAAGAACACTGAAAAAGTGGGAAATTACAATTTTAAGTTGAAAAGGAAACCATGTCGCTATCATAAAGCAACGAGGCGAGGTTAGAGCCATAGCACGGGACGGGGAAGGGACAGGGTCAATTTGTTGTGCCTGGTGAGTCTCTCACTGGGGGTACATTACACTCCTGCCTGTGTGAAAACATCTCCCGACTGCCATAGTAGACTCAAGGAGAGTTCCCAAGTGGGCGTCACTTTCTAATTTTTGTTAAAGACTTTATCTTTTCAAATGAAAGATATCAGCATAAAAAGTGACAAAATCTTTGCTACGCAGCTAGGTGGGACAGCCCTGACACATCTCTGTGGGAAAATCTTCATATTTCATCACGGACCACAGCTCTAGGTTAGAATTATGCTCACATATAGGCATGGTGTATGTATTTCCATATAGGTATAATGTATGTATTGCAATATATATATATATTTATGCTTACACACAACTATATGCATGCATATATATATACACACATCATAAACATATATATATATATAGGTATAAATATATATATATATTGGTATAAAATTGGTATAAAAAGGTATAATTCTTTTCATGAGTCTGAAAATCCTAGCACGTTTCCCTGTGGGAGCCTCTGTGCTCTCTTCTCATCTCTTTCTGCGGTTTTCCTATCCTGTTAGGTAGGATTATCCTTTTCATATGGTACATCTGTGGGTCAGAGAAGTGGATGGTTTCTGAGACTCTATATATCATGGACTGTCAAGTCCCTTAATTCTGACTCTGCAGTTCCCCACCCTCGAACCTCCTTGATCTCGTGCTCTCCGGTTTGCTCTGCATCCCACAGTCCTTCCCTTGCCGACCTTTCTGTTCTCTTGACAGCCCTCCCCAGTTGGAAACTTGGGCTCATAAAGTCAGGCTCAAGTGCCTGCCACCGTCCACCCAGGGCTTCATGTGCTTGTCACACAAGGCACCGGGGGACACTGTGCTGAATGGAAAGGAGAATGAAGCTGTGTCACAGCTACGAGACAGAGCAGAAGCAGCATTGCCGTAGCCTCGTGAAGCTCTGTCACTGGGACCGCAGTGTCCTGTTCAGCTCAGCTCCCTAAACCCAGCCCCTGCTGTCCTCCCTTGCGCTCCTGCTGGTCAGTCTCTACGCTCTCTCCTGTCTTGCTTTACAGATGCGACCTTTCCTCTTCTCCAGTGACCTTCTCATTTTCCACCCGCATATCCTGACCCCTCTCAAGGCTGGGTTCCCAGGGCCTGGGTGAGATCCTGCCTGGTTGACACAAAGGAATCTCGCTTTTCTCTAAACCAACTGCAGCTCTTTTGGGGAGCCAACATTTAGGTATTGATTAATTTGAAACTTAAAATTACCAAATATCTATAGAATGTGTCCTTGCAGTGTAAATTCCTTCAAGGGAAGATTTAAGCCCGATGTATCTCTCTTTCCTGTATCTAACATATGCCCAGGTGAGACAAGACATAAAGCATTTCTGTGCTTGGCATCTGGGGATGACCAGGTATGAAACACTTCAAGGCTGGCCAAATTAAGTGTTTGAATATGTCTACTCTCTTGTCGCAAATGGTATATTTTAGTGTCAGTACAGCTATTTATGCCACTCTCTAATGTCGCTTAATTCATTTTCTGTTCACCAACCCCTCAAAAAGCATATTGAAGCCAACACCCCATCTTTCCTTTCTTAATGTGGTCATCCCTGTGTATCCATGAGGGATTCATCCCAGGACCCCTCAGGGTAGATAACTAAATCCTTAGAGTGTGAGTCCCTTTTATATAAAATTATATTTGCATATAATCTGTGCACATCCTCCTGATCTGCAGATGGTCAACAAGACCCTCTTAACTCGACCTTATTTGGTCTACATGCCTTTGCTTGAGTCAGATCTGTCATTTCAAAAGTTGGGTCACCAACTTTTGAATTTCCTGCCAGTCACCAACTTTGGAATTTCCTGCCAGTCAAGTCATGATTCAGAAGAAAATTTAAGCACTTCTACATAGCTGAAACACTTTAAAAGTGTAAAATTATTTATGTGAGTCTCCATCTATTCATATAACAAACAGATATTTTACCAAATTATTAGTTTCTTCAACAAAACATATTGTCCTATAACTAAACAATGCCTATCAGTTAAATATCAGCTAACATTATCTGATTAATCATTAGGAGTTCCCAACACTAATGTAATTACTAATTACTAATGTAATTTTGAGGTATCTTATTTCAATAAGCTGAATTTAATAAAAACAGCTTTTGGTATTTAAGAGCAATTATTTGTGAATGATCTCACTGCTGGGACAAAACACTGAAGAGACCTGTCGCAGGAATGTCTCCATGAGCTGTTGGGTCCCCCATGTGCACCCCCAGCTGCCAAATCTCCTAATAGCACCTGCACATGGTAGGCGCTTGATCAACATAGCTTAAAGTAATGCTTCATTATTTATCTTCTGAAGCCTTCAGTGAAAATCATTGTTTTGAAAATATAATTAATCTAATATTCCTGCAATTTCTGAGGAATATATTATGTATTGCAGGATAAAACCACAATGTGTGTGCTTAAACTTTTGTTTGAAATTATTTGCCAAAGGTTATTGAAATTGAAACTGCATTATCTGCATTATTTTTCTTCTGTCTCTCTCTGTCTCTCAGTCTCTCCCTCCCTCTCTCCCTCCCTCCCTCCCTCCCTCTCTCCCTCTCTCCCTCCCTCTCTTTCTCTTCCTTTTTTTTTTCCAGTACTAGGTGTTGAACCTTGTGCATACTAGGCAAGCTGTCTACCACTGAGCTACATCCTCAGCCCTTTTCATTTTATGTTGAGACAGGGCCTCGCTCAATTGCTCAGCCTGGTCTCAAATCTGCCATCCTCCTACTTCTGTCTCTCGAGTGGTTGGTATGACAGGCATGCACCACCTCACCCGGCTGCCATTGTACATTACTTTCTCATTGTAATATAATGGTGAAGCTCAGAGATGGTGTGCATCAATTATACCACCATTTCTGTCTGGTTAGCTAATTATTAGTATTTTATCAGTCTTTAATTATTTAATCAATGCATCGACGGGATGAACAGGTCTAGTTGCAAATACTTCTTTTTGGCTTGTGCTGCATCTGGATAATGGAATTGGGAAGGACACAGCAGCTGGGGGCACTGTTCTATGTTCTAGTACTTTTCTCCTGTATCTGATGAAATTCAGGGACAACACCAGACATTTTTAAACCTCTGTCTGATTACCCCAAAATGCAATTTCTAGAAGGCTGTGTGCCAGTGGTTTGCCTAGCATGCTTTCATCTTGAGCTACTGAGCATTCTTGAATATCTTAACAGCATCTTATTCTCTTTGCAACATGTACACTGAAGTCCTTCTAGCTCTGGGGACCCTTTTAGAAACGCAGTCAAGATGTCCTCCAGAGACCTGCACTTCGAAAAACAGATTCCTCTAGGGTTTCTGATCAGAGCTGGTGCATTCACTGGTGTTTGCTCATCATGACTAGGATAAAGAGCAAATCAGAAAGCTTCTGATATTTACTTTTAGATACTCTCTGATTTTCATAGGAAGAATACAGAAAATGAGGCATATTTGTAAGCCGAGTTCCATAACATTAAACTTTTTGTTTTAAGATGGAATTGGTGGTAGTGCTATATTCTTCTGAGTTGTTTTTGTTTATTTGTTTATTTTTCAAATCTTTGCAAATTTTATTCATCTTTACAGTGAAGGCTCTGGGTAGGAGTGACTTGTTCCTTTTTAACAGAAAAATCATTGCCAGCATTTCATATCTGATTTTTCTAAACATATTTTCTCTTAGCATACATTTCTAAGACCAAAGCATGCAGTATTTCTTCTGATTTATGAATTAATCAATGAAGCTTTTGTAAGTGATTTAGAGAGAACTTAACATATTTCTAGAAATATTTTCTCAACTATGTAAATCATGCATAAATATCTACATCTGCTAAAGGGATCTTAAAAATGAGTTTATATTTTGTTGTTTCTTGTAGAACACAGTGTTGGTAGGAGTTTTGACAGACAAATGAGACAAGGCTATTTAGGATTGTGTGTAGAATTGTTCACAGTTATAATTTTGTCAAGAAATGCATGGCTCAGGGCTGCTGTATACTGATGTAAGAATATTGCCCTTTTCTCAGGGGTATAATAAAGGCTACTGATCACATATCACTGGCAATGACTTCCATATAAAAAGTGGGATATCAGAAATGTATTTCTCATGAAAATGCACAAGCACACAAGCACAAGACCTTTCCATTCCAGTTACTTAGGAAGAAAGGGATTTTCTTTAAGTAGTATCTTCTATTTTATATCTTATTTCTTTAATAAGCAGGTAGATACAGAACAAAGAAGTTATCTTTCCTGTAGTGATCTATGGAAATGTTCCATGTGAATCTGAGTTAGATTTAAAGCCATTGGAAGCATATGTCTTTGATGGGACACAGCCATGGTCCTAATGAGGGAGAAGAAAATTCCCTCAAACTTAAAGTTGTTGATCTATGAAATGCTGGCCGACTCTGAGGGTGTCTCATTTGGAGAGGGAGAAGAGGCAACACAGGGCAGGGCAACTGTGTTTATCTTGCCCATGCACATGGAACAGCCAGCAAGCTTCACAGAGGGAGGTAATTGGCTGTTTTCTTCTTGCTGACGACACCTGTCCAGCTGTGTAGGGATTTCTGATTTCAAAGTTGTATAAATGGCAGGGCATAGAAAACATTGTCATTTTTTTGACTTTCTGCTGAAATAGAAGACTTTACTTTCTCTCTTTATTTATTAATAGACAGTATCCTTCATTTGCATGGCTGATTCTAAAACCCCTATCAGAAAATTCTATCAAGAGAAACAGCCAATTCACTAGGGGATACTTCTCTGAATTGAGGCAGCTGTGGTACTGAATTTCACTGTGTCATAGAGAAAAATAATCACATCTTTTTCTATTTCTTTGCAGAACTTGGTATTTTAAATCATATTCTTAAAATAATCTGGGTATTGGAAAGAGACTGAAAGATTTAAAGGAAGAAATGAATGAGTACAAATCTTTATCTTGGTTCTGCAACTCAATGAACCAGTAGAAATTATTTCAACTTAAAGATGGGTCTGGTGACCAGACACCCCTTCCCCCACTATATTGAAGTAATTATTGGGCACCATGTATTATAAGGCATTTTAAAGGATGAAAGTCTCATTTATTTCTTTTCTTCCAAGTCAATGTTTATAAGTAACTCTGGTACTATGATTCCAAGATATTTCCAGTCCTCCCCTGCTAGGGCAAGATGACATCTTTTGAACCATATTCCTCTGTAGCAGCAATGGCTATCCATCAATAACTTTGCATGACTCAACATAGTATATAATTTTCTAAACAACAGTCCTAATGATTAGAATGTCAGTGGACCAATATTCAAGGTAGTTTGAAAGAAGCAATTTCTCTGGTCAGGTCAATATTCCCAATTACTACTACATCTTAGATTTCTTATTTAAGCAGATTATTCTGAAATTTAATAACCTTGAATTGCCTATGGTTCTCTTATTCAATCTTGTGCTTCACCATTTCCTGGACCTGAGAAAAGAAGTCCATGAGGCTATAGTATTTGATGCCAGAGTGTCTGATGTTTCTCAATTTATCATTTAAGTAAAATGTTCATTTACATTTCATCTTTCTCTGTAATGGCCAAGTCACTGTCCTGATGGAATCTGATTTATCCTGTATGTGTGTGTGTGTGGGTGCACGGACACTAGGTGGAATAGTGTGGAAAAATCCCCTTCCTCCCTTGCCTTCAACACCACCCTCTTCCATCCCACTCTTTAATCTCCTGTCACAGAAAAGATCCCATCTAATTTCATGTGACTCAGCAGAAAGGGTCAGACAGTTTTCATATGAGTCATTGGATCTCTGTGAACCAATTTATAAAGCTCTCATTCCCATGTTTTTATAATATTTATTATTATATCAGTGACATGCAAGGAGCTTCACCAGTCTTTTCCAATGTTGTCAGAGTAAATAGTGTTATGTATGAATTATGAAAACTTCCAGTTGACTGATTCTCATTATCTCGCCGAAACAGTGTATGGATGCTATGAATTACACATGCAATACAAAATTATATTATCTGCATATTTTCCTCAAATCCCTGTTTGAAAGAAAGAATCACACATGTAAATTCTATCAAGTGTTGCAGATGCTTTTTAGATATCAAACATGTGCCAAGTGGGAAAATGGAGTAAAGCAATAAAATATCTACTTTGTTTAGTTTCTCCCCAGGTTGAGGTGTGAACAAATTATTAATGGCTATAGAATAAATTACCAAAGGAGAAAACCCAACATTGGCTAACTGTTTATTCACAAAATAAAAATAAATTGAGCAACATTTGAATTATGAGGAGAGCAGTTTGAATTTTGTAATCTAAATAGTTTCATGTGAATTGTAAATCTGAAAAATCATTTCCTATCAAGTGCATGGTATGAATGTGACTTGAGGTTATCAGTTATTTAAGAGTTCATATTAAAATATTTCAAAATTATGTAAAATGATAAGGCTCAAATAGTTAAAGGTTCATGTTTATGTAAGCTACTGAAGTAGTGGCTAGATTAGCTAATTACATTAACTGGTCTTTTTACATAATGTGTACGCTGGGTATGTTAATTCCCATTCTAAGCACGTAATGGATATTAATTCATTTCATATTCCCACATTATTACTCCATTTGCAGAAGAGAAAACTAGCAGAAAGGGGAGGTAACCTGTTTAGGTTTACATTGGTAAATGACTAAATTTGGAGTCTGCAACAATTTATTTTATATTTCAAATCAACTAGAAGAGTCTGAAGTTTCCCAACACATTAAAATGAAACATGTTTGAGGAGATGGGAATGCCAATTACCCTAATTTGATTATTAAACATTGTCTACATATATTGAATGACTGTACTGCATCCCATAAAAATATGCAAATATTATGCATCAATAAAATGTTCTTAAAATTGAGCTTGAATCTAACTGGCATGTTTCAATATGGTAGCCCTTGCCATGTGTGGCTGCTGAGCGATAGGAGTACAGCTAGTCCACACAAAAATCTACTGGAAGGGTAAAATGCATACCAGATTTCAATGCTCTAATATAAAAAAAAAATCACTAATGAAATGGTGGCCACAGGTCAGCCCCAATATTTTGAGTTCACATTCATGACCCCTGGCAATCCATTGGGTGTCTCATTCATTCATCCTTAAGATATTCTTAGGTGGCAGGTACTGTTTGAAGATTCACATGGTATCTTACATCTTAGCATGTTCGGTATTTGAAAGGAGATTTGGGAGGTGATTGTTTTATCTCACAGTGATACATGGGAAACTATAGAGATGAATGATATGATTAACACATTTCATCAATTTCCTTATTGTCCTTTTTCTATACTTTTATTGTTGTATTATAGTCTCACATCATAATGTAGTTCATAGTGATAGGGACACATGTGCGCACAGTACTCGGTGAGTTTTTCCCGGGCTCCCTCCCCACTCTCCCCCACTTGCCCATACAAGATATTGAGATTGGCATTGGTATTCTCACAGATGTACATAATATCAGTATTGTACTTTAGGAATATTTTCCCTCAATCATAAAAATCTTTAATTTTATGCCCCCCAAATAAGGTCTATGAATTCAGATCCTAAGTAGAAACACACTTGTCATGAATGCATCCAAGAGTTGTGGCTACTTTAGAGCTTACCTACTTTATTGGTACACTCTCCGTTATTCAGGAGCAAGTGTTAGTAAATCTTCACTCTTCTCTCAGACTGGAAAGTAAAAGTTTCTGAAAGATGCTTCAACAAGAGGGAGGGCACACCATCCCCCAGTGATGTAAACAAGATTATGTCTGTCTCTCATGGTCCTGAATAATGATTTCTATCCCTGACCCAAAATAATTCAGCTCTGTCATTTGAAAACATAGTTGGAGAATATTAGCCTCAAACTTATTTAGAGCTCTGGAGAGAGAACTTTTAAATCATGAAGACACTATCGCCGTAATATATGACTCAGCCTGGAGAACATGAAGGATGATCCTGAGATTCTAAGTAAAATTTACGTTTCAGTGTTGTCTCCAACCAGCCAGTCTTTCTGAGTGGTCAAATCTGAGAGAGAACATGGATTTTAAAATCCAGGTGTTTTCATAGGTGAAACCACGTGGTCAGAGAGACTGATGGCTGACTGAGTTCTCTTTGGATTTTGCTGAGATTATTAGCATCAAATCTTTATGACCAGTGTCCAAGAACATGTTAAATTATGCTCCTGAAAGTCTTTTTCTAGCACAAGGGATCTAAGAGGATGCCCTTTACCCACTTTGGAAATTAAATTTGAGAATGCAGGAAAAATCTCTGGGTAAGTAATAGGAGCTTAATTTTCAGGTCATCTTTTTCCGCCAAACCCTCAGAACTTTGCAAAAAGTGCTGTAATCTACAAGATGCTCTACAAATGTGTTTCTCAGGAACAGGTAAGGAAAAGATGGATTTAGTCACTTTCCTTTTCACAGAGCAAATAAGCAGTGTAGTTTCCACAACCAGCTCAGAAGGCCACTACTGTGTCCTCCTCTTTCTTCCCATAGCAATCCAGGGCAGCTGCTGCCTGATTAGTGCTGGTAATTAAGTGATCTCTTTACCCCTGCATGACTCCTGGCTGTCTGAACTGTGGCAGTGGAAACTTTAAATATGAGGGGACACACCAGCAAGGATATTGAGCCTGATTCAGGGTTATTTAAAAAACCCACTCAGGCGTGCCATCCATGGGCAAGAGGAAGGAAATTCAGAATGAATTTATATTCCACAGTTTGGGAAATGTTTCCTTGTGAATTCTGCCAGCAAAGGGATTTATCAGGTTTTCAGGGACATTAGAAAGAACTTGTGCTTCTCATGGGGAACTTTTAAAACATACTCATTTTCTAAATATAAAGGAAATACTTTATTTTTTATTTTTTTATTTTTATTTTTATTTATTTATTTATTTATTTTGCAGTACCAGGGATTGAACCCAGGGGCGTTCTACCTCCACGCTACACCCCCGGCCCTATTTTTTATACTTCATTTTGAAACCGGGTCTCACGAAGTTGCGGAGGGCCTCACTAAGTAGAGAGAGAGAGAGAAAGAGAGAGGGAGAGAGAGTTGAGGCTGGCCGCGAACCCAGATCCTCAGGTCTCCGCCTCCCAAAGTACTGGGATTACAAGCGTGCGCCACCACGCCCGGCCCATGAAATACTTTATTTTAATATTAATATTATAGCTTGCTTTTACTTACCTACTATTTTTTTCAGACATAGAACTTATACTTTAAATGCCTAATTCGACTTTATTACTAAAGTAATAAAGCTATGGGTAGTTTTTTATCCTACTAAACAGATGAGAAAATATACTCATGTGCATATATACAGATATTTGTGCATACAGAGCTATAGATCTATATATCATATATATAGATATATATATATCAAGTATATATATATATATCAAGTATAGATATATATAGCTATATAGATAGATGCATATATATAGATATATATGCATATATATGTATAGGTATGTGATACATATGCATATATATGTTAATATTCATTGTTCTAGAAATGTCGAGTAGCAAACTCCTTGGAAACTCAGTGTCACTTAACAGTAACTGTATTTGTCTGTGGTTGCCTGGGCTCAGCGTGGCTCAAGGGCAAGCTTTCAGCTCATGTATGTGCCATGGTCGTTCATGTGTGTACAGCTAGTAGGCTACCTGGTGACACGGGAGGCTCAAGGGACCTATGCCTCTGGACACCCAGGTTGGAATTGTCACCCTGTCACTTGTACCCTGGAAATTACTAAGTCTAGCCAGATGGCCATTCTAAGCGCAGGGTGAGCGGAGATTTGGGGAAAATATGGTCTGCTTATTGTGGAAGAAGCTGTGAAGCTAAATGGGGACAGGTAGGGATGCAGGAAGTGATGAACTTTTGGGAACGATGACGCCATCTACCACGGTCACACCCTTAAATGTCTTGGGTACCCTTCTACACTGTCCCTTAATTTTCTATGAAAATGTCCTAGTTCTGGGTTTAAAAATTAGAAAACATCATTGTCTTCATATTTTAAGATGACTAGTTAGAGGTTATGAGGTAGGCAAAATGGCATTTGAAATTGTCCTTGTAATTTGGTTCTCTAAAAAATCAAAACATTACAGAGAATTGAAAATAAAGAAAAGCGGAGGAGCCTCTGCGATAATGCTGTATTTGCTCATTCAACTCCTGTGGACGGCGCGGCAGTCTTCCACCCAGCCTGTTTACTAGTCTGTTAGGGTATTTTCACTTTTCACCGATTCCTTGAACTTCATGACACAAGAATATAAGATAATCATATATGACGAGATTTTGAGAATTAAATGGATGGTTTTCCAAATGAAATTCAGCATTTAATGAATGATATTAACAAAATGTACATCAACCATGTGGGAAATGCGACAAATGAATAAGCTATCTATTCCCTGTATGTCTTGAGAATGATTTTAATTACTGTTTCTGCTTGAAAATAGAAAATTCATTTCATTTTATAAAAAATAATTATATTTACCTTCAAGTTTTCCCTCTGCTAATATGATACTATCATGATGTTGGGAAAGAGTTCCAGAGGAGAGAAGTAAATTCAGTTTAAGTAAAATGATTGTAAGCCAGGTGTGGTGGCACACACTTATAATCCCAGTACTTGGGAGGCTGAGACCGGAGGATCCGGGTTCGCGGCCAACCTCAGCTACTTAGTGAGGCCCTCTGCAACTTAGTGAGACCCTGCCTCAAAAATAAAAGAATAAAAATAGGGTTGGGGATGTAGCTCAGAGGTAGAATGCCCCTGGGTTCAATCCTCAGTACCAAAAAAAAAAATAAATAAATAAAATGATTGTAGAACTAATGATGCCAACATCAACCAAGGACTGTGTGTGTGTGTGTGTGTGTGTGTGTGTGTGTGTGTGTGTGTTACTGGGAATTGAA
>PVJS01000010.1:0-115762 GCA_004027185.1 Glis glis
AAAAAAAAAAAAAAAAGTAAAGTAGGGATGGAGGTGTATCCTGGAGGTAGAATGCCCCTGGGCTCAATCCCCACTACCACAAAAAAAAAAAAAAGAAAGAAAGAAAAGAAAACAAAGTCAGAGAGGACAGTAGAGATACTTTAAGCTTTAGCATCAATCAGAGATTAACTTTTTTATTTTTTTGCTACTGGGGATTGAATTTATGAGTAAGCTGCCTCCAAGCTATACTCCCAGCCCTTTTCATTTTAAAACAGGGTCTTGCTAAGTTGCTGAGAATCTTGCTAAATTTCTGAGACTAACCTGGGATTACAGGGATGTACTGGGATTGCAGGCATGAGCTACCGCGCCCAGCTGGCCCGAGATGAGGATTCTGCAGGTGAGCGGCCAGGACCCGCCCTGGCCTTATGGACATGGACAGTCTTGGCTGAGATCGCCCATCCCCACACCTCTGTCATTCTGGAACTTCTGCCACACCGACTGCTTCCAAGTCCCTTATTTATGATACAGTGTCTGCTACTGACAGCTCATTTTTTTGGGGGGGTGGTTTACTGGGGCTTGAACCCAGGGGCGTTCTACCTCTGAGCTACACCCCCAGCCCTTTTTATTTTTTATTTTGAAACAGGGTCTTGCTAGGTAGCTGAGAGTCTTGCTAAAGTTGCTGAGGCTGTCCTTGACCACGCCTGGCTAATTTTGAGGTCTTCCCTATTGACCCACATTGGGCCACCTGTGGTTAGTCTGGGCTCCTGTATCTTTTTTCTCCACACCCACAGTGATAACAATAGCAACAATCGCAGAGATGGCACGTACAGGGAGGGTAAACCTCAAGAGGACAGGAACCCTCCCTGTCTGCCCACTGTTACAGCCCCAGTGCCGGGGATGGTGCCTGGCCATGCCCACACTCACTGTAAATTCTTGGGGAGAAGAACGTTCTGGGAACCGCGAGGTGCTTTCCAAATACTATTACACTTAATCTTCCCAGGACCTTACGAGCGAAGAAATACGATGATCCCCCTTTCACGGATAAGGGAAGTGAGGGAGGTTAAGACCCCTTCCCGAGGCCAAGCAAATGCTGAGCATGGAGTATAGTTGCTCCTGGGTTTATGATGGGGTTACTTCCTCATAGAGCCACCGCTGATAACATGGTGAGTGGAAAATGCATTTAATCCAGTACGTCCTGGTGTCCCGTATATAGGACACCTATAAAAACGGAAATGAACAACAAATACACCACGTATGGAAACTCTGTTGCTCAATTTAAGTTTTTAAAGGCATCTGACAGCCGGGCATGGTGGCGCACGCTTGTAATCCCAGTACTTGGGAGGCTGAAACCGGAGGATCTGGGTTTGCGGCCAGCCTCAGCTACTTAGTGAGGCCCTCCGCAACTTAGTGAGACCGGGTTTCAAAATAAAGAATAAAAAATAGGGCCGGGGGTGTAGCCTGGAGGTAGAATGCCCCTGGGTTCAATCCCCGGTACCGCAAAAAAGAATAAATAAATAAATAAATAAATAAAGGCATCTGACATTGGGACACAGCGACACAATGGGTTTTGATACACCTCATCTATTCAACATTGTAGCTTAGCTACAGTGCACTGTGGAGAGTTGATGGTTCCCCTGTGAGCGCGTGGTTGACCCAGAGCTATGGTTCGCTGACCCCCCAGCATCAGGAGACAGTGCAGACCTCCTAGCACAAGACCAGGGAAAGATCACAATCCAAAATGTGAAGTATGGTTTTTGCTGAATGCTTCTCACTTTTGCATCATGAGAAGGTTGGAAAAATGTAAACCGAACCATTGTAGCTCAGGGACCATGTGTATATATTTCTCATATGAATGAGAGAAAAACGCAAGATGGGCATATGCAATTACCCAGGCTGTACTGAAGGCGGCAGGGAGTTTTCAAGGGGTTTGGGTGAGGACTGGTAAAGAAGTCCTACCACAGTGGCCATAGAACAGAAAATTAACTCCGGCTGAGCACCTGCCCCTGCAAGAGGTTGTTATTGGCTCCTTTACTAATTGGGGAAAAGGAGGGTGGGAGAGGCAGAGCAAGCTGTCCCAAGTCACAGACTTTGCAAGTGTGGAGGACCCTGGATCCAAAAGTAGGTCAGTGTGACTTCCGCCACGCCCCACTGAACTTTTGGACACTTCCAAAAACAAGAGCACAAGCTCCACATCTACAAGCTCATTCCTCAGAAGGAACAAGAGAAGGGGTGGGAGAAAGATTTTAGTGAAACTCTGCGGCTCTGTCCATGAATAGAGCTGATTTCATTATTTCTCCAGTTGCACTGTTTGTTTTTGCTGTAATATTAGCTGGTTGCTAAGCAACTGCTCAGAGAGCTACGATGCTGAACTGTTTTTGGAAACCAAGGAGGACCTCAAGAAGGGTGAGAGGAGGTGTTTGGGGGTGCAATCAGAGGGCTGCCAGTCAGCCTGCTCCAGGATCTTGGGGTAGAAGAGTGATCTGGCCTCTTTTGGGGTGTGAGCAGGCTGTGCAGATGGGAAGCTGCCTTCTCCCCAGACAGAACTGTCTAACCTGTCTGGGGCCTCGGTTTGGTCCCTGGTGGAAATACTCATGCCACAGAGAAGTGTGAGGAATTCAGGTGAAGGATACAAGGCAGCCGGCAGGGTTTCTGGCAAATGGCAAGAGTTCAATACATGTAACTGTCATCGTTTCTACTATTAGTATTTTAGCAGAGCTTGGGGTCAGTATTTCGTCAGAGATCAATACTTAAGCCATCAGTTGGAGGGTCAACTGGCCTTGTGGGGCTACACAGCTACCACAAACAGCACCCTTAACCTCGTCCTAAACGAGTGACATAAAACTAGTCATGAGATATATTCATTGATAATATACAGATCAGAAAAAAACCCTCCCACTCAATTGAAAAACTTTTAAGCCAATGGCAAGTTGCTATAATTGTCTTCATATGAAAAAGACAGTGCGTGCTTACTTAGGACTTCTGATAGAATCATATTCCTTACTGGTTCTCAAAATCCTGGTGCCTAGAAATTATCTAGCTTGGAGGTTACAAAGTGGAGGTCTGGAGGGGTGGGGTGCAGGGTTCGACGCAGCCTGGAATCATGTTTGGTCTGGCTCAGCAGCATTAAAAACATTTTTAATTAGTTGCTAATATTTAAAAACATGCTGTATGAAAATCCAGATTCCCAGCTCCTCTGCAAAAATATGAAGGTCTAATAACTCTCGTCCTGCCCGCCCCACCCCAGGGCAGTAGTTCCACAATGGGAGTGGAGAGACACTGGCTCCCTGAGATGGGGATATGGTCTCTCTACCCAGTCACACTCAGCATTTTTGGGCAAGGTCTATGAAGACAGTAATGGAGTTCTGGGAGCAATTTGCAATATCTCAAAGCCCCTGAGGGGAACTGCATGCACCTGTGTTAAGGTGGCTGAACTAAAACCTCCAGCGACTCCGCATTAAGCAAAGTGCTAATTAATGGGCAACACCAGTTACTTTGCATTCAGCAAGGACTTAATTAGCTGCTAGGGATGTCTCTGATCAGCAAAACACAAGGAGACAACATTAAAAGGGTCTGATGGAGTATACTGTGCTTTAAAACATGATGCTCATGAGGTAAAGTCATAAAATAGACCTTGGAGAGAGGAGAGACCACAGCATCTCTGGATGGCGCCAGTTCCCTTTCAACCCTCTCAGTGAAGACCCCCGATGCTTCTGAGGAAGAGACCAGAAGGTGGAGGATGCACAGGGCCCAGTCCTGAAGTCTCTCTTTGGAGGTGAGATGCAGGGTGGCCCTCATTCCCACCACCTATCTTGTTACTTTGGGAACCTGTCATCCTTACAAGCTGCCCAAGTTTCAAAAGCTGCAGGAATCAAGGCTGAGAGCCGCTTCTGGCCACACGGGGGCGCCCTTGCCTCACGCACTGGTATTCCAAGAGGCCACAGCTGGAGGTGGAGCTGGAATGGGGGTGGGAGTGGGGACTCCATTTCTTCGCTGGGCGAGGTCAGGGGTCCTGGTTCATAGTTCACCATGCTCTGCATCACAGCACCTTCCTGCCTCCATGGCTGTGGTCTGTGCCAACCAGGGGTGGTTTACTGTACTGTCTCTACTATGAAAGCCCAACACGCCCCTGGGAAGGAACCAGGTCCAGGAGCAGGATGGAGAACACAGGCAGCTCTGCCCTTGCTCTGGAGATAGCAGGGCAGGGAGGGCGCTGACCTGGAACTTTAAGACTGTGGGAGCTCTTTTAAGATAGGGAGACACACACAGAGACAGGGAGGGATTGAGAGAGACAGAGACAGAGACAGAGAGAGAGAGACTGTAAGACAGAGAAAGATACCAAAAGGCAAAGAGACAGAGACAGATGGGAGGAGGATGGGCAAGAGAACCAGAGAGAAAGAAATCAGATCCTCCCCTGTGTGGGACAGTCAGGAACCCCAGAGCAGCCAGGTAAGTATGAAGCAGGGTGTCCTGTAAACCTGGAGTATGACAGATACTGGTTCAAATCCTGATGCAAGCTCTCTGGACCCAAGCAGGAGATTTTGCTTCTCTGAGCCCCACTGTTCTCCCCTGCAAAATGGGGTAGCTGTGCATGCTTTGGGGATTTGATGTGTGGACCCAATAGGGTAAGATATGCAAAGCACCTCTCATGGTACCTGGATCTAGGCGAGCGCTGGCTTGGTAGTGGAGATAACTCATGCTGACAAATGACAGTAGATAGAGGAGGATCCTTTAAAAATGTTGTTGGGCCATTTATACCTTCTGACTTTAGTTTCCTCCTGTATAATGTGGCGCCTCTGGGCTATATGAATTCTAGAGTCCCTTTCAATTCATATTGCTTATTGTTCTATAATAAATGCCATCCCCTCACACAGCCATCTAGCTTTCCCTCAGTGGGGTGTTTTCTCCAGCCCTGGACGCTTGCCCCTCTGCATGGGGACAGTCAGGGGAGGTCACTGGAAATGCACAGAGACGGTCTCCAGGTCATTAGGCACATGGCTCTGGGTTCAGCTGGGCTATGTTCAGACCCCAGCTCCCCTTAACCAGCTGCGGGATTTTGTGCTGGCAGCTTACGGTCTTGTTCCTGCAGTTTCCACTAGAAAGTGAAGAAGACAATACACCTGAGGTGAGGACTGCGGGGGGAGGGGCTGAGATGTTGCTTGTCAAGCACTCAGAACAGCTCTGGCACCCAGCAAGCACTTCAATACACGTTAGGCATCATTATCGCTTAGGTTTGTTTTAAAGAACAGGCAGTGATCTTTTTTAAAATGGTTACGTGAAGGCTGTCTGATCCAAAATTAGAAGAGGGGTGGTATGTTTTCAAAGATGCTACAGAAAGAGCATTAGACTGGGAGACAGAAAGGATGCTTCCTAGACCAAACTAACATTTCATTCTGCAAACTCAGGCTCCAGTCTGTTCCTCATGTATCTCCCACACCTGGCAGGCAGGAGCTCCACCTCTGGGTGGACCTGGGCAGGTCTCCTCCCCTTTCTTGGTCTCATCTATGAAGGAAAGTGCTGGGCGAGGCAATGATCCTAAGGGGTTTCTGGTGCAGTGCTGCCTGACCGTATGTGCCTCCCAGCGCGAGGCGGGGGTGCTTACCTGAGGTACTCATAGAGCCCGTACATGGGCAGGAAGTCGATGTCAGACAGGAACATGTAGGGGGTACTGATGTGCTTCATGGCCACATTGCGCAGGAGGTTCACGGGGTAGAACTGGCCCTCCTTGTACACGATGTGATAGCCCACGTTGTGGCGGCTCATGAGCACCTCGGAGCCCTGGGCGTAGCGGAGGAACTGCTGGGCTTCAGCGTCTGACAGGTAGAGGGCCAGGCTGATGGGGCCCTCCCAGTGCTTGCAGATGGCCTCCAGCATCTGGAGCCTGGAAGAGAAGGGAAGCTGAGGGTGGAACCTGCACCAGGCCCTGCATCATCTTCCAGGCCTCTCGGGGGACTCTGCCTCCGTCTGCCTTTGGTCTGGCATCTGCAAATCTGAATTGCTCTCTAAATATTACCCAGTCATCTCCTTTCCCCATAAAATGGGTATAAATACACTTACCTTGCTGGTTCTAGTCTTTCTCTGCTTCCAAGGGAACATGTGGCATCAAAAGTCACATCGCGCTATAAGCCTCAGACTCCAGTTCTCAATGGTGCTAGGTTTGGATGTGGTCGGTCCCCCAAAGGCCCATGTACTAGAAGCTTGGTTCCCAAGGTGGCAATGTCTGGTGGTGGGACCTTTAAGAGGTGGGACCTACCGGAAGGTGGTTATGTCATTGGGGGTGTTGCCCTTGAGAGGGATTGACATAGTTGCTGAGGAACCTTGGTTAGCTCCCATGAGAGTGGGTTGTTATTTAAAAAAAAAAAAAGGGCAAGACTGAGCACTGAATCCTCTGACTTCCGGTCTCACCATGGGCCTCTCCCTCTTCCGCTGCAACTGTTTCCCTTCCTGCTTCTCTGCCATATTGGGCTGCAGCCAAGGGCTGACCAGAGGCTAACCAGATGGGGCTGCCCAATCTTGGACTTGGCTTATAGCTCCTAAAACTGTGAGTTAAATAAACTTCTTTTCTTTATAAGTACCCACCTTCAGGCATTTTGTTATAGCAACTGAAAAAAGACTAATAGAAATGGTGTGTGTGTGTGTGTGTGTGTGTGTGTGTGTGTGTGTAACTATAGATCCTCTTTCAGCCCAAACTCCTACACTTCTCTCTCGGCAAAGGTATAAAACGGCTCTGTTGATCTCTTAAAAGCACTGATAGGCCACAGAAAGCTCATAAACAAACTGTGGGCACCGACTTAAAAGGAGCATCAAAACAAACAGTAAAAACATGAAAAATAACAACTCCAACTATGCACGCATTCCTGTGCGCCAGGCGCCTTCCAGCAACCTTGAGCACAATCCTTCTCTGCAGATTCCTGATGAAGGAATTGAGGCTCCAGCTCAGATACAGACACCGTGGACAGCAACCTCGATGGGGGCTTCAAGTCAGTGAGAAAAGATAATACTGGGTGTTTGGCAAAGGGAACAGAAAAACATGTGAACGTGAGGGACCTGCCCCTGGGGTAACGCTGACTTCATTTCTCAGAGCACTCAGTGTCCCAGGGCCCCAGCCAACTCTGCAAGGCTACTTAGAAGCACCGAGCCAAGGGAAGTAGAGAAGCATAGAGCCCGGTGAAGAAAGCAAAACTTGCTTCCAACAGGGAGGGTTCTGCAAAAAGGTTTGAAGAGAAATCTATAAAGATTTTTTTCCCCCAAAGGCATCAGAAGTGCCTGGTACGTACAATCTATGGTCAAGAAACAGCAAAAGCCTATTTCAGTTTTTTCCTCATCCCAGCAAGAGGTACATAATCAGCAGTCTCCCGGCCAGAATGCCCACTTTATTCGGACAATTACCAGGAGATAGATTCCACACATTTCCATGCTCCTAAACAAAAGAAAATGGGCACAACTATTTCGTTTCGGTGGGTTTCTCCGTGGACTTCCAAGAGTTTTCTCTTGGTAATTTTTTAAATTGGTATCGCTCCGATTTGCCTCCTCTTTCAATATGGAAGATTAAGATATTCATCAGAGTAAAATGCCCTCCATTTCTTCTCCTTTATAATGCCTGCTGACCAAACTGGCCGGAGCCATTTTTTTTTTCGGTACCAGGGATTGAACGCAGGGGCGTTCTACCTCCGCGCTACGCCCCCGGCCCTATTTTTTATGCTTTATTTTGAAACTGGGTCTCATGAAGTTGCGCAGGGCCTCACTAAGGTGAGAGAGAGAGAGAGAGAGAGAGAGAAAGGGAGAGAGAGCGAGAGCGCTGAGGCTGGCCGCGAACCCGGATCCTCCGGTTTCCGCCTCCCAAAGTACTGGGATTACAAGCGTGCGCCACCACGCCCAGCTCGGAGCCAATTTTTAAATGCACCACATTCTGCCGGCTGCTTCGCCTCACCGAGCTAGGAGCTGGGTCTCTGCTGTAGCGCCCTGCTCTCTTTCGGGCTCTGAAGATCTGGGGTTTTGATGGATGCCCCCTGTGCCTCAGTTTCATCTTCTGTAAAATGGGGGGGTGCTGCATTTGCAGGGAGAGTCATTTGTGCATATCCTTTGCTAGTTGGAGAGCAAAGGGCAAGAACAGCTTCTCCTATGCAGACACAGGAGCTGTAGGCGTGAGGGGGCAGGAGGCACTTTTGAACCCCATGGAGAGAGGACAGTTTTGCTCTCAGTTCTACCACTGACTCCGGTTCCAGGCAGGCAGCACGCCCCAGCTGGCACAGCCCTTCTTCCAAGCTCTGCTAAGAGGTTAGAACGAGAACGGAGACAAAATACTTAAGGTTCTCCGAAGAAAGGTGCTGTTGCTGTGATAAATAAGTTGAGCTTTGCAGGAATCGTGCCAGATGTTGTTCTGTGGTACCTCTGCATGCACACGAGAGCCAACAGGGACACAACCCACTGGTGTTTTGATGCCACAGCCCCAACCTCTCCCGTCTCTTCTTCCTCCTTCTGCTGGGACCCGAACTAGAAGGACAAACAGGTTTCTAACAAGGATGATAATATATAAAATGTGATAACGATATGGTAAATCTCTACCATTTGCCTCCTGCTTGCAAGGTGGCAGCCACACTGTGCTGTGATCCCAGTTCATCTTCACAGCAACTACAAAATTGAGACGCTCGTCGCTGCTTTACAGGTGAGGAAGCTCACGGAGGTGAAGGGACTTCTTTCAAGTCACACAGCTGTAGAGGAGACAGGTTCACACCCAGGTCTGTCTGACCCCAAAGCCCAGGACCCAGATCATTCAATGTTCAATATGGATTGGTGTTAGGTGAGAACAACCTTCCAGAATCTCTTCTCCTTGTTCTCCGTTTCCCTAAACAAGACTGCGCTGCTCTTCCCTTGATGTCAGCTTCTCTATTTCTTCCCCCTCCTCGGCCCCTCTCATGGCTGTCTCTCTCCACACCTGTTCCCGAAGGGGTGTCCCTGCGGCTCTTGCTGATGTGAAACTCTGTATGCATTTTTCTTTGGTCTCCCAGACAGGAAGATAGAATATCCGGCACAGCAAGGACTGAGCCGGTGCAGAATATTTTAGGAGACACAGATCAATTCTAAAATCACATAGCTGTCAGTTTGGGAAGAATCTTTGAGATTTTTTTTTTGTCTGACTGTACCATTTTATGATGAAAGAGCTAAGTTTCAGAGCGGGGGTGTGGCTTGCAGGAGAGCACAGATGAGTCGATGGACAAGAACTCAGAAGGCCTCTGTCCCAAGTCGGCTTCTCCTTCCCCACAGAGCCCACCATTGCTTCCTGCTAGGAAGGGGATGTCAAAGGCTTGGGATGTCTGGTTGGTCTAGATTAGGCAGGGGTTACTCCAGGGAGTCCCAGGAAGACAGGAAGCCTCATGTAATCCGTCTCTGATATATAAAGAAGCAGACAGAGATGGCCAAGTCAGAAACATCAAAGGCTAGAATTGGATGGAATTCTAGAGCGTCGTGGGCCTGGGCATCCTGGGCAGGTGGTCACCCAGCTTCTGCTGGAATGGGGAGTTCACACCCTTTGAATTGGCCCATTCTCTTTGGGCACACTGCACCAAGGCAGCTGCATGGTGCATGACCAGACCTTGCCACTGTGGGTTTCGGGGTCAGATAGTTTGACCTAGGTTTGACCTCTGGGCTGTGTCAGTAGGCCTGGGCAAGTGGCGACTGGTTTGAGTGCTTCAGTTTCCACATAGGTACGCTGGGGTCAATAATACTTTTGGCAGATTAAAAATACTACAAATCATTCCTCTCTCTATGCACATCCTTGGGTAATGCTCTCCCACGCTGATTTTGGCCATGTGACTTGCTTTGGTCCACGGAACATTAACAAACATTACACTAGCAGAGGTGTTAAAAGGTGCTTGTGCAGCAGGGCAGGCTCCTTGCTGCTCTGGGAGCCTTGTGACAACCATCACGTGGACAAGCCCATGTCACCTTGCTAGATGATGAGCGACATGGCCCAGGTGTCCCCATGGACACAGCTCATGACCGGACAACCCTCAGAAGAGCTGACAACTGAATGAGCCCAGCTGATCCCAGTCCATGCTGCCAATCCATGGACTCGTGAGTTCATTATGGCGGTTGTCCTAAGCCGCTAAGACTCGGGATAGTTGGTTAAGCAACTGGATTCGAGTCCTAAATGAGATGACTGTATAACGTGTTGGGCACAAAGCTAGGTATGCAGCAGGTACTCAGTATGTGACAGTTTCAGTTTCCTCTCTGGGTTCTATTTCTGCCTTTCAAACATGTATTCATCCCACAAGTATTTATCATCTCTGATGTGTCAGGGATGCTACTCGGACATGCTACACAGACAAGGCTCCTGCGTTTCTGAGCTACATTCTGATGGAACTATGGGTAGGGAGGCAAGAGAATGGGGACACAGAATAGAGAGTGGCTGTGAGGGCTGGCCAGGGGCCCCGCTGAAGTAAAATTTGAGACCTGGAGCTATGGTAAGACAATGGGTGTCCCCCCACCAAATTTGCATGTTGAAATCCTAAAGCCGGGTGTGGTGGCGCACTCTTGTAATCCCAGTACTTGGGAGGCTGAGACAGGAGGATCTGGGTTCGCGGCCAGCCTCAGCTACTTAGTGAGGCCCTCCACAACTTAATGAGACCCTGTTTCAAAATAAAGAATAAAAAATAGGGCTGGGGGTGTAGCTCAGAGGTAGAATGCCCATGGGTTCAATCCCCGGTACTGCAAAAAAAAAAAATAAATTCTAAACTCGTATTAAGATGGGGAGGGGGAGTTGGGAAGTGATTAGGAGCCTTTGGGAATGGGATTGATGCTTTGATAAAAGAGTCCCCAGAGAGCTTCTCACCTCCTACGTCATCTGAGGACAGAGGGAAAGTCAGACATCTCTGCACCAGGACGTGGCCGTCACCAGACCCTGAATCTGCATCACCTTGACCTTGGACTTGCCAGCCTCCACAACTATGGGAAATGCGTTTCTGATGTTTTGAAGCCACCCAGCATATTTTGTTTTGTTTTGTTTTGTTTTGTTTTTTAATAGCAGCCTGGGTGGAGTAAGACACCCAGATAAAGAGTAGGATGATTCAGCTTTGTGAAAATCTGGGGGTGAGCCTTCCAAGAAGGACAGCCATGGGGTGAAAATGAGCTTAGCGTGGTCAAGCAAGAAGCAGGACCAGTGTGGACAAGAGTGTGTGTGAGGGGCAGAGGAGAGAGGATGTCCTGGGGGAGGGCAGGTGTCTTTCAGGGGCCTCAAGGGCCAGCGTGGGCAGTTGGCAGGCTATTCTAAGCACAATGGAAAATCACCCCAAGACTCTAATGATGTGACCTGACTTATATGTTTCACAGGTCTATCACAGAAAGAATGACTTTTCACTCTCTAGAACAGAGGCGGTGATTTTAAACATAAGCCTGCTGAGGGTCACCTGGGGGTTTTATTAAAATTACATCTCTGGGTTCCTCCCTGGAGATGCTGCTTGAGGAGGTCCAAGTAGGGTCTAAGAACCTGTATTTTTCATTGCTTCTTCTCCACTTGCAGAAAGCAAAGAGGACAGCTAGCTGCTACATGATGCCCTGCAACTGCGGTTAGTTCTTTAACATCTTTGTCAAAGGGACACTACAGAGCAAGCGTCTCCCTGGTCCTATGTCAGGGGACAGGGTGCCCTCCCTCCTGAGTGTCTGAAAGAGATGTAGACCCACCGGTTCCATGGCTGCGACTGGTGACATTCATTCTTTCTGAATGGAATTCTGGAGGGAGATGGCGCAGGAGGCCACCGGTCGGCTCTCCTAATTCATTGTGGCATCCACGTAGGCCTCCTCTGACTTGAAGGTTTACAAACACACCCGAAGTGTTTCTTAAATTAAAAATCAATCCAACAGGCACCAGTCGGCATGCTGCATCATAATTGGACGTGCAAGATAGAGTGGAAGAGGCTGGAGGAATTTCTGCCGTCTGCATCTGCCGTGGTGCCGTGTAATAATTTCCCAGTGTATCCTGCTCAGTGTCTCTCATGGGGGCTTACCAATCCTTGCGCTCTCTGACGTATTATCTGAATGGCACTAACTTGTCACCATGCATTAAGGGATATTATGCGTCTGCCACGCTTGGGATGTGTGCACTTGGAAGGGAAGGCGTCTGTGGTCAGTGTTCGCTGCTGATGGAAGTGGAACTGGTACTTTTCTGTGAAGTGGCTGCGAGAGAAGGTCCTGCTGGGATCCCTGGTGGCCTGCGTCAGTGGATGCTTCCTGCTGACACTGGGAGAGGCTTGGTTTGGCTGGTATTCCTCTCTTGGTAACAAGTATGCACAAAAGGATGGGTCTGGGTTATTAATTAAACACATTTTCTTTCTACTGGTTTGTGAGTCCCAGACAGCAAATTCCATAGCCAGCATAGAGGTAAAGACACATGAATGAATGGGAAACTAATCATTGGTTTTATCTACTACTTACTGGACACTTTACATCCTCTTGTGAAACCCAGACAACAATCTGTGAGTCATCGCCACCTCAGAGATAAAGCAAACCTCAAAAGACCAAGTACCTGGTCCGAACTCACACAGCTCTGAAGTGGTACAGCTGGACGTGGACCTGGAGTCCAGGTCTTTCTGTTTCCTTCTTTCCTCCCTCTGCTTACCTCTTCTCCCTGCCTACCACACACAGATGCCTCCATATGAGTCTTCACATCTAGACTAGATTTACTGGTTGCCAAATATGCACCAAGAGTTTTCACAGAGTCTCTCATGTAATCCTAGGCAGGGCCTTTGGAGGTATGTTTAACCCTATCTTATAGGAGAAAACAAAGATGTCAACTGACTTGCCAACATCACCAACTGAGAACAGAAGTAGATGGAACTTGAACCAGAGCTTGTTGTCCTTGGGTCTAGCGCCTTTTTACCCAGCACCACGTGTGTTACGATTGTGGCCACTAGCGCTGGTATCACTTGGGAGCCTAGGAGTGCGCTTCAGGGCTAAGTGCTGGGCTGCCTTCTCTCATTTGATCTTTACAACAACTCTAGGGATAATCAAAATAATGTTGTCATTATCACTCCCAGAGTAAAGATGAGGAAACTGAGGCTCAGAGTGACAAAGTGATATCTTGAAGTCAAACAGAGTCACAAAGGACCCACAGTGCTGACTCCAGAGGTCAAGTCTCACGGAGGGCAACGCCACTTTCTACTGTGATTAGAAAGTATGTACAATTTATTCGATGGTCACTGGCCACTAATTTTGATTCAGAGTTTTCTACTATTAATCCAAATTCATTACTAGGAGGTGTAGATGCAACTGAGGAGAATCAGTGATGCTCAGAGAAATGGGAGCCTGAGTTTATGCAGAACTCACGCACCTGTGCAGATTACAAGATCTGAGCCTCAGGTACCTGTATGAGGGGCCTGGGGCTGAACGGCCGTCTAGACCATCATTCAGCATCCACACAGAGGGAGAGATCTTAGGTGCATCATGAGTGACACGGAGGAGGAAGAAGTACACATGTGAAGAGAGGGCTTGTTATGGTTTGGATTTAAAATGGCCCCCCAAACCTCATGTGTTGTCAATGCAGCCAGGTTAGGAGGTGAGATACGGCTGGAGCAGATGGGTCACTGGGGACCTGGCCTTGGGGACTGTATCTGTCCCTGTCTTCCTCCTCTTTTTTCTCTCTCTCTCTTTCCTGGCTGCCATGAAGCAAGAGTGGCTTTTCCTCTGCCATGCCCTGTCACTGAGCCATTTCTGCCTTAGAGCCAGCCACTCATGGACTGACCTCTGAAACTGTGAGCCCCAAATAAACCTTTCCTCCTCTAAGTTGTGCTTGTCAGATATTTTGGTCACAGTGATGGAATAGTTGACTAAACCAGGGATAGTATGGCTGGTGACTTACTGATGGGCTATGTAGTTGGGGGAGCTTGGGCAGCCAAACTTAAAGGTAGGTGAGAGACCAAAGTAACACAGAAGTTTAAGGGTGACTCTGGGTCAAATCAGGTCCCTGCGGAGCACCACTGAGTATCTAACAGATTTGACGGATAAGAGTTGGCTGCCTCTCTGGTTTCCCCAAGGCCCTTTGTGATCCAGCCTCTGCCTGCCAGGCCATGTTCATTTGCTTACCTCTTCATACTCCTGTACCCTTGGCTCTAACCACACATGGCTCTTTGTGTCCGCTCCTTCCCCCGAGCCTGCTGTCCTCTCTGGCCTGGGAGTATGTTGGGTGCTCTAACTTGGATAGTCTGTCTTCTCTCCTTTTGTGTCTTCTACACTCAGTCTAGACAACCTCCGACTCAGCCAGGTGACACCTCCCCTCGGACACATCCTTTTCTCTTCCTTTCTCCACCCCTGGCTGAGATGAGGGCCTCTCCTTTGGGCTCTCATAGCACCCACTGGCGCATCTCCTGCAAGGCACTCAAAACTTTATTCTCTTTATTGAAGTATCTATTTACTTGTCTGTGGTTGGCATAACTGTAAGAGCAACTGCAAAATTACATAGGGTTTTACCCTGGTGTGTACACCATGTATAATCTCCTCCCTTCTGGTGTGGGCAGGACCCAGGAATATGATGGGATATCACACCTGTGATCATATTATGTTATATAAGAATGTCATCACAGATCAGAGAGAGATTCTCCAGCTGTCTTTGAAGAAGAGGCAATGCTGTGAGAGAATCATGTGAGTAGGACATGACTGTGGCTTCTCAGAGCTAAGAAGGACCCTAGTCAACAAGGAGGCAGGGACCTCAGTCCTAGAACTGGATTCTGCCCAAACCTGGATGAGCTCAGAGGTGAATACATACTCCTGATGATGTTGCAGCCCCAAGATGTTAGGACATCTTGATTTCAGTCCTAAGACATTGAGCTGAGGACCCTGATAACATGCACACTGAAAGCTTACAATAAAATAATACCAAAGGCTACACCTTACAATGAACTGTTCTACCTTGGAGCCTGAACTTGAATTTTTTTATAAAGCTCCTGAGATGGTTCAGTTTGTCCATAGCCCAGATGGAAAATCCATGCATCAGACTGTATGCTACGTAAGGGCTGGGTTCACATCAGTCCTGCTGGGAAATGCGCCATGGATATCGGTTGCATCAAGACATATATAAGGAAAAGAAATGATAATTGCTTTCCTGGGGGCAACTGTGGCTCCAGTCTACACATTTCCCCTTTTCCTTAAGGTAATGTGAATGGGGTTCTGCCTCTAAAGAATCAGCCCCTCCATCCTCAACCAACAGCAGCCGCAGCAACAACAACAACAAAAAGACAAGAGTCTCTGGTCTGCAGTGCTGGGGAGGCTGAGACAGGAGCCCGACCATGTGAGACTTCAATGTTCTGTGTCTACGAGGCCATCTCTCCCTTCTCCACTTGACCCCGGGGCCAAGAGCAGTGGTGAGGGGACTGAGTGGTGGGTGGGGCCTCAGCCATACCTGTCCATGGAGAGCTGAGCGACCAGGGTGACATCTGTGTTGTCTGCGGCAGGCTCGTACTCATAGTGCAGGAAGTACAGGTGGGTGCGGTGCACGGTGAAGCGCTCCCGCCGGAACTCGTAGCACAGGTCATCCTCATCCAGCTCTGACAGCTGCTTCTGGAGCTGCAAGGGACAAGGGGGCTGTGGGACCAGAAGAAAAGCTCCGAGGGGGCCAGGCACCTGCCCCTGTGCTCAGCCCTCCCTGAGTTTATTAACAGTTGGGACACTGCCGATGGCTCAGCATAGGCAGGGAGGATCTCTATTTATATTTCCCCAGCAATCTAATCTACTTTCAAAAAGGTGAGGGGTTTTTCTAGCCCATTCAGCAGGACGATCTCAAATAATATGGGGAAAATGTTCAAAGAGGTGAAAAACCCAAACAGGAAGGATCTCTATGAAACCTGATGCCTTCTTCTCTCTAGAGACATAGATTTCAGTCTTTGCGCCAGATATTGGAAAGCAAAATCAAACAAACGAATTAGCAAAACAAAACTCTTTTCCTTTTTTTTTCCCTACACCCTCTCACTTAAACACCACAGTAATTACTAACCCCATAATAACATAATACTGATGCAGGACAATGGTGCCTGCTTCATAGATGAACGATTGAAATTCAGGTTCGAAGCCAACCTCAGCAAGTTAGGGAGGCTCTCAGTAATTTAGCAAGACTCTGTTTCCAAATAAAATAAAAATAAAATAAAATAGGTCTGGGGGTGGGGGTGTAGCTCTTAGGTAGAATGCCTGTGGGTTCAATCCCCAGCACCCCCCCCCCCGCACACACACACACTCTAAAACAACTCAGCAAAAAGCTAATCTACAGTGACAAAAACTGGATTTGTAGCCGGGTGTGGTGGTGCACGCCTATAATCCTAGTAAAAAAACTAATCTACAGTGATAAAAATTGAATTTATAGCCGGGTGCGGTGGTGCACATCTATAATCCCAGTACTAGGAAGCTTGAGACAGGAGGATCACAGGTTTGAGAACAATCTCAGCAATGTAGTGAGACTCTTGAGGAATTTAGCAATACCCTGTTTCAAAATAAAAATTTAAAAAGGGCTAGGGGTATAGCTTGGAGATAGAATGCTCCTGAGTTCAATCCCCAGTACCAAAAAAAAGAAAAAGAAAGAAAAGAAACTGTATCTGTAGATGTGAGGTGGGGGAGTGAGGGGTCTGGGAAGGGAAAGAGAGCATTTGGGGTGAAGAAATGCCCTACCTCATGGCTGGCATGAGGGTTACCTGAGTGTACATTTTCATGAACACTTGACAAGCAGTAGACTCAGAATGGAAAAAGCTCTTATATGCAATTTACGTTTCAATAAAATTGATTTGAAAAATAACAATTTGTCAAAGGTCACCAAGCTGGTTCCAATATTCTCCTGTTCCATCAGCCCTATCTCATGATACCATATAGTTGAATAGAGATTACAGTTTATGTGGCTAGAGGTGCTAACCTGGCTGAAAGTAATGGGATGTTTTTCCAAGAAGACATATGTTTTTTAAAATCTCAAAACCAACAGCACAGTGATCAATAAGAGAACATATTTGCTTGCTTCTGTATAGCTTTTTATCAGTCAAGACCGGTGCCTTAATAGATTCTGCTATAGTACCATTTCTTTTTCTTTTATTTCTTTGGTACTGGGATTGAACCCAGTGGCATTCTACCTCTGAGCTACACCCCTAGCCCTTTTTATTTTTGATTTTGAAACAGGGTCTCACTGAGTTGAGGAGGGCCTCACTAATTTGCTGTGGCTGGCCTCCATCCTGTGATCCTCCTGACTCAGCCTCCCAAGTACTGGGATTACAGGCGAGTGCCACCATGCCCGGCTTGGCATCGTTTCTTAAGAGGCATGTTATGATAGTTGGTTGCATTGATTTCTCTGACTCTTTACTCTTTTCCCCAAAATATCCTCGCCCTCTGCAGTGGTGCTCACTAATGAGGTGGGGCCTATTTCCCTGTCCCTTGAATCTGGGCTGGATTTGTGACATTCTTTTGCTAACTGAATACAGGGGAAGCAATGCTGTCCCAATCCTGAGGCTAGACTTCAGGAGAGAATGTGTGTTTCTTTCTTTCTTTTTTTTTTTTTTTTTTGCGGTACCGGGGATTGAATACAGGGGCGTTCTACCTCCGTGCTACGCCCCCGGCCCTATTTTTTATACTTTATTTTGAAACCGGGTCTCACGAAGTTGCGGAGGGCCTCGCTAAGGAGAGAGAGAGAGAGAGAGAGAGAGCTGAGGCTGGCCGCGAACCCGGATCCTCCGGTCTCCGCCTCCCAAAGTACTGGGATTACAAGCGTGCACCACCACGCCCGGCTATGTGTTTCTTGCATCGGAGATGATAGGCAGCTGGGGCAGAGCAGACTCTCCTCAGCCGCCCAGGTCCTGGGAGGAAGCCTGGTCGAGATCAGCAGTGCTGCTCCAGAAACACTTCCCAAAGGCCATGGAGCTTTTCCAGGTTTTGAGAACTAGATAACCAAGTTGTTGGCATTTGGTAGGGGGTGCTTTTTATTACGGGGGCTTGTCCCACATATCTAAGGTCAGTCAGCCTCCTGAGCCCCTGCCCACTTATGCTTAGAGCATTCTCCAGAGAGCCCTCTGTAGCCCTAACTACAGGCACACACTTCAAATGCTCCTTGGGAAATTAGTTGAGATATGGTAATATCCCAGGCTATCTTTAAAAATGATAATTATTAAAAGGCTGCAATCAGGGATATTCTTCAGCTTTTCAAGTTAATTCGATGTCCTTGTCCATTTGAAGAGTCCCACTATGCCAATGGTGTAACTAACACAAAAGACCGGGAGGCTGGAATTCTCACTCCATCTGAGATCCTATGAGCCAGCTGTCACCTTCTGATGTGCAGGATTACACCCCGACTTCCCTGGTGACTATCATAGACTGCTCTCTCTCTGACCCGTCACCCCACACACTAGGTACTGTCACCAATGATCTCCCCTGTGCTCTCCACACCTGCCTTTCCCTCCACATCTCTGTGACTTTCTTCCACGTCACGTTCTCCCTCTCTTCAATGCCCTCCCTCACCTCACCCCACCCTTCTCCACCTGGGGACCTTCTATTTGCCTTTCAATCCAGCCTAGATACGCCTTCTCCAGGAGACTTTGCTGGCCCTGCCAGGTTCCGCTAGATCATTTCTCCTCTGTATTCCATGAACCTCTGCTCTGAAACTCCACGAAAGCAGTTGTCAACTTGAACTGCAATTATTTGAGGGCAACCACCCCTGTGAGATCATGACACTGCTGCCTCCAGCACTGTGCCTAGTACGTGAGCAGTGCTCCATGTTCCTGTGCTACGTGCATGAAAAATATTGGCTATGTACAGGAAGATTGCAATCACTGCGAGAACCCATCCTTCCAATTGTGCTTTTGTGTCCTTTAATTATACACACAGAAGGTGATCCGTAAGTCCATCCTTAAACCCGTTATTTACCCTGATATTTGCAGTTCAAGGGTCTGTGATGGCTGAGAAGGTTTTGAAGAGCAGACACGCACCAGGCTCTGAGCCAGGTGCTGGGAGCGTATGCTTCACATTCTCCTCAGAGCCCCCGCCACCACCAGGGAGGCACTTGTGGCCCCATGTGACAGCTGAGAAGGAAGCTTCGGATTCCTGAGGGCACCCAAGGAAGTCAAAGCTGGGTCTGTGCTCCCCTTCCTCCACCCTCCTCTCTAGGAAAGATGTTTGTCTGCTCTCCAGTCAAGTTGCAGATGCAGCATGGTGGCTAAGGTTACTGGTTCTGTCCCTCCCTCTCCTGCCTGGAGGACCTGGGTGGACTATTAACCTTTCTGAACTTCAATTTCCTCAACTATAAAAGGGGTCTGGTGATCATAACCACCAGGGGATGGTAAGTTAAGTGGGGGAAAGATCCCCACTGCTGCATATGAAGAGAAGAGTGGTACTACTGTGAACTTTGTAGTACCAATGATGCGATTCAGCGACATCCACATCCCAAGCTCACCTGTGGCCATCACAGTGCTTAAGGGGTAGGGTTACGGTTTGGATATAGTACGTGCCCTGGAAAGGCTCATGTATTGGCAATTCAAAATGTGCAGAGGTGAAATAATTGAGTCATGGGGGTTCTAAGCTCATCCATGGACAAATCCATTGATGGATTAATGAATTTATTGGGTGGTAATGTAGGCAGATAGGGTGTGGCTGGAGAAGGCAGGTCACTGAGGCGTGACCTTGGAGACTCTATATTTATATTCATGTCTATGTCTATGTCTATGTCTATGTCTATATATATGTGTGTCCCTGGACTCAGGCCTAAGGGACTTCTGTTCACAGCTGGGCAAAGCTACAGAGTGAGATTATGGGGATAATTGGAAACTGAGAACCGACCCCTCCGAGATATATATATATATATATCCCTCACCCCTCCCACTGCTCTCTCTCGCTCTGCTTCCTGCCACCATACCCTGAGCTCTGCAGATGTGACCCAGCCTAACATGGACTGAAACTTCTGAAACCTCCATAACTGTGAGGAAATAAATCTTTCTTCCTCTAGGTTGTGGTTGTTAGGTATTTAGGGTCACAGCAGTGAGAATGCTGACTGAAACAGGCAGCGTCTAGGGAACACTGCTGTCCGCCAACCACACCAGTCACTGTGGAACGCACATCAGGTGTTATCAGACGTACCTGTCTGCAGAACTACAGACCAAGCAGATGTCATCCCTGGGCTGTGGTTTGCACCTTTACTCGACTGATATGGACAGAGCACCTACTATGTGCTAGGCACGGTGCTGGTGTCTTCAGGTGCATTGCTTCATTAATTTAATCCTCCAGCACCCATTTCTAACACAAAGGAGGAAACTGAGAAGTCTTCGGACCTCAGCTCACCAACATTTCACAACACAGTTACTTCTGCCCCAGGAAAGACATGAGGATCAAATGAGATGGCACAAGACACAGTGTTCTGTGGACAAAGCAGGCCAGAAAAATGTACATGCAGTATGGCCCCGATAGAGCGGAAAGACAAAAACACTAGAAAACAGATAGAAGGGAACGTTACAAGGTGAACAAAGATTTTTCTCTGAGTGATAGATTCGAAGACAAATTATATTGCTTCTCTATACTTTTCTGTAGTTAACTGATTCCCTGCAATTTTTCCCAAATGAGCTAATGCATGTTGAAGTGTGTTGGAAACTGTAAAGTGCAGCACACACCTAAGCAATATGATTGTGATGACATTATGTACCGTTTGAAGTTCTAATGTGGGCTTGCTTATTGCTGATTGTGTGGCTGGTGGTATCTCAGAAAGAAGACTCTAGCAGCTTAGAATCGGCCTCCGTTTCACCCAGGGCCTGGGCAGTGTCTCTGGGAGAGATGCTGAGGTGGAGGGAGCGCTTTCATTAACAGGGTCTGAATGGTACTGCACCCTGCTCTCCAGCCACAGGGGACACAGGGCTCCTGACAAGCGAGTCACAGAAACAAAAGACAGATTTCTCCTGAGATGAAATGCATTTGCTAAATTGCTTCTTTGGGCAGCCAGCTGAAGCACAGGGAGATTTAGACTCGAGGGAAAATGGTCCTTTAAGCAGTGTGCATTTATTTCTTCCCATCCCTAAGGACGATGGCCTAGATTGACCTTTCAGCTTCCGGAAATGATGGTGAGACGGGTCTAAGGGTTCAGAGGAGGTGGAAGTGTGTCCCCAGGCTCTGGCCTAAGGGACTTCTGTTCACAACTGGGCAAAGTTGCAGAGTGAGATTATGGGGATAATTGGAAACTGAGAACTGATCTCTCTGATGCTGGTTTTCTATGTGACCTTGAACAAGTCTTGTCTCCACAGTAAGACAAAGAGTTTGGGCTTCATAAAATAACTCTCAGAGATCACCAGGTAATGTGCAGTGAGCCTGGCAGGTGCTCTCATTTCAACTTCCCACCAGCTCCACAGGTTAGGCCACCATCAGAAAGGTTTAGCTACTTGTTCCAGGTTCCATGATGAGTGAACAGAGCAGCTAAGACTCAAACTTGGGTGTATATTTTTGTAATTTCTCATTGTAACCAAATAGCTACCATGCCTAGTGAAGCAATCTCTGTTCTAGCTCTAAGGCTAGATGATTCTGTGGCTATAGAGGACTCTGTCCCTACTCCTTGAGATACCAGAGACATCGCGCATGTGCCAATACCCACTTTCTTTCTCTTAGGGCACCTACCTAGGCTGCCCGTCTAATCTCCTAAAGTCAAGAGTAACACTGTGGCTGAGGTCCATGGGCAGGCTTTGGCTAGCATGGGTAGCACTGCTGAGCCTCACTGGGTTACAGTTCCCATTTTCTTTCTTGGTTGACAGCCAGGCCAAGAGAATCTAGCAGAGGAGTCCAGGGCTTTATGGAAGGCAGAGCCACAAGATGGAAGGAGTCTGGGCCCCTGAGCTAGAGAAGAGCCACCTGCCAATCAAGCACACCCATCTGGATTTTATGTGAATAACTGACTTCTAGCATGCTGAGTCATGTTACAGTTGCTTGAGGGACACACCTGAACTCTTCTAAACCAGGAAGCAATGATCACATATTGCAAAGGACCAAATGAGGTCTCAGAGGCCACCTGTTAGTTTCTCTTCTTCTTGAGACTTCTGTCCTTCTGAAGACAGAGCAACAGATAGATATGCTGGTGCATAAATTAACACTTAAGGATGTTGCTTATACTTTCAACCTTTTCACTTTTTAGTGGCCTTCATATCCACTATTTCATTTGCTTCTTCCAACACCTGTATGACTTAGGTACGGTCTCATTGCCCTCAGCTGAAAGATAAGGAAATGGGGCTCCAGGGATCTGCTCAAAGTAGCTGGGCTCTAACGTTCAGCTCTGCTCTTCCCTGTGGCTTCCATGACGCTCTTCAGTTTTATTGAATCACAAAGGCAGGTGGAGAAAAAAATCACTAGCTCACTGGTTGCCTGCTTTGTGTATTAATCAACAAGTTCCAGGCACCTAAAGGATGTTTTATGAAGGAAACCAAATCATGAGTTAGTTTTGTTTTTCACGGGAAGGGAGGCTGCATTTAGGGCTGCTCATTGAAGGTTCAGAGAGGGTCTGCCCAGCCCTCACTAGACTCAGAGGAGCAGAGAAGAAAAAAAACATGGTGTCCTTTTCCCCCAGTATCAGTATCAATTCATACATCATATACATTAGTAGTGTGTGTGTGTGTGTGTGTGTGTGTGTGTGTGCCTTTGTGTATGTGTGTGTATGTGTGTGTGTATGGTACTGGGGGTTGAGCCCAAAGGCATTCTACCTCCGAATTACACTCCTAACTCTTTTAATTTTTGTTTTGGAAAAAGATCCACCATGCCCTACAATAGGCTCTTATTTTATGCCAAGCCTGTGCTGGGAACAGGGAACGAGCCCAGATCCTGCACTTCAACTGATCCTACAGTTTTGAAGGAGAGACACAGGAACAGTCAACAAGTATAACAGCGTAATCAAAACAAACACAATTTGATTTGGGGGGCATCTGCCATGTGCCACACTGTTCTAAACTCCTGAGCTGTCACCTTATTTAGTTCTTAGGTCTATCAGATAGGAATCACCATCGTTCCCATTTTACAGATGAAGCACAGGGGGTTTAAGTCTCATGGCTGACACTCCTAAGATTTTACACCAGGAGGTCTTATTCCAGAGCTGCCCTCTTAACCTACAGCACAAATAAGAGAGGGGCCACTCATGGGAAGATTCAGCCAAGAGGTGAACAGGGGAGAGAGCTACTATGAAGAGCACCCAGCAAGAGTGTGTAGATTTCCACTGGAGTGGAGGGGGAGAAGAGGGCTGCATGCTAAGATCTGGACAGGAAGCAGGTGGTCAGGCCTGGGCAAGCCTGTGGCCCAGACTGGTACCCATGGGGCCTCATGACCCTGTGGCCTCATGCCCTCCCCGGTCCTCCCGGGCCACAGATGCTCATTAAGGCTCTGGAGCTTAACACACCCTGGGGGTCACTGGCCAGTCACTGGCCAGTAGCCTTGGGCAGCCTGTTGCAGGGCTCCAGGTGCTGTCCAGTTCAGGCTCTGCTGCCAGCCGAGCGATGGCAGAGCTGGTGACATGCGGCACGCACGTGAGAGCAGTTGTGCGTTCTGGTTTGTCTCCGGGGTTTCTCTGGGATACAGCTGTTTCCACACAGCCATCTGTTCCTTGGTGGTACTGTGTGGAATGACACCATAAAGTGTTTATGGAATCGGTTTATATGTGTCTTATTTTTAACTTCTAATTGAGCTGTGGTGTGCTCTTGTCTTTTCCTCTTAGTAGGCTCAGTGTCAGGGAACATGGTCCTGTATGCTGCAGGACCTTCGCCTTCAGGAAGGACCTGAGTTTGGGAGCAGGGATCTCAGTGTAGATGGAAGGGAAGGCAGCCCACTCAAGCTTTTCCTCCAATACAGACAACAATAGCCACCTGTGGCTGTTAGTATATTGGCCGTCTTAATTCCTTTGGCTCTCTTAAAAGAGCCTGGGTGGGTTTATTTACTAACAATATTATAGATAAGAAAACTGAGGGTTCAGGGAAGGCTAGAATTATGCCCACAGTCACAGATCTGGTCGAGGGCCAGATTTCCTGATTCCAAATACAGGGATTTTTCTGGCACACCACAAATGCTTCAAGAAAATCCCTTGTTCTAGTTTACTTGTGTAACAAAACTTACTGAGTATAGACCAGGTGCCAGGAAGTCTTCTATAGGCATAAAGACATTTTGATGAATAAGCAACAAAATTAATAAGTCATGAATATATTGATTGGTGACAAGTGCTAGAAAGAAAAATGAAGGGGGGACCCCTGAGGAATAGGGCGTGCTGGGCTGGTGCGGTCATTGTGATTTTTCATTGGGGAGTATTGTAAATAGTTGTAGAGAGACCACTCAAGGGAGAATCAGGGCTCAGCACAGATCCAGGGCTGCCATCAACCTGTTCTGTAACTTCAACTCTCTAAGTCTCTGTTTCCTCCTCCATAAAACAGACATAATAATAACTGCTTTGCCGGATGGGTGAAAGAGTAAGAAAAACCATTAAGTAAAACAACTAGCAGAAACAACAAATAACTTGTAGTTATTATCACGCTACTTCCAAATATGTAGCTACATCCACTCGGGAAGCACAGCCCTGGTCTTGAGACCTGGTTTCAAGTACTGGTCCCATCACTCAAGAGTTGTGTGACATTAAGAAAGTAATTCATCTCTTCAGAGCTTTGGTTTCTATGAAGTGTGTGACTCATAAAGCTTCCCTCCCAGTGTGGTGAAGATTACAGTTGTATTTCCCTTTCTTTTTTTCCCTGCAGGAAATCTCCAAGTGCCAAAGACTAGAAGAAAGCAGAAAAGGGTCTTGGAACAGCACAGCACTGTCATAATGCTGGAGGGACTAGAGTGAATAATACCTAGCATGAAGCTGTCCTGCAGGCTTTTGTGCCTGTGACATTGCTAGGAGATTGGTACTGATGACCTGGAGTGCTGCTTTGGGGATGATACGGACCTGGTCCAGGTGGATAGAATGCAGTCATCGATTAGTGATGTCTGCTGTGGCCACGGGATAAGAAACCTCTTATCTGCAGACACTGACTGATGTCTGCAGTTCCATACAAATTTCAGATTTCATTGGTTTCCTGCTTTCTTTTTCTTCTGCACTTTTTGGATCTCTGATATGTTTGAAAAGTTTTTAGCCTAATAATATAATTGTTTTACCATTGGTCTTTTTTATTTAAATACCTTTGTGTGTTTTGTCCTTTTTTTGTTTTGTTTTGTTTTGTTTTGTTTTGGCTGCCATGGGAAGGATGAGCAAAGAGGTGAACCCAGAAGAAAGGGTTGTTCCTGGAGCTGATAAACAGAAAGTGACAGCTGTCAGAAAAGAACCAGAAGAATAAGCAGCAAGTGGTCTCCGGCCATTTCCTGCCAGGATAAACAACACTGTCCGTCCAGGCCCTGCCCTCTCCCCCTATTTGGTGCAACCTCAGTCATTAAAAATGATAAACTGATGTAGTGCACTTTAGCTACTAAAGGGAGGGCCCTTACTTTAGCAAGGTACTCATCGCCTTGGTTACAACCTATCTAACTTGAAAGGGTTTTCACTTAAAAAGGTGAGCTGCCCTTCTCTGGAAACTCCCTTGGGAGGAGGATGACCTTCTTGATGGTGAAGTGTAACTCTGAAAATAGAGGTTTAGGGACAGCTGCATGCTTCAGAACAACAAGCTGTATAGAAACCTTCTAGATTCAGTGCCAGGATGGGCCGTCAGGGACAAGGATGGGGTATCATTTTTTACTGTTCCAGAGGACAGGACTCAGATTAATGGGTCCCTTACAGAGGGGAAGATTTCAAGTCAACATGAGGTGGTAGAGCTTAGCATCTGGGGGTCACCCACAGCAGGGGGAGCTGCCTGAGGAGGTGGTGAGCTCTCTGTCTTCAGGGGGATTCCAACGGAAGCCAGATGCACGCCCATTAGGGTTGCTATAGATGGAATTTTGAGTGGGTAAGGGGGTGGAGGACATCCATGGTTATTCGACTGTGTTCTATGGAGTCCCAGGGTTTCTCAGATATATGCTTGAGGGATGGAAAGAAAAGGGAGAGAAAAATGCCAACGTACAGAATTCTCATCTCCATCCCTATTTCAATTAACTTCCAATAACCATGCATATTGAATGCTTATTGCATTACACAAATTACACCACTGGTTTCAGGGAGAGATGCCCAAACTATGGAACAGGAGTGGTCCACTGCTTATACTGCCCCTCCTCCAGGCCCTATCACTCCTACTTATTCATCCATCATATCTTACCTGCTCCAGGAAGAGTTCCCCGATGCACCTCTCTCCCCTATCCTGTGCCCTTCTCTTGCACTCTCAGAGTACTGCCACCATCCTGGTCCTCAGCACACTGCATGGCAGTCCCCTGCCTGTCTGCATCCCCCAGGCGACATGGGCTATGAGAGCTGGGCTTGAAAGCTGCAGTGCTTCCTGACTGACTGAATGAATCGAGACTTCGATACTCTGCCATCAGAACCAGCTCCCATCTGGAACCTCAAGTCCAGGGACTAGTTTCCTGACTGTTTCTTCTAGACTCTCCACCATCTGTGCACTTATACCAGCTCTAATGAATCTCTTCCCATGGAGCTGGGAACATCTGCTTTGGGTCAGGTCCAAACTCGCACCCCTTCCCTCTGGTTGTGTTTGCAGATAGCACTTAACGAGATGCTGTGGAGGACGAGGTGGTGGGAGCTCCCTACGGAGCTGGGGTTCCAGGAGTGCAGTATCCACAGACCCTCTCCTGGCCTGGCCCCTGTCACTGCTGGTCGGATTAGCTAGTGGGGGCATCTGGCTGGAACAGGGCACAGGGACCTGCTGTCTTGATTGATGACCACTAGTTGCACCTGCTTCCCTGTTCTTAGAACCCACAAAACAGTCCTTCTGTTCTCTCCAATCCCAGTGCTGCTGCCCAGGATCAAAGCATCATCATCCTCTTTTTACCTGGGTTGCACAATGGTCTCTGAGTGGTGTCCCTGCCCCCAGTCTTGTCCTTTTCATTCTGTTTCTCCGCATTGATTTTTCTCAAGTGTAAATCTGAGCATGCCTAAGACCTTTCGGTGGCTCCTCACACAAGGATAAAGCCCAAACTCCTGATCCAGCCAAGGCCCTTCTGCCAGCCTCATTCTTTGCCCAGCTCTGACATGCCTATGTTCTAGGACATAAACTTCCACTATATTCTTTTTTGGCTCTTGACTTTTTAATCTGCTCTCCCCTCTGCCTGGTAGTTCATGCTTCTCTCTTACATTTGTTCGTTCAACAAATATTTATTATGTTCTTGGTTCTATCCTAGGGGAGGGAAGCTTGGAGAACAGTACAGTTTCTAATATAGGAATCTCATGTTTTAGTCTTTTATTTGAGAAAAGACTAGAAAACACATACATGAACCAGATAACTGCAGATAATAGTGTATTCTATGATGGAAAGAAAATAGGGCAGGTCACAGAAAGTGACTTAAAGGGTCACTTTAAGATGAATGTGGTGGCGCACGTCTATAACCACAGTACTTGGGAAGCTGAGACAGGAGGATTACAGGTTTGAGGCCAGCCTCAGCAACTTAGGGTGATCCTCAGCAATGTAGTGAGACCCTTTTTCAAAATAAAAAAATAAATAGGGCTGGGGGTGTAACCTGGAGGTAGAATGTCCCTGGGTTCAACTCCCAGTACCAAAAGAAAAGAGGGGGTTACTTTAGGAGGGGGCTAGGGGAAGTCTGCTGATGCCACATCTGAGACATTTTAATACCCAGCGACAGGTGTTCCAGGCAGTGGGACTGGCAGACACAGGGACCTAGGGCCGAGCCTGGGATGCAGGGGAACAGGTGGCTCATGCATGGTAGACAAGGGGAAGAGGGGGTGGGATGACTCAGAGAAGACTGAGCTGCCACGCGTGGTCCTCCCCAGACCTGGACAAAGTCTCTCTGGCTTCTCTAAGAGGTATCAGGTGGCAACTTACACAGGGACTGGGGCAGTCTCTAATGTCAACCCCAGTGCCTCCCACAGTGCCTGGCAGAGGAAGGGCATTCAGGCAAGCTCACTAAGCAAATAAATGTAATCATGGATTCTGAGCAAGACCAGGTCAGCTGCTGCACTCTGGTGATCCACTCAGAGAAAGGAGAGGCCAGGGAGAGCTGGTGAGTGAGTCACTTAGAGAGGGGTCCCCGCTTCATGGGACACGGAGCAGCACTGTCCAGGAAACCATCCATGTGGATGATTAACTGGCGGCTTCTTCCTGTAAGGCTTTTATTTCAGCCTCCACCATGGAGGGGAAAGAAGGTAAGAGAACAGTTTTCATTTAGCGGTTGGAGAAAAGTGCCGAGTGGGCGCTCAAATATTGATGACGACGACAAATACTCATTTGAGCCACACGAACTGGAGGAAAAACCCAGGGAACACAGTGTCTGTTAAAACCTCTCAGCGCTTCACAGATCCTGAAAGCCTTCAAGTGTTTAATGGCTCGCTTTCCTCTATCACCACTGGTGAAGGACTCGCGCCCAGAAGGCAGGTAGAGCCAGGGGGAGAAGGGTCAGAGCGGCCAGCAACTTCACTGTGACCTTGAGGCCAAACAACAGGGAGCAAGGGTGGCACTGTGACCAGAGTCATCCTGCTAAAAGTCCAGGTGAGTGCACTTTCCCAGGCACTGGGAGTCTGGAAGTATTCTCACAGTGTTATTACAGCTTAGATCTGGAATGTCCCCCAAAAGCTCATGTGTTATAGGCAATACAGCATTGTCCATAGGTGGGGCTCTCAGGCTCTGACCTTCAAGATTAATCCACTAGATGGATTAATCTACTGATAGATGAATGGAGTACTTGGAGGTGGAACCTAGTTGGAGGAAGTAGGTCACTGGGGCCTGCCCTCGAAGGGTTTATCTGCTCTCTCTCTCTACTTTCCTACCGACAGGAGCTGAGCAGCTTTCTTCTGCCACACCCTCCACCATGATGCTCTGCCTCATCTCAGGACCAGAGCAATGGAGCCAGCCAACCATGGACCGAAACCTCTGAAACTGAGCCAAAATAAATCTCTCCTCCTCTTGGTCACAGTAATGAGAAGCTGACTAACACACAGGACATCCAAAATAGCTATAAAAACAAAGGCAATCAGAGCAAAAAAATAAAAATTCTATTACCCAGCTTACAATGGGTTCCTCGACCCAGCTTACAAATCCTTCCAACCTGGCCCCTGCCTCCCTGACCCTCTCATTCCCCACTAGCCCCTGGACACACTGGGCATCCTTCTGCTCCCCAAACCTGGCCTGCCTCCCGCCCTTTGCACCAGCGACTTCCTATACCTGGAAGGTACTTCCCTTGCTCTTTTCCATTGGCTCTTTCTTGTTATTTAGGTTTCAGATTAAACATCACCTCACAGAAACCTCCTTGACCCCCCAACCAACAGAGCTGCCTGGCTTCCCCTCAGTCCACCACTGTGTAGCATCTGCCACTCGCTGGTCATTTTTCCTGCTAGCTTAGGTATTAATCACGCCTCTTCCTGCGGGATTCATGAGAGCAAGGACCACTGTCCTTTCTCACTTATGAATAAATGCTCAGAATCCATAGAAGACCCCGCAGACGTATTTGTGGACTAAGTGAATGAACCAATTACTTCTGTGTACTAAGAGCCAAGGAAAGAGCAGCGAGCAAGTACCTATAGAACATGTAGCATACGGCAGACACTACATGCCATTTCTTGCCTCTTCTTAAAATACCCCTGTAAAAGTTTTTAATCCCCCTTTGACAGTTGAGGAAACAGAGGCACAGAGAGGTGCAGCAACTGGTTTGAGGTCACACAGGTAGTACTTGGAAGGACCTGACGCCAAACCCAAGTCAGCCTGATCCCACATGCCCTCCTGTCTGCTACAGCGCTGCTTCCCCATATCCTTGGAGCTTAGCCTCAGTCTCCACTTTGTTCCTCCCTTGCTGTGTGACCATGGGGAACCGGCTTAGCCTCCCTGTGCTTCAATTGCTTCAGCCATAAAAGAGGGTTGCTATGAGCATCAAATGAGTTTCATATAACATATGAAAAAATGATAAACTGCCAAGAGATGGGAAAATAGATGCTAGCTCTGCCCGGGGCTCTTTCCTCTCCCGTGCTGAGCCCTGAAGGAGCCAGCTATTGTGGAAAGCTTTGCACTAGCACAAGCACTGCCCAGGGCTGAACCCTGGGTCTCCCATGTACATGTGGTGTCTACAAAGACTCGGGAGTCTCCTGGACAGGACAGAGACTTCAATTGACCTTTTACAGGTGGCCCTGCTCATCCTGTCTCCTCTGCTTGGAAACTCACTCCGACCCTCCCCGTCTGGGCTGAGGGAACCCTCCAGTACCCATGCGCTCAGCACAGAAGTGACCAGCAGATGTGTCCCTGCGCCCGTGGACCGTGGACTCCGGGGCAGGCGAGGTGTCTCGTTCACCTGGGTCCTGCGTGTGCACGCAGGGTCCTCTGCAGCCAGCAGCGGAGCCCGCCCTCCCGCTGCACCCTGCGCTGACCACTCACGTTTTTGCTGTTGACGTCCGCTTCGCTGGGGCATCCGAACAGCTCCCGCCTCAGGAGGTTGCCGTCGTACTCCAGGAAGGTCAGGTAGAGGTTGCGGAAGAACTCCACGTGCTTGTTCTTCACCCGCAGCTTCTTGGGGGAGTTCCAGTGAATGACCTGGCGGCGACCAGGGGCGGTCAGGAGGGAGGGACCTCGCACGCGCAGCAGGCCCGGGTCTGGCAGGCCTGGCACTGGGAGGGATTTATGAGTCTGCACATTCATTCACTCACTCATTCATTCATTTAACATTTCTGGAAGAGTGGTTAAGAGCAAGGGCTTTAGCTGCACGTGGTGGCACACACCTGTAATCCAAGTACTTGGGGGGTTGAGACAAGAGGATCACAGGTTCCAGACCAGCCTCAGCAACTCAGCAAGACTCTCAGCAACCTAGCAAGACCCTGTTTCAAAATAAAAAATAAGCTCAGAAGTAGAAAGCCCCTGGATTCAATCCCCAGTGCCACAAAAAAAAAGAAAGAAAGAAAAAAAAAGACCAAGGGCTTTGAGGCAGAATGCCTGGTTCAAACCGTGACTCTGTGCCAGGTGTCATTTAATCTTGGGCAAGTTACTTTATCACTCTCCTTCAGTTTCCTCACCTGAACAATGGGAATATTCATGGCTCCTACTTGTGCCAGTAATCCAATGATTGTCTAGGCTCCATTCCTGCTCTGTGAAGCAGAGGTCCAGATCCTGCAAGACCTGAATCTGCATAGCGCTGCCAACAGGGGCCATGAGAGGGAGATGAGGGGCAGCAGAAGGGGGGAGACGATGCTCCTCCTGTCCTGTGAGCATCACCCTGCTGTCCTGTCTGTTCCGCAGCAGCAGTACTTCCTTCCTTTAGCAGCAGCTGAGTCCATGCTGCAGGTTTTCCAACACTCAGAACATGCCTCTCTGTCTTCCCTCCTCTGCCCAGAGCCGCTGCCTCTGACACTGGCTGGTGACCCCACCCCTAGAAGTGCAGGTTTTAATAATTTCCACCTTTTCCCTCTGGTCCTTCAGCTCTAGGAGTGGTGAGTGTTTCCTGCAATTTTCTATTTTTGTTTTATTTAGGTGCCAAGTGAGCACTTGATGCCTAGCTCCTATTTTTAAAGATTAAATTGTCTGTTCAAATAATTGGTATGGTCGCTGCCTCCAGCCCGGGCTCTGAGTGAGACACTCCCAGAGGTGCTGTGCAAAACAAAAGGATGAATATGCATGAAGCCAAGCATAAGGGAAAGAGCTCAGTGTGTGCTGGCTGTGACTATTAGGCACCTACATTGTGCCGGGTTGGGAGATGTATAGAGGCACAGGATCCCGGGGCTTGCCCATGACACGCTCATGGTCTGCAGGGAGAAGTGTCCACAAACAGGTAGTTAGAGGAGTAATGGATAGAAAAACAAGAAGGAAGGACAGTCTTGTATGCACAGAGAAGGGTTGCAGAAGATGTCCCTGCTAGGGCTCGAAGGATGAGCACCAGGTTTCAGGGGAGACAGGGCAGGGGGGAGCTGGGGGAAGGTCATGTGTGGGGATGGGGGTTGGGGCGTGGTCCAGGTGGTTGGACACTGAGCCAGGCTGAGGTCCTGGACCTAGGAGGCCTGCGTTCAGAACTCAGCTCGTAGCCACTGGAGACTTTTAAGGAACCTTTAGGTTTTAGGAAGTTCACTGATTCTAAGGAAAGAGGGAGCGTGGCAGGGTGGGAGGGGCAAAACCAGAGTTTGGGAAGCCACTGGTGAATGGGTTGTAATTTCCAGCTGACAAATGGGGCCTTGGTGACACATTTTCTGATTCCCTTAGAAAGATAAGATATGCACCGAAAAATAACCTGAGAAAAGCAAGCAGATATTTACGGAATAGTAGATATGTGTTAAAATTGTTCTAAGCACTTTAACTCTTAATACTTAGTGGCATTCATCATTAGAATTAGTAGCTATTGTTAATATAGAATAACTATTAGCAATAAAGAATTTGTATGAACTGTTTTTGACCCTCACCACTAGCCTATGGGGTCACTATGATCACCATCCTACAGCCTGGGAAATGGAGACACAGGAAGACTCTGTCCTTTGCCTGTGTCATACAGAACTAGGCTCGGCACCCCAACAGCCTGGCTCCAGGTCTGTGTACCCACTATACTTCCACTGTGTGTCAGGTGCGCAGGGCCCTGTGCAGGCAGGAAGCGTAGACAAGACTTACTAAGGACAGAGGTGACTGATGGGTGGACCCCTCGAAGGGCTCTCTAGCGGATCTGAACTAGGGAGTGGGGCAGAGGGGCGAGTGGACAGGGAAAGGGGTTCGGCTGGAGAAATCACACAGTAAAAAAACCAGCAGAGGCAGGAAGGATCCCCGGGGAGGCACCCTGTGCTGGTGGCCCTAGTCATCCCCAGTCATATTCCTGATGTCCCAGGCCGGTGCCAAGTGCGGCTGAGTTAAGCACAGTGGAGGGCAAAGGCCTGTGCTAGACCCTTGGGGGCCTCAAGGGAGCACCTGCAATGGGAACCGGAAGCCTGTCCTGAGCGGCCACTGCTGGTTCCCTGGCTAGGGGCTTTCTCCTGCAGTGCTGGGATGAACACTTCAGCAGTCACATTCACCCCAAAGTTCATATGCTGAAAACTGGATCTCCAATGAGACAGTGTTGGGAAGCGGGGCCGTTAGGAGGTGATCAGATCATGAGGGTCCTGCCCCCAACAATGGAGTCATGCCATTGTGGCAGAAGTGGGTTCCTGATAGAAGGATGACCTCACCTGCCTGCCTCCCTCCCTCCTTCCTTCTGTCCCTCCCTCCCTCCCTCGTGCCTTCCCTCCTTCTTTCCTTCCTTCCCTCCGTCCCTCCCTCTTCCTCTGCTTCTCCCTCTCTCTGTGCTCTGTCTTGCCCTTCTGCCTTCTGCCATGGGATGCGTCCGCATGAAGGCTCTTGGCAGAGACAGGCCCCTGGACCTTGGGCTTCTCAGCCTTCACTAATATGGGAGGTCAAACTCTGTTCTTTATGAATCACCCAGTCTCAGGTATTCAATTATATCAACACGAAGACAATCAACTTCTTTTAATCCTCACAATCACCCTCAGAAGGCGTGCAATTTTAAAGATGAAGAAACGTGGAGGAAGCCACCTCGCTGGGAAGTGTGGGAGCTGGGCTCCACACAGAAGGCTACCTGACCCCGAAGCCCATGTTCTTGCCTCTGTGCTGCGGAGAACAGGAGAAGCTAGGTCTTTACGACCTCCCTTTCCATGCTTTGATTACAAAGGAAACAAAATAGCTCTCATTTTCCCCTCTGTAGCTCCCCAAACTGTTATTCTCTCCCCTTAGGGGTTACAATAGTATATCTAATGTAAGGGACTGAATGTTCTCCCCCAAATTCATACATTAAAATTCATGTATCCTGAGTCAGGTGTGGTGGTGCAAGCCTGTATTCCCAGTACTTGGGAGGCTGAGACAGGAGGATTGCAGGTTGGAGGCTAGTCTCAATGATTTAGCAAGACCTGCCACAATTTAGCAAGACCCTATTTCAAAATAATGATAATAAGCCAGGCGTGGTGGTGCACGCTTGTAATCCCAGTACTTTGGGAGGCGGAGACCGGAGGATCCGGGTTTGCAGCCAGCCTCAGCTCTCTCTCTCTCTCTCTCTCTCTCTCTCTCTCTCTCCCTCCCTGTTTCTCTCTACTTAGTGAGGCCCTCTGCAACTTCGTGAGACCCGGTTTCAAAATAAAGTGTAAAAAATAAGGCTGGGGGTGTAGTGCGGAGGTAGAACGCCCCTGCGTTCAATCCCTGGTACCGCAAAAAAAAAATAAATAATGATAATAATAATAATAACAACAATAATAAAAAAAAGGGCTGAGGGTGTAGCTCAAAAGCAGAATGCCCCTGGGTTCAATCCCATATATTGAATATATATATGAAAATATATATATAATATATATAATATATATATCATATGTATCTTCTAAACTGATGGTATTAGGGGGCAGGGTTTTGGGGAGGTTAGTGGGTCATGAAGAAAGAACTTTCATAAGGGATTATATAAAAGGAATTAGTGCCCTTATAAAAGAGACTCCAGAGAGCTGCCTCAGCCCTTCCACCATGTGGGGCCACATCCAGAAGGTGCCGTCTATGAACCAGGAAGCTGGCTCTCACTAGATCAGGAATCTGCGGGTACCTCGATCTTGGACTTCCAGTGTGCAGACATTCATTTCTCGCTGTTCTGGAGCCACCCAGTTTAGGGTATTTCACCATAGCAGCCCGAACAGACAATGACACCGAGGAAGGGGACTGGGTGTCCACAGCTCCGTCCTTCTCTGTCCCCTCCTTCGGCCGTGTTCTATCTGTGAGTCTGCAGGGGGCCCAGGGCCTGCCAGCTAAGGAGCCACCTCCCTCTGCCCTCTCTTTTTTGGCCGTGCATCAGTAATTCTTGACAGTGGCTGAATGCTTCTCAGCAAGGCCAATTCAACTTCTCTCTTGGTGAACAATAGGAAACCTGTTGGGTATAAGCCGCATCCTCCTACCTCCATAACCAGCAGAGGCGGAGTAGGTAGAGCAAGAACTGTGGACCACAGACTAGCCACAGCGTGAATCGCAACGATGTGCGTGCTGTGCTAGCGTTGTGTCCCGGGGCAGCTCATTTCCCTTCTTGGAGCCTCAGTTTCCTCAAGTGCAAGGAGAGGGTCAGTAAGCTGACAGAGTGGTGTAGAGGGTTGGGCCAGACCCCAGCATCGTGCCTGCAGGTCAGGGTGGCTGCCTAGTGTAGTTCCCTTCCCCTCCAAGACAGGGCGCCCGGATTGCACAAGTAGCACCCGCCTCCTTTCTCCCTCCCGCCACCATGTATGCACACACATCTAAAAAACCAACCTCAAAAGAGCAGATGCGACTTGTCCAAGAACCCTCAGTGGGTCTGTACCAGGTCAGGGTCAGGACAGGACCCAGGTCTCCCACCAGCCTCAGCCTTCTCTGCCCCCATAGGGCTACATTGTTTGAGTTTGATTAGTGATCTGGGTTAGTGTATTGACTGCAGGCAAATGCTGGTGTTGGATAACAAGCAGCAAGGGTGAAAGGGAAGCAGGTGGAGAGGATGGTGGTGTCTCTGACAAGTGAAGGGGTTCTGGGAAATCCTTTGCAACCCAGCTGCCCTCCACAGTGAGCCCTCTTGAAGCCTGGTAACATGTATTCAGATCTGCCTTTGGTTCTTTAGTTTTTCATCATCAGATCTACTACCTTGTGCTAGGCTCTAGACAAATAAATAATGGCTATCATTTATTTAATACCCACTACATGGTAAATATGAGGTTGTTTTTTTATTATTTATTTATTTATTTATTTTTTTTTGCGATACCGGGGATTGAACGCAGGGGTGTTCTACCCCCACGTTCAATTTGACATATTCTCAAATCAAACTGGTGAGTTTTCCATTACTATCCCATTTACAGAGGGTGCACAGGGTCAGCGTTAGGGTTTGGATCTGGAATGTCCCCCAAAGTCTCATGTCCAAAGCATGGTCCCCACTGTAATGATGTTCAGAGGCGGGGCTTTTAGCCAATGACTGGATCATGAGGGCTCTGACCTCATCAAATGGACCATGCTGGAGGAAGGAGGTCATCTTGGGCATACCCTGGAAGGGTTTATCTTCTCCCCAGCCTCTGTCTCTGTTTCCTGGCTGCCACGAGCTGAGCAGCTCTCTTCCTTCATGCCCTTGCACCATGATATTTGGCCTCATCTCAAGCCCCAAGCAATGGAGCCGATTGACCAGAAACTGAGCCTCTGAAACCATGAGCCAGAATACACTTTCCCTCCTTGAAATTGTTCTTGTCAGATACTGTGGTCCCAGTGAGGCAAAGCTGACTAACGCAGTCTCTAAGCTGGTCAGTGGTCAAGCCCTGCACAGATTCAGCTGTGTCTCGCTCTAAAATCATTTTCTTTCTACTACACCATTCCCTCATTCAATAAATATCAAAATGAGCACCGATGATGTGCCAGGCACTGCCCTAGGGGCTATAAATGCAAAGATGAACACAAGATTTTATGACTCTCTTCCTGGAACTTACAACTTAGAGGAAGAGGCAGGCATCCAATAACCATCCATTTTAAATCACAATCAACCTGGTACATGCTTTTAAAGAGAGTTGTTAGTGATTTTTCCCCCCCTGGGCAGGCCACTTTAAGTGCAAAGAAACCAAGGTCCTAAGTGGAGTAGTGACATGCCCAGAGTCACATGGCAGAGGTGGAGGTAAAGGCCAGCTTCTGTTTCCTGGGTCCCTGCTCCTTCCACTAAACCACATTCCTGACTCTGAGAAGCTGACTCAGGATTCACTTTGCTGATGTCTTAAATCACTGTTGTCTAACTAGTGAGAAATGTCATTTCCCCATCCCTTGAGGGACAGAGTCACCCATCATTGCCGGCTCGGGGGCAGCAAGCTGGTGGTATAGCAGGCATTTACTGACAAGCTTTTTACACCTGAGACTGACACTGGAGAATGCTCCTGAAATAGATTTTTGTGCAAACTGGTGCATGCATGTGGATCTGCCAGGTCTGATTTCTTCCACCTTCTGAGGCACATTAATGCCACGGTACTAATAATTACTATTAGCAGTTCACATATATTAGGTGCTTATTGTGTGCTAAACATTGCTCCAAACCCATCACATGTTACAGCTCATTTCATCTTTATGCACCTCTATGAGGCAGGCGATATTCTCATTAGATCACCTTAGGTCAGGTGAGGGAAGTGGAACGAACTGCTCCAAGTCAGATAGCCAGAAAGCAGGAGACGCAAGGTCGGAACCCAAGCAGATAGAAAAGTTAGGAATCTCTGTCCCTTATTTCTCCTGTATCTGTCATCATGATATAACTCTGTTTATAGAAATGAATATGAGATTTACAGAAGATGGCAGGGTCAGAAATGAAGTTCCCTTTTCCTATCCCTGGGACATTAATGCGGCAGTGTGATTTTGGACTTCCCAGATGCATGGGCTGAGCCAACAGGAAGCAGGGGTGGGGGGGAGTCACCAGGTAGGCTGCACCGAGTCACACCTGTGGGTGTGATCTGGTTGGATCTGAAATGTCTATAAAGGCTGAGTATGTGTGCAGTCTTGGAGTTGGCCTGTTGTGAGCTGGAGAAAATTGATGGAAATTGATTACTGTCAGGAAATTTAAACATCATCTGGGAAGACAGCAAAAGCCAGTGTGATTAAAGGGGAGACCAGAAACTCTACCATCCATTAAGGGCACAGAAGAAACCAGTTCAAAGGTAGATACAAGACCTCTACACAATGACAAGGGTATGGAAAGAGTCCAACCCAAACTCTGGCTTCTGGAGGATTCATAAAAGCAATTCATGGTGCAAACGAGCTGAGAAATCAGGGTTTGTGCACAAATACCAGGTGAATAAGAACTGGGATCACATCTCTTCTAAGCTGTCAGGGACAAGAGGCATTGGGCAGTGGGTGTCTGTGTCAAGACCCCCAGGACTCTCTACAATCCACAGAAGTAACATTTACAGTCCTCAGCCTGGCAGTTCAGCATGTTGCAAACTGGCTCCCACTTTGGTCTCCAGGGTAAAAGACATTCCTGGTGTTTCTTCACGTTGTCTTCCATGACTCTGTGCCTTTGCAAATGCTTGTCTCTCCCTGAGCAATCCTGCCTTCTCTATGGCATGACTGTCTGTTGATCTTTCATGGTTGAGTCTAACTGCACCTCTTCTGTAAAGTTTTCCCTGAACATTCCCAGGAGAAGGTTGCCTCCTTGCCTGTCTTTCTCTGTACTTCATTGTGCATTCCTAACAGGACACCGATTCTGTTTGTAGATGCAGCATCCCTGGTCCCTGTAAATGGACCATGATCCATTTAAGAACTAAGTCAAGCATGATGATACCAGTCTTTCATTTCCTGGACTCCTTTGCAGCTAAGGGTGGCCGTTTGATCCAGGACTGCCCAAAAAGTTACATGGGGAAAACATTTGATCCCCTAATAAAAAGGTGATAACCTTCTCCCACCCCACCCACCATTCTGCCACGATCAGAGATGTAAAGACTTGGCACCATGATAGCCATTGGTGTGACCATACGGGAGAGGTCAACACATTGCTGACTTAAAACCAGTAGTTATAGCTGCCGACTCCAGAATTTTTAGATGAGAAACTCAAACCCTCTATTTTATTTTAAGCCACTGAAAATTGTGTTTTCTGATTCTCATTGTAAGCATTCCTAATATAGCATCCGAGGCAGATGCTGGGTCCTTCCTCAGTGTCCCACAGACTCTTGCAGTTATCTCTATTAGAGAAAGCATCTCATGCTCTTGTAATTATTTATTTACATGCCTGCACCTGGCAGCCTTGGAAAGTGAATTTCTAGGCTGGCAGAGAGCGTGACTTATTATTCTTCCCGAGTGCCACAGGACCTGGCAGATAGTTAGTATTCAATAGCTGCCCTTTGGCTCAACAATGGAAATCACGATGAAGACAGTCTCAATAATCCTCACATTCTGTCTGTCTTCAGTAAATCAGTTGTAAAAGCCCTATTAGAGTGGGCTTTTGAATAGAGAAACAGAGTCGCCTTTTCTTTGTCTAAGGGCCAAATAGCTTGTCATTTTTTCTTGAAAGAGTTTAAGCTCCCTCCGTTATCCACTTGTTGGGTATTTGAAACAGAAGGACAATCTTTTCACAAGTCCTTATTCCTTGTCATCTTCAGGATAATGATTTCTGGTGGAAAAGACTGAGCCAACAGACCTCTGTGCCAGACCCTCGCCGGATCAGCTATGTGACCTGTACTAGGCTGCCAGGTAGGATGGAAACAGCCCTCACCTATAGAGGGGACAGAACAGCAACCACTTTACACAGTGTGGTCAAGAATGGGACTGATCAAGGAGGGATGACCCAGAGGACTGGCAAAGGTGTGTCAGGGTGTGTTTGTGAGGGTGTTCCCAGAGAAGACTGGCATGTGAGTCCGGGGACAGAGTGGGGAAGATCCACTTGCAGTGTGGGTGGGCACCTTTCAATCAGCTGGTGCCTGGATAGAACAAGAAGGTCATTTCCTCTCTACTGGAGCTGGGATACCCTATTCTTCTCCTGCTTTTGAACAATGGAACTGCAGACTCCCCGACCTTGGAACTCCAGGACTCACATCAGACCTGCCCCCATCCCCAATCTGTGTTCTTAGACCTTTGGCCTTGGACTGAGAGTTATACCACTGGCTCCTCTGGTTCTGAATGAAGCCCTGCAACTTGTAGCGAACCACGCTACCAGCATCCCTGGGGCGGCAGGTGCTGACAGCCTGTTGTCACAGGACTTCTCAGCCTGCATGACGGTGTGAGCCAATTCTCCTAATAAATCCCTCCTCATCTACCTACATATATCTGATTTGTTTTGTCTCTCTCCAGAGGACCCTGACAAATAAAGACATGAAGACATATCACATGTGTTCAATTACAAAAGAAATCTAGTTTAGACTTCATGAAACAGTCTCCTTACCAACTAGGAAGGCTGGAATTTCTATGGGGAGAAGGAGGAATAGGAATCGAGATTTTTTTTTTTTTTTGGCGGTACCGGGGATTGAACGCAGGGGTGTTCTACCTCTGCGCTACGCCCCCGGCCCTATTTTTTATACTTTATTTTGAAACTGGGTCTCATGAAGTTGCGGAGGGCCTCACTAAGGAGAGAGAGAGAGAGGGAGAGAGAGAGAGGGAGAGAGAGAGAGAGAGAGAGAGAAAGAGCTGAGGCTGGCCGCGAACCCGGATCCTCCGGTCTCTGCCTCCCAAAGTACTGGGATTACAAGCGTGCGCCACCACGCCCGGATGGAATCGAGTTTTAAATAAGGGACTGCAGATAGCACAGAGCCTGAGGGACAGGGTAGGGAGAGTACAGATAATACAGCCCAGGAAGCCTGTCTGAGGCAGGGCTCCTCCTGAGCCCTGCAGAGCAGCCCTCTCAGGGACACAAACAGTTCAAGGTGGGTCTACCATACTGGGCAGAGATTGGAGAGTGCTAATATGCAGATTAGCATATCAGCAGTTCCGATTTTACCTCTGCCTCTTCCCAACTCTGTCACCCACACAAATCAATATATTTGAACCTCTACTTCTCAATCTGTTAGAAGGAGACAATACTTCCTGCAGAGGATAGACGAGACAAAAAAGGTAATGGCATTGTGATAGGTCATTTCATGCATCAACTTGACTAGACCACCAGGTGCCCAGTTATTTGGCTCCACATTATTTCTGTGTGGGTCCATGAGGGGGTTTCCAGATGGGACTGGTGCCTGAATCTGTGGACTCCATAAAGCAGATGGTCTTCACCAAAGTGATGCTCAACATGTGTGTTTCAACTCTGGAATATTTACACTCCCTTGTGATGTTCTCTCGGAGGAAGGCTCCGTACAAGTTAAAGGGATACTGCCTGACAGACTGGACTGTTGGATCTTTGAATGCAAGACTGGACTATATTTTGTCCAACTTTCTATGCAAAGTGAGGGCTGGCCAAGGTTTGTTGACTGCCAATGAATCTACTCCAACCTTTTTAGTCTTCCCGTCAACTACGGACACTCTGTTCCATCCCTCTCCTTTTTCTTTTCTCAATACTGACAGTTACCAGATGATGTCCACAACACAGAGCTTTCTGGTAGCATGGATACTTTGCCCTGACACTCCTGATTCTTTGCCTCTTGTTCCACAGGCTCCTGTTGCCTCTTGGTTTTTACAAGTCCCAAATACAAAAGAAAAGAAAAAAAATTCTTCCCAGAAAAAAATCCATCACTGCCCAAGAAAGGAGAAGAAAGCAGACCAAACTCATTGATTAGTTAGTCCTGTGATATGGAAAATGAGCACTTAAGCCAGTGCATGAATCTAAGTCCCTGTCCTATGAGCCTATCATTCCTTGTTCTGTCCTCTGTAACATTTCTTATTTTCCCTCCCTGAGGAGGTCAAGGTAGGGGATAAGAAAAAAAAAAATGACAAATAGGAAAATGGATACCTTTTACAACACTCAGGGCAGGGAGGGTCATGAGCCCTAGGCAGATCCAGCTATATATTCTCATCAGTGTTCATCATGTTCAATGTTTTGGGTTTTTTGTTTTGCTTTCCGCTACATTTCTTTTCACAAGAAAATGGGGGTAAAAATCAATTTGAAGTGGATTCTGTCATGTGTGAAGAATTCCTGATGGAGCGCTGATCCCAGGGAAGGGAGAGGGGACACAAACCGTGTCAGTGTCCTCAATGGCTGGGGCCTTTATGCGGCTTCTCTGCAGACAACTCATACAAGATCCGTGAATGATAGCCAGCCCACACGCCTCCTGTCTTCTCTGTGGAATTAATTAGGAAGACTACACTCACATTTACAGAGTCCCCACAGTGTTCTCCTGGGGGGTGGCGTGTGCTGATTTGGGACCAGGAGGAAGGAGGGAAGCGGATTCCACCTCTGGAGGCAGGCGTGGAATCTCTAGCCGAGCGATTTCACTAAGGTTGCTGGAGAAGCAGCTGGGTTTGGAGTCCAGGGGGATGCTGTCGGTGTGGCTGAGTGTCAGTGGTGCCCCGGGGGTGGCACCATATGATTCACTGTTTGGAAACGGGGAGAGGCAGCTGCTCCCAGCAGGCACCTTCTGCAGTGGCCACCTGTTGTACCTCTGCCCGCTCTGCATGGCTCTGCTTGCAGATCCGCACCCTGCTCTCTTCCTGTCATTTAATGGCCGCAGCCAACCTGCCAGAAGTACAGGGCTGTGGCTCAGGGTGACCAAGGAGTCATTCTGGGCTGTTCCTACAAACAAAGTGACGGACTCCAGCCTGGGCGTGTGCTTCATGAAGGCTCAACGGAGTCCTTCTGTGGAGGCACCAAGAGCAAGAGGATTTCTCAACCTGGGATCATCCATACCAGCCATCCTCACCTCATTCTGCTTTGTTTTCTTCCTAGCTCATTCTACTTACTGAAATGCCAATTTGATCATTTTTTTTTCTTGTGCAATCTCTGTATTCTGAACTAGAATAGAAATTCACAGAGAGGACAGGTCTGCATTGTCTCGTTTGCTACTGAATGGCCAATGCCTGGCTCATAGCAAGTGCGCAATAAATATTTGTTGAATGGCTGAGCTCTACATACTGGCTGGGGCCCATCACGAGCCAATCTGTCATAACAGAGAAAGGCAAAGGGAGAGAGAGAGAGAGAGAGAGAGAGACTGGCTGTGAGCACCCATGTCTAACTGTGCTAACACACAGGGCATGGAACCCTTACATACTGAGGGCCACTGGGGGTTAAATGGGCCTGGAGAAGCATCATGCTATTATTTGTTTTTTTCAGTATATTTAATATTATTTAACAATAACAACAATAAAATATAGAATTCCCCCCAATAAAATGAAGAGTTTTGCATTATAACCCAAACTATAAAAGAAATGTATGTGAGATCATATGGATATAAATAAATGACTAAAAAATAAATATAAATGAAGAAAATAGACAAATCTTCCTAATGTGAATACTAATAATATATGTAGATACCATCCCCCTCCTTATCCTCCCAGGAGGAAGTGGGTCTTCATTTCCCCAATTCCAGAGTGGTTGTGATTTAAGGACTCACTTCCAAAAAAAAAAAAAGTATGAAAGGGAAACAGTGACTTTCTGGTGAAGAAATCTGGCACACACTGTCTGCACAAGAGGACAGTTCACATCCCCATTGATGTTCCCTGTGGCCATCAGTGCTTCATGACAGGATGTGGTGAGGAAGGCGTTTTACCTGGGTGACAGTCTTCCCAAAATTCTGCAACCTCAGTCCTTTCATGAGAAGCAAGAAAAACCAACTTAAGGGAGATTGTATAAACTACGTGACCAGCACACACACAACTATCAAGGTCAGCGATGAAAAACCAGGAAAGAATGAGAAACAGTCACAGGCCAGGGAGACTTAAGAGCACAAGGCATTAATGGAAAAATGGGTGACATGTGTTGGAGGCCTGAAGGTTAGTTAATGGCAACACACCAATAGTGGTTTGCTGGTTTTGACAAATGTACCACTGCAGGCTAAGATGTTAACGTTAGGGGAAACTGAAACTGGAGAAGGGGTATATGGTACTTCTCTATACTACTTCTGCATCTTTTCTGTAAGTCTAAAGTTCTTAAAAATTATATATATATATAATATATTATTTATATATATATGTATGTATATGCGTTCTACAGAGGAATGACAGCTTGAGAATACTAAGAAGACAAGCTCTTAGAAATAGCAAAACAGCTAAGCTGACACTTCCGTCCCTGGCATAAACTCATCTTTTGTTCCATTATGAAGTATAGAAATGAGCATCTAATTAGATTGGACAAGAAATTGGCACAAATGTTAAATTCTCAAGAGTATTTGAAATATAAATTTATAACCATTGTGGTTAAAAACTTCTTCACACTGAGTGTTTTATGCCTTGAGATATTACTTAGTGTTGGTACAAAGATGCATGATTAGCAAGACGTTTCAAACCAAAGCCCCCAGAATATAAAGACAAGTCTCCATACATTTTTGTATGTGTGTGTGTGTGTGTGTGTGTGTGTGTGTGTGTGTGTGTGTGTTGTGTGTTGCTGGGGGTTGAACCCAGGGGCATTCTACCTCTGAGCTACACCCCCAGCCCTATTTTATTTTTATTTTGAAACTGGATCTCACTAAGTTGCAGAGGGCCTTGATATGTTGCTGAGGCTGGCTGTGAACCTGCGATCCTCCTGTCTCAGCCTCCCAAGTGCTGGGATTACAAGCATGCACCGCCACGCCTGGCTTCCATAATTTGTGACATTTAAAGTTTTGTGATAGTCACTCCAGAACTTTACAGTGTTTCACTAAATGCAATGGAAAGAGTTTAGAAGTCTCCTTGGAAATTTCATTCATAAAAATGAAAAGATAATAAAGTCCAGTAAGGGAAACAATTGCTTTTCCTGCCTTGGCAAAAGAGCTGAAATAAATATGCAAAAGATAATATGGTAAGGAAATGAAGTAAATTCCTTTCTCAGCAAATACTGCAGGAAGAGTCATAGGAAACAATGCCGAAGGTGTGAAGAAACTCAGACCAACTATCATAGGAAATTTGCTATGGAGTTAAACCAAAGTACAGAGGATTCTGACGAATTTGCTAGATTCTGCTTAGATAATTAAATATACTAAGAACAACTTTCCTGTGAGCACTAAAGGCAAGATGTCTTGGGGAAGTTCTATTCAGAACAGTAAATCCCTACTTTAATGATGACAACAATGTTTTATGAAAAGAGCTTATATCTACAGTGCGTTTGCTTTAACTGGAATAACAAAAGAATTTCAGGGTGCAGGTAGAGCTAGAGCCCCTCACCTGGAATTCCACTCACAGGCAAGTTTGCCACAGAGTACTTGAAGTTGGGGTATACAAGTGCTACTTGAAGTCATTGATTTGGCTAATCTTATGAAAGCACGAAATTTTGTAAAGTTTTTATAATACTCTCTAACAACTTGGGCAGTGACCATGAAAATCTTCTGTACAACACAGAGCTTTGCTGGCTAACTCCAGCTATGGATTTTTAAGGGTGGTATACATAGAGATGATTCACGCAGGTGTTTTTATGAAAAGAGGTGTTTCTATGGAAAGATGTTTGTTAGTAGTATTCCATCTCACACTTTTGTAAAAAAATACATATGTTTAGTTTGACCCTTTGAGGTATAGGCAATGAAAGAGAAATTAAGCATTTTTAGAAAAAGATTTCCGATTATATATATATATTTATATATGTATATAATATTTGAAATTGTTTCCATCGTTACAGAATTATAAAGCCAGAAATGATGTTACCTATCAAAACCCTCATTTTTACACAATTAGAAAACATCAAAACAAATATTTTAAGCTTCAAAATTAATTCATAAATAAAGAATTACAATGGGTTTTGTACAAGCTTATAAAAAATTAAAATGTTAGAAAATTAATAAATTAGCAGAAACAGACGATTGTCATCAAGAAAGATTTAAATTTAATAGCTGGCTGCTACCAAAATGTTGGTATGGTTCTCATATTGAATTAAAAATAATGAATGTAAATTTAACTTAACACAGCCAACAATGTACTTTTTTTTCCATTTAGACCTGTGTATTTTAGGGAGGGATCTCTTTTGCAATGATATTCATTAAAACCAAGTACTTTTATATAATATGCCCTTAAAACTAAAATAAACTGCTGTGCTACAAAGTACTAAACCAACACTTCAAAAATAATAAAGCATATTCAATAATGCTGGCGATAGTATTATATATTAATATTAATGTTTTCCTAAGAGTAAAAGGGCTTATTATTTCTGAATTAACTTAAAATTACTCAAACATATGATAAAGTAGAACTTTCTGCTTTCTATGTTCTATAATGTAATCCTGCATAGCAATAAAAACATGTGTACTGAAATAAGTTGGCTCAGAAATATTTTAGTGCTATGAGCCATACGTGAAAGTCCAAGTGTTTGGAAATAGCACCAAAGGCCTCACACAGCTGAAGCCTTTGCCTGTCTATGTTAACTATATTTCATATTCACCTACTTGTTATTTCTAGGGACACTGTGATCTTTTAGCCCTCTATGTTCATTCATGCCACCGCTTTTTCCAGAACCCCCATTTCTTAGCTGAATAGTGCACACTATTCAGCTAAGTGTGAAAATTCTCTGCTGGAACTTCCGCCTCCTTGGTTTGGCTGTGAGCCTCTTTGAGGGCAGACATTATGAGGAATTTGTTTCTATATTCTCATCTCGATTCTATATCCTCAAACTCTTCTATGTGACACACAGGCACTCACACCGGGTAGCTCACCAGACTGGAATTTGCTTTGCAGGCCTTTTCTCTAGAATGGTTTGGATCTTCTGATGCTTACCTGGGCATGCCACCTGCCTGGCCCCCGGAAAACTAAAGCATGAACTCTTGTTCTCCTCCTGCTACTCTGCTCACTGACCAGCTATGAATCCAGGAGCCACTAGACTTAGGGTCTTTTCCAGAATCTAGTCAAGAGATCTTCTAACTCTTCCTAGACTACCCTTTGCCCAGCTCACTGGCCTAGTGAGGCTCAGTGCTGACCCCATGGACCTGAGACTTCCCTGGAGGAGGCTCTTGGTCAGTAGCTTAATGTCCATAGACACCACGTGCTGTGCCCCCCTCTCCCAAATCCTGTTATCTTCAGAAAGCCTGGGTTTATGCAGGGGTGTGTTTCTTATAGTGGGCTTCCAAGGAACCCATCCCACAAGGCATTGTATAATTGAAGAGGCCTGTTCTGTGTGTTCACAGAGAGTATGTTTGGGATATGCTGAGGAATCAACAAAATCAATTGCATTTCCTACTTCAGGTCTTCAGAATATTGTATTTCTAATATAATATGTAGAACCCCCTCTCCCTACCTAGTTCCCAGTTTCCCTCATTCAAATCCCATTAACATCAAACTGTTTGTCTATACGCTTTGGAAAATGCCACAGTAGGATAAGTTTTCCAGGTGCCCTGCTTGTGATAATCAGGGAATCTTGCGATGTTTCTAGGAATAACTGCAACTGAGGCACATCAGCTATGCATAACAAAGCCAACGACAGATCATTTACATCAACAACACCCAAAGGAGCTGAGTGCTGAAAATTACCGGAAGAGCAAAGAAGGGATGAGTGTTGGGGAAAGACAAAAGATGAAATCTTAAAGTCCTGCCTACTTCCAGGCCTTTCTCCGGCATGATACTAGGGGACATGACACAAAGTTGAGGTGGTGATTCTAGCTGTGCCACCACCAGTGCCTAGCCTTGGGCAAGCCACTTCCTCTCCTTGGGTCCCTATTTCTCCATCTGTGAAATGAGGGTGTTGGGACAGATGAGTGGGAAGAGCTCTTGTTGACATGTTTCTACCCATCAGCCAACTGAAAACGATTTCAAGAGAGCACAGGAGCAATGATAATTTAAAAAAAAAATGCTAACAGGCTCACCGCATGTCTCACAGGTCTATTCTAACTGCTTTGCACATCAATCTTTTGAATCTTCACATCCATGTCTGTAAAGCCATGATTGCTTTCCCCACTTTTTCATAGGCGGGGATGTGGTTAGGATAGACTGAAGAACTCAATGACAGCCGCACAGCCTGGCCTAGGGTGGGTGCTCTGCAGGTGTGTGAGCAATTCCAAGGCAGGAAGGACCATGGTGCATCCACGCCCAAAGCACGCTACCCAGAGGGGCCGGCTGCCTCATATATAAGAAGGACTCCTCCTCGAGTGTACTAGAAGCAACAGTGTGCACAGAGATCACAGAACACCAGGTCATGCAATGAAACTAAACAGGCACTGGCCTCAAGTGAAAAGAGATCTAGCCGGAGGGTGGTAGTTATAGATTTTAGATCTTTTCCCCCAAACCAACTCTTTTTTCTTCCTCGATCCATCCAAATCTTCCCAAATCAACCTTACCATTCATCATTCTTATTATCCTCTCTCTGCTTTCTCCTGCCTCATTTTTCACTGTGGTCTGCTTGGCTGTGGCACATCCAATATGCTAATGCGCAGCGGTGCCTCATCTTCCTCCGAAGATGTGGAGACGGACATGTCTCTAAGGATTATAAAATGTTCTGAAACTTGAGTTATGGGTTACTCTTTTATGCAAATGCTACAAATTCCCTCAAGGAAAACAAAGCTTTTTTTCCCGTGAAGATGGCATGATTTGTTTCCTCCCCCACTTCTGTTCTAGTTTTCATTCAAGTGTACTCAAGTCTCAATTTGTGAATGGGGTGGGGTCTAAAATTCTGAGTCTGTTGGTTAAAATCCAAATGTTCTTTCAAGAAGACAATGTAGTATTAAGGATCTCTGTTCTGGAGTTAGCCCTTGAAAATCCATTTAATCCAAGAAGGGCTCACATAGAACAATCCTATAGAATCATTATATCATGTATTGTGTTTTCCTTGGAAAACATATTCAGGTAGAAACTCAGCCGTGTGCCAGAGGAAAGCGCTCTGGACCTGGAGTCAGACAGATGTGAGCAGGATTTTCAGCTCCGCATAATAAGCGGCATGACTCTGGGCAAGTAGTGACTTAATCTGTTGGATTCTTACTTTTCTAAGATTCACCTGGTTTTGGTTTTTGTAACAATCAGCTGAGACTATCCCTGGAGCTCAATTCCCACCCAATCTATCTGGAAAACTCCCTTTCATCTTTTGAGGTCCAGGATGAAAATGTGACAGCTGACTTCCTCTGAAATGCACTTCCTGTCCATCCTAGACTGAGGTCCCTGCCTTCTGCAGATGTTCTTGAAGGGATGGCAGGGGCCCTGTGGCTTGCCCTCCCGGCATCCCTTGCACTATTCCTAACTTCACTTTGGGTTTCCCTTCTTCACGCAGCCCTTGAACTCACTCCCAGCCCTGGGGCACTGACAGGGGAGGAACAGTGGTTTGGACAGGGCTGGGGAGAGAGGGAGGGAGCAAGGGTGCTTTGGCTGAGAAGGGGTTTGGAGGTAGGAGCAAGGAAGGAGTGGAGTTCAGGGCTCTGGGAATTTAGATATGAAGATCCAGCTCAGGTTTCCATAGCAAGCCCTCAAGATACAGAGCCTGCCTTGCACCCCAAATGGACAAGCCCCTCTTCCTGCTCTCTTAGCTGTCTTCACTTTCTGACATCACAACACTCAGCAGGCTGTACTGGAATCTTCCACTTACTGGCTAGTTCCCACTAGACTGTGAGTTTCCTGAGTGCAGGAACCTGGACTTACTCAGATTTAGGGATCCAGTAACACCTGCAGACCCAGGAGGGACCTGCTGCTTGCTGTTTCCTGGCCGTGGTCAACTGTTTCTGACCATGGTTTCATTCTCTAGTGGTCCATGGAAGCCTCAAGGACCAGAATAAAGTCTTGTAGACCCTCTCCCAATCTCTCTTCTCTAAACCAGCATACGGCCCCTTTGCTGATCTCCTATGAGTCTGTGCTCTTGGGAAAGGGACAGACATGAAGATGCTCCTTGGCTCCCTCCCTTTCTCTTTTACGAATCAGCCAGGGAAGGCTGAGTCATCAGGTTTCAGAAGTGCAGAGATAAAAATGAAGGTCTTTGAAACACAAAAGACCGAAGGAAAGTCAAGTGCATTTCTACAAGCACTCCAGGGGCCTGGCTCAGAATCAGGCCAAGAATAATGGTCTCTGTTTTATGGAGAATGTAACTGAGCCTGGGAGACCTTAAGTGATTTATTGAAGTCCCTCAGCTGGTAAGATGTAGAACTGTCATTAGAATTTACAGAATTGCTTGCCTCTAAATCCTGTGTACTTCTTCTGCCTCTTCAATGGAAACACTTTTTTCTCTTGAAGTTCTCTTAACCAACCTCAGCACAAAGTTCTCTGCTGACATCCAGGGCAGGTGAGATGCCCAAAGCTAGAAAGCTTGATCCTAGTAGGACCTGGGAGGATGTCTGCTATAACACACTGAGCTCTGGGCTTATAGGAGTGAGCTGTGTTGGCTACCAAAGGTATTTTTAGTTCTTGTGTTTCTAATGTAATTGGAAATCTAATTAAACATTGTTTGAACTCATGATATATAAGTGCAAAAAAAGAGTTGGGGGTTCCATGAAAGGCAAGCCAAGTGCTTTGCAACAAGTCAATAAAAATAAGTCCCTAAAAAATGGCCTTCTATTATGTGTGGGTGAGACAAAAAGAAAAAAAAAGGGGGGGGTGGAAATAAGTGGGAGAAAATTGAAATAAACCAGGAGTGTCCTCCAATTGCTTTGCAAGAGTCCTCAAGTTCCTGCTCTACTTTATTTATTTATTTATTTATTTTTTTGCGGTACCGGGGATTGAACCCAGGGGCGTTCTACCCCCGCGCTACACCCCTGGCCCTATTTTTTATACTTTATTTTGAAACCGGGTCTCACGAAGTTGCGGAGGGCCTCACTAAGTAGAGAGAGAGAGAGAGAGACAGGGAGAGAGAGAGCTGAGGATGGCCACGAACCCGGATCCTCCGGTCTCTGCCTCCCAAAGTACTGGGATTACAAGCGTGTGCCACCACGCCCGGCTCCTGCTCTACTTTAAAGAGAAGGACTCTGGTAGACCTTGAAGATGCATAACTAGGATGGTTTATGTAAGATAATATAGCACTCCATCAGCAGACCAAAACATCTGGCTTACAAGTGAAAAAAAAGTAAACTAAGGTTAATTTGTTATGATTCTTGCTTTAGTTGACCCAGCACAGTCTCTGTGTCTTGTTGAACAAATTCTTCCCTATTCTGAGGTCTTGGGACTAGCATCCCTCTCTTAAAAATAGAAGTTTAATTTGGCCTTTTGCTTTTGTCTCTAATCCATCTGCATTTTGTGCATGGTGTGAGACAGGGATCCATTTTAATTTTTTCTTCCATATGGAGAATCTGGTGTCTCAGTACCATTTCTGGAAAATTCAGTCCTTTCTCCTGTGCTCAGCAATGCCACCTCTTCGCATATCAAATTTCCATACGTGTGTGGGTGTTCCTGGATCCCTGCTCTGTTAATCAACTGTCACAGCCCTTCGCAAATGCTCAGCAAAAGTTTGCTATAGATTTTTAGTAGTTACGATTTATGAGAGTTTTAAACACAACTGAGTGTTTAATTTCATCAAATAACTATCCTACATCGCTTTGATGATTATATGGTGTTTCTTTTTAAATCTATTAACATGCTCAATGACACTTGTGGGTTTTTTCGGTGTTATATCACCCTTGTCTTTCTTGGAATAAAGCCAACTTGGCCATGATGTATTATCTATTTTCTACATGGCTGGATTTGGTTTGCTAATATTTTGCTTAAGATTTTTTTTAACATCCATATTCATGAGTGAAATGTAACTTTCGGTCTAATTCTGGTATCAAGGATATCCTGGCCTCATTGAATGGGTTACAAAGTGTTCATGCTTCCATGTTCCCTGGAAGAGTTTATTTAAGATAGGAAATAACCTTTGATTAAAAGAAAAATGTTAGGACTTATTTCTTCCCACCATCCAGGGATACTGTGTTCCTTGTAAGTAGGTTTACTGGCTAGAAAATAATGTAGACATTTTTTCTTAAATCAGTTTTGGTAAATGATATATTTCTAAGAATTTGTCCATTCCATATAAATTTTCAAATTTGTTAACATAATGTTGCTCACAGTATTTGCTAATATCCTACAATTCTGCTTTATCTCTTGGGTTGAAAGCTCAATGAACTGAGAGATAGTTTACTTTAATCTTTGCTGTATACCTGGAACTCAGAAGACTCACAGGCTAGCTGGGCGTGGTGGCACATGCCTGTAATCCCAGTATTTGGGAGGCTGAGACAGGAGGATCGCAGGTTCAAGGCCAGCCTTAGCAATGTAGTAAGACTCTCAGCGACCTACCGAAACCTTGTTTCAAAAATGAATGAATGAATGAATAAATGAATAAATAAATAAATAAATAAATAAATAAGGCTGGAGGTGTAGCTCCGATGTAGAATGCCCCTGGGTTCAATCCCCAGTACCACCAAAAAAAAAAAAAAGACTCACTGGCTCAAACACATGTATAGAATGAATCAGTGGACATGAATTATGCCACCCTATTGGGTTCATTGGTGAGTTCTCTCTCTTTTTCTTGATGAGTCTTGCCATAGCTTTTTTTAAAAAATTTTATTGGTCCCTTTCAAAGAACCAACTTTTGACTTTATTGAATAATTTGTTAATCAATTTCTGCTCTTATTTTTTATATCCTGCCTGTATTTCCTTTGAATTTACTCTCCTGTTCTTTATATATCATCCTCAGTTGTAAACTTGGCATATTAATTTTCAGCCTTTCTTCTTTTTAATACAAGCACTTAAGGTTATATATTTTCCTACATGGTTATTCATTCCATTAATTTCAACCTGTATTACTTTTATCTTCATTTAGTTTCTAAATAGTTTTCAGTTTCAATTATGATTTCTGTTTAGAAGTGGGTTTGTAATTATAATCAAATAGATGCTTTTTATCTTATTGTGATAGCTTCCTAATTTAATTATATTTTGTTCAGAGATCTATGCTCTGATATGATTCTTTAAAATGTACCAAGATGGCCGGGCGTGGTGGCACACACTTGTAATCCCAGTACTTTGGGAGGCGGAGACCGGAGGATCCAGGTTCGCGGCCAGCCTCAGCTCGCTCGCTCTCTCTCTCTCTCTCTCTCTCCCTGTCTCTCTCTCTCTCTCTACCTAGTGAGGCCCTCCGCAACTTCGTGAGACCTGGTTTCAAAAATAAAGCATAAAAAAATAGGGCCAGGGGTGTAGTGCAGAGGTAGAACGCCCCTGGGTTCAATCCCCAGTACTGCAAAAAAAAAAAGTACCAAGATTTTGCTTTATGGTGGTACTTGGTTACATTTTTAATACATGATCTATGAGAACTTAAGGAGGATGTATATTCTCTAATGGTTAAGGACCAGGTTCTTTACTTGCCCAATAAGTCAAGGGTAACTGTGTAGTCCAAATGTTCTATATTTTTATCAATTTTTGACTGATCTTTCAGTATTTGATAGGATATGTTAAAATATTCCACTATCATAGTAGACTTGTCTATTTCTCTCTCTGAAGTTCTAACAAGCTATGTGTATGTGGGTTTAAATATATATTTAAAACATACAAGTGCATATATATATATTTATACTCCTCCACACACATATATTTAAAGATGTACTATACCATGAGATGCATACAAGATGAGACTTCTTGCATCTTCCCAGTAAACCTTTCATTTGTAAGTTGTGATCATCTCTAGCCCTACTCATGTTTTACCTAATATCAATACAGTTACCCTAGTTTTCTTTCTGACATTTCCCTTATCATCCTTTCCCACAATTTTACTATCAACCTTTTCAGCTTGTTAAGAGTTAGGTCTTTTTCTTGTAAACAGTATATGCTGTATATCATTTTCTCTTCAATCTGAAAATCTTCCTTTTCATGATCATAATTAATATACATTTATTTGATTATTAATAAATTTGTTTTTATATCTATCATCTTGATTTCTTGCTCTTTACTTCCCCCATTTTTTTTTCTATGCTTTGATTTTCTTTCTTTTTTTTTTAATGATTGTGCCAGGAATCAAAGACTATTTCAAACCACACTCCTGGCCACCAGGGGTCAGTAGGCACCCCAAGGGCAAATACCTTATTCTATTCTTTGTTTACTTACCAGTTGTTGGCTTAACCCTTTTAGATTCACAATCTACCATTGTTTCTGGTCTCTGCTTTCTTTATTTTATACACAGGTCAATTATGCTTTCAAAACATTGTTGAAAAGGTTAAGGGGATAATGACTAAGTAATGGATTATTACATAACTAGTGCATATGATGTTTATTAATAATGTGTGGCTGACCCAGAAAGTGCCTATGATATAAAACAAATGAAAAGCAGAGAACAGAGATCAATGTGCATTATGACTACAAATAAGACATAATATGCACCAGTGAACATGGACCAGAAAGCCAAATAGAAATGCCTTGACTTTTAGGAAAGCAAGGCTTAAGAACCTTTTACTTTTTAAAAACTTACAACTATTGTTATTGTAGTGTACATGGGCAATGAATATAAATTTTAAAGGAAATCCACTCCCTAGGGATGCATGTATCTACTCCTCTCCTATCACCAGACAGGCAGATGCACTTGGTGTTAGACAGGACTAATACACCTTAACTACGGATTCAGCCACTTGATTACTTTGCCCGATGGGATATTAGCAACGATGACACAAGGTCTTCTCCTGTGAACCAGGGCTTCCTCTTGCTGTGAGAACATATCTCCCTGGCCTGTTGATGGCACAGGGGGAACACCAGGGAACAGCTGAATTGTATTAGTGGTATTGTTTGGATTTAAAATGGCCCCCAAACCTCATGTGTTAGACAAAACAGGAATGTTTGGACATGACTGCCAGGGAGAGGCCCCTGGGGGCATGGCCAGGGACAGTGTTTTTCTGAGCCTGGCCTATGCAGTTTCCCTCCTCTTTCTCTCCCCTACTGCCATGAGCTGACACAAGCTCTCACCCTCTCTCTCTGCTCCCCACCATGATGCCCTGAGGACCTGTAGCCCCGGCTCCCGCTTAGAAGCCAGTCTAATATGAACTGAAATCTCCAGAACCTTGAGCACATAAAATTCTTCCTCTTAAATTTCGCATGTTAGATGTTTGGGTCACAGCGGTAAGAATGCTGACTAAAACACCCAGTCACCAGCCATCCAACCCGAAGCTGACCATGGATACACGGTTCAGCTAGGGAAAATCAGAGCCATCCAGCCAACATGTAGACTCAGCAACTAAGTAAATGGTTGTTGATTTGAGCCACAGTTAGTTTGTTATGCAGCATTATCTATAGCAGTAGATAAGTGATACACCCTGCCTTCTTCTTCTTTTTACAGGCAGGTCCTGCCACAGTGTTTGGTTCCTGGAGAGCCATGAGGAAGACTCTTCTGTCAATGTCCCTGTCTGGGAGGGAGAATGAGACATTTATGCCTGCATTCCTCACCCTGACCTTCCCATACCTGCCATATTTTTTTTTTACATCTGTTTCCTTACATGTCTCTCTCTTCCTCTGAAGCCATAAGTGACCTAGAAGCAGGAAGTTATTCACATCTACATCTCTGGCACCTGGTACAGAGTAGGCCATCCATAAATGTTCCCACTCAAATTAAATGAGTGGATTTGGGGAGCTGATGTGAACCAAACAGCTGGCAGCAGACAGCAAGAAGAATAGCCACATAGCTGGTTCTCACTCCAGGGGGCTTTATGTTTTTCAGAAAGCTCAAACAAGAGCACATACAAAAACACCCAATAAAGAAGAAAAGCATATTATTGTGCTCTTCTGTGCTCTTATCTCTTTCACCATACTGCACACGCAGCTCACAGCCATCCCCGCTCCTGAAAGACCCCCAACCCAGCTTCCCTCTGCCCTCTGTGGCTTCTCGCCCTACCTCCAGGGATGTGGCCCCCATCCTTCGTGGCCCACGTGGACCCTACCTTTAGATCAGACACATCTCTGTAGCACTGCTCGGAGCGGGTGTGGTCCGACAGCTGCACGTTCCAGAAGCAGGGCAGCTGATACACGAGGAAGGGGTTTTGTTTGATGACAGCGTTGAAAATATCCTGGGAGATAAAAACCAAAGTACAGTTAAGGCAGTCAGCAGGTGCGGCTTATGGGTTTGGCTCTCAAGGCACGGCATCTCCTGTGGGAGGGCATCTCTCAAGCATCCTGCCTGGGCATGGGACAGCTCACACTGTGGGCATTTCTCTTGCCTGTTATCTCTAGGAACCAAGCAATAATGTTTGGGCAGAGATAGGGAGATGCCCCAGGCAGACGGGATGCTCACGGGTCCTGCTGGTCTCTTCAAGCATCATCCACCAGCTCACAGGGGCAGATGGGGAGCATCTTCCCTATGCTTGCTGGCATATAATAAATGAAGTCTCTTTTCTTCTCCTCGGTCCGTCCTATCCAGGAGCCCTCTGTCATCCATCCTGAGCCTCCTAGGGAGGAAACTGTGATGACAAGTGGCTCCACTCACCCCAGGGGCTGAGACAAATTACAGGTCCTTCCTTTAGTCGCTCTTTCCCGGGGCTTTTGGTGGGATCATAATGGATGCTCCTTGGATTCCTGCAGGCCACGGTGCCCAGAGTCTTCATGCCCTATCTCGAAATCCAACTCTGACTTGTCTAGGGAGGTTTTCCCTCTTCTGGGCTCCTCTCCAAGCTCTCACACGGGCCACCCTCATTAACTAGCTGTGGACAGGTGGTGCCGGGAGGTGAATTATGGGCCTTCGCAGCCAGATGTGGCTGAACAAACTATCCTCATTGCACATGGCCATACAATTGCTAGCTTTGGGGGACATTCTTAAGTCATTGTGACCAGACTTAAAATATGAGGATGGTAGACAGTTTTCCCCTCAGGTTTAAGATAGCCCCTGAAAACATATACATTTTTTTTCTTTAACTCATTTATTAGACTGTATACTATTGTTTAGAGAAGGAAAGCAGTTTCTGGCTGCTTGGGAACTACTGAATAAGAATGCTTTAAAAATAGTAAAAGTAACCATGTGGAGTTTCTGGTTTCCTCTGTATTAGAAAACTTTGTAGGAATTTGACAAACCAGGGAATTGAAGCTTGAACAAAGCTCCCACTTTGGACGAAAAGGAAAGGATGAATGCAGAAAACCCAGAGAAATCATCCTTGTGTCTCAAGATAGTCACCAACTCCCCAGCAAGATCGAAATCTAAATGAGCGATACTGGTAGATCCATGGTCAAAGACTGGAGTGGAGGCCCCTATCTTTCCTAGTCAAAAAGAAAGTGGGGCTTTCTATGAATACTTGTTGGTAGTTTGGTGGAGTTCAAGAACTTTTTCAAACTGCCTGGGTGAAAGGGTAGTTTCTGGAACCAGAAGATTTGTCCTTCCTACTTAAATGCAATTCCCTCGAGTTCAGGGGTCACCGGGACAGAGTCTCAGCAATGGGCTTAGCTTTACATGTTGGACATTATTTGCTAGAAAGGCAAATGAAATCTTGTCTGGAGAATACGCTGCTGTGCCTGGGGCTGCAGGGAGCAGGTGCATTCCACGCAGCTGTCGAAGACGGTGACCTCCTCTCGGTACGCGGAGGGCCATCGACTTATGCTTCTGCTTCAAAAAGCTCTGAGCTCTCTGAGGCCAAGGACTGTGCCCTCATTTATCTCTGCCATCCTTCTTCTGAGCACTGGTATACTTGGTGTTCAGTGAAAGTCTGCTATGTGTAGAAATAAATGAGCCACGGGGATGAACTACTGAGTGGAACTGTTGTTTTTGCCTGGCAAGTATAAGACAGCTCTAGCCAACCATATGAAGCCACACAATAGATACAAAAAGAATTCAGACCCATCTAGTTTTAGGTTTCTTTGAGAAGCAGCACCAAGGCTGCTATCAGTTGGACCTTGAATGATCCCCAAAAGGTCCACGTGTTAAAGGCTTAGTTGGTCCCCAGTTCTCCCCCTTGTCTCCACTGGAGGTGGTGGAACTTTGAGAGGCGGGGTCCTACTTGAAGGTCCTTAGGTCACTGGGAGTGGGCACTGGGAAGGGACTGCGGGACCTCAGTCTCTTCCTCTTTGCATTCTGGCCATGAGGTAAGCAGTTTTGTACTTCTTGTGTTCCCGCCTTGATGTGCTGCCTCACCATAGGCCCAAAGCTACAGGGCCAACAGACCATGGACTGAAGCCTTCAAAACTCTAAGCCAAAATAAACCCTTTCTCCTTATAAGTTGATTATGTCAGGTGTTTGTTATAGTGACAACACACTATTGCTAACACGAGGGTACTCAGGAGTATCAGTTCCTTCTAACTTGGCCACTCACCTGGTCAGCCAGGGATGTCGAGAGCATGCCCATGAGCTCCCTCTCTGCTGTCAGCCTCCACATCTGCTCCCATTTCATCTTCCGCAGCTTGTCCAGAAGCAGTAGAATCACCCCTGGGCAACAACAGCAGAGGACAGAGGAGAACACAACAGTCAGACAGAGAGCCGGGGATGCCTCCACAGCACAGTACAGCCACAGCTTCTCAGCGACAATGCGTGACAGAGAGAAAAGACCTCATCACCACTACAGAGTCCAGTTGTCCTTCCAGAGTCCATCCAGTGAGGCTTCATCATAAGGAGCCCACATCTGGGAGATGAACATACATGTATTCAACCCCAGGCTCTGTCAGGCGCTTGGTATGAGACCAAAGCATCTCTTCAAAACATCCTCATCCTGTGAGAAAGTAACAGACCTCTTGGAGCTGTTGTAGATGAGGTGAGATGGGTAAATGGGCCCAGTCTCCTTGTGTAGATGGACGCTGGTGATGGCTGCTCCTTATGCCACCCAACTACACACATGGATATGGTTAAAATGGTAAAGTTATCACAGCAGTAATAGTTTATCACAACAGTGATAATAATAAAAAAGGTCCTAGCTCTGCACCTGATATGTAGAACACTTCTTACAAGCATTAGATTCTCCCCTTGTTTTTCCCTGGAGTTATGACACCCTTACTTAATATAGCTGACATGTGGTATTTGCACAATACATACCACTTATCTTACAGACAAAAAGCAGCTCCTCCATGGTTTTATTCCGAGTACATCTTTGCTAATTTGCTTAACGATTACCAACAAGCCATGTGGGCCTGCCTCAGTGTGCCTGATGTCAAAAAGGTCCTTGGTTTATCCACAACCAGCATCTGTCTTAACTCCCAGGAAGGGGGGAAGGCAGTGCTGATGCTCGGTGTTTAACATAAACTCCAAAAGTCTTTGAGTTAATATGAAACCAACAATATGAGCTTGATTCCTCCTTTTTGCCACGTTTTTATGGTTAGTTTTTGTAAAGAGGGGTCTGGGTAAATTGGAGATGGTGTCGGGAGGGAAATTTCTATCATATGCCCTTTTGTACTTTTGAAGATATTAAGACAACTGAATATACTGCCCAGGCCAAAAATAATTAAAATATAAAATGGACTGTATGTTGTGGCTTAGCTGAGTGGTTAGGAGCAGCTGTTTAGCGCCAGGTCAATCCAAGTGTGCAGAGAAAGCCCAGAGCTGAGAAGAGCCAAGAGAATGTCTTTATAGGTCACCACAGTCAACATGGTGGATGGAATCGTTACGCGCACGGACCCCCGGATCAATCCTCCACAGCATGCTCAGCTTGCAAAATGGCCACTGGAGGGGAACTATAGGTGGTTGAAAATTATCTTAGTTGATACCTAGCATACACGTTTCTAAGATTGTAAGAACAAAACTTATTTCCCCAAATCAGACATAAATGTTGACTCTAAGACTTTTCACACTTATTCTAGTGGCATATATTTGGAGAAAAAGTATATTCACCATGTATATAGTCAGACAGAGTTGTAATAAAATATGTGTATTTTATGTATAGGAAAAATAGGATTAAACACAGAAACCTGAATTTACAAGTAAGAAGGCAGATTATATCTATTTCATATTTCTTTTGAGTTTTTTTTGACATACCATTTCCCTAATGCTCCCAGCATCTACACAAGATAGATTTTGTCATTCTTATTTAATCGGTGGGCAACAGGGTGCTAACTCCGATGCTTGTCCGGTTCACAGTTCAGCAGTAGCTAGATCAGATTCAAACTCAGATCTGCCTAACTCCAAAGCCAGTGTTTCTTGCACTTCTCCAAGAGCCCAGCAGTGTAGCTCTTGAAGCCCAGGGACTATGGCGGGACTTCTTTTTTGACTCTTAGTTTCCACAGGTGTAAAATGAGGAGAACACTACCTGCCCTGCACAGCTTGGAGACCTGGCACGCCCTCTTGTGGTGGGGTTCTGATATTTAACCATCAGCTCTTCAGGGGAAAGCAGGACTACTTGATAGATAGCATGTACCAATTTCTATGGTGTAAATACTTCCCCAGTTTGCGTCATTTCAAGTTAGCAAATTGATGTCACTGAACACAGACTTGGGAAGAAATGCAGACAACTGGTCCTCCTGTACTCTGCAAGCCAGCTCCAGCATATCACTGAAACCGTTCCCCAAATATGGAGACACTTTCAGAAACAATAAAGTTTACTGCTAGTGTGTTATTTGATTACTTCTTTTGGGGAAAAAGGAAAGAAACACTTGTAAGTTAAAGCAAGATAATATGGTGATGTAAGTCACTGGTGGTTGACTAAAAATAGACTCTAGAACAGCAAAATGCTGTTTTAAAAAGTGGGGGCTGGGGTATAGTTCTGAGGTAAGAATGCCCCTGTGTTCAATCCCCAGTGCAAAAAAAAAAAAAGACAAAACAACAACAACAAAAAATCTTTAGTCAAATGCATGAAAGACAATTGCATATAATTTTATTGCAAAAATTAATTCTAATTAGGTTGCATTGATGCTTCGATACATAGAAAAAATGGGAAGGGGCTTCAGAGATATAAACAGTAGTGAAAGGTCTTAATGCATGTTGTGAAACCTGCAGTGAAGCCCACAGTAGATCTATCAGTCTCTGGAGACCGAACTGAGAATTGATGCTTTTAAGTGGTGCTAAGGCTTGGGAGTCTAAGTGCCAGATGTGATGTAGCACTGTTTGCCAGGCTACTTGGAGAGGAGGTGGGGTCAAGAACTGAGGACTACAGGCAGAAATTCAAGACCATGCTCCCAGGTGCCTGGCCTTTAATTTCCTGTGATTTTAACTTCACTTTAAAAATTAAGCATTACTTCAAACCAAGAGAAAAGGACAGAAACTAATTGAAAAATACCCATGACCCAGTTTTAACCACATTTGCTGTTAAAATAAATCAAAAGATCTCCCATCTCATGCTACCACCTCCCAGCCTCAGAGGCAACCAGTGTCCTGTGGTGGTTGTGTTTTACGTCTATGCATGGTTTTATATTTTTATTCTCTATTCATTTGACAATAATTTATGGTGTTCTTAGGGCGTTCCATATTGCATATTTCCTATTTTGACTTGCTTTTCCACCCACTGTTATGTCTTCAAGATTTAACCATGTTAGTATTTCAATATCTAGTTCATTCACTGCAATTACTTCATTTTATAAATATACCGCATCTTATATTTATGTATTCCCCTACTGAAGGCTATTTTGGTTGCATCCTATGTTTTTGCTATTTATAAACAATGCTGCAATAAACATCCCAACCCCAATTCGTATCTCATTGGGTACATGCACGAGCCCTTAGCCAGGGAACTGCTTCCCGAGCTGAACAAGGACTGTAGTGCTGATGGGACTTGTCTTGAAACATCTTCAACTACTCCATCTCCCTTCTCTTATAGTCAGGACACTGCTGAGACTCATAGATTCTACACTTCAAAGGGCTCTTACCTCTCTTATTCATTCATTCAAAAGTTATTTATTGAGCACCTACTCTGTGATAACTGATGGAAATAGAACTAACGGAACTCTACTAAATAAAAACAGGCTTCCCAATCTCATGATGTTTATTAAAACCTTAGTTCAAGCCGGGCGTGGTGGTACATGCTTGTAATCCCAGTACTTGGGAGGCTGAGACAGAAGGATCCATGTTCACGGCCAGCCTCAGCTACTTAGTGAGGCTCTCTGCAGCTTAGTGAGACCCTGTTTCAAAATAAAGAATAAAAAATCGGGCTGGGTGTGTAGTTCAAAGGTAGAATGCCCCTGGGTTCAATCCCCAGTACTGCAAAAAAAAAAAAACAAAAAACAAAAAACAAAAACAAAAAAACAAAACAAAACACTTAGTTCAGCATGTATTTACTGGAGGGGCAACATTCAGTTTTTGCCAGAAATACAAAGATGAGCAAGTCTATGACTCTCACCCCATTATGATCCCATGTGATAACTGTAATCGCTGAGGATGCGCGCAGCTTATGAATGAACTCGGAGGTGGGAGGCCTAGGTCAGCCTGGGCTCGGATTTGGTCAGGCAGACAAGGGCAGAAGGGTGTGTGTGTGAGAAACAGCACAGGCACAGGACAGAGACAGGAGACAGTGCGGCATGACTGGGTTGTGCAAGATCTAGAGAGTGTGCTGGCAAGGTGGTTTCAATAGAATGCTATGGGGCAAATGCCAGAATACAAGCCCAAACAGGTGAGCAGGGGACAGATCAGAGACAGTCCTGAATTGATGCAAAACAGCAATTTCCAACCATCTTCACACTTTTCCTATATGTAAAATGATGTTCTTATGACCACTGGATGGCTAGAAGGGCAGATCCAGGGGTCCCAGCTGTTTCCCCCCACACATACCCACATGCACCATGGCTGAAGGGATGGCTGCTTAGACACTCGTCACCCATGTGTGGTACACTAGTTGGAAAGTCCTACTGAGGACACCTGAGAGCTAGCGAAGAATTTTAAGGGAGGGAGTAACTGGCTGAATCTGTTTTAGAAAAGCTGACCTAAAATGCTGTTTTATTGTGTCATTCCACAAGATCAAAGCCTCCAGTATCTCGGGCTGGTCTAAGGAACCATCCATAACCCCTTGGTTATGAGCAGGCCCATCGGTGTCTTGCAACAAGATAATGTTCTTCCATGTGTTGGATCGCTCCTTCCAGCAGAACTGGCACTATGTATGGCACATGGGAATTGCGGGTCGCCGGCACCACATGCAGGCTGCCTTTGACCTGACAAACCAACCTCCAGGGACCCTGCCTGGCCTTTACTCACGGGCCCTGCCTTCAGAAGTTGTTTCTTCTGTAATTCATTTAAGAGACATTTTTTTTTTTCTGAGCGATTCCTATGGTTGTATTCATTGCATTAACTGGGGATAGGGCGCTTGGTGAAACACAATTCTTGCTCTTAAGGAGCAAAGCCAACCAGGGTAATTAAGAAAATGCAAAGCCCTGTAATCTCTGAGGGGTGGTAGAAGAGCAATGGAAACACAGGAACAGGGAAAATGACCCTGGATATGTGTGTGCGTGGATGGTGGTGGTGGGGGAAGCACTATGGGAAAGCTTCCTGGAATTAGTGATGGCCACACTCAAACCTCAAGGATGAAGAGGACTATCTAGGTGAGAGACAGGATGAGTCCCCAGATGCCTGCTCCCTGCAGGGCAGTGGTTTCTCTAGCATGGACTGCTCAAACGCTATCAGGTAGCAAATACTTCCCACCACACTGGAACAGCAGACCTTAAAAGGTAATGAGCCAGTTTCCCCTCTTCTCCAAAAGAAGAAGATTAAAAGGAGGCTGCATAGAGTCACCTGTCAAAAACATTTGTCTTTGTTCATAAACCTATAATAAGCCACATGTTATCCATACAAGAACTATCCTCACGGCTTTGCACCAATGCCACAGAATGGGTCTTGGGGACACAAGTGCTGTTGGAGTGACCCCAGAAGGGGAGGCTGAATGCAAAGAAATCCCTGCAGGGACTTGGAAAACAGGGTTCTGATGCTGTCACTCACTGCCAATGGGGCAACTGAGAAAGCCCCTCGGATTCAGAGCCTCAGTCCCTTACCTGAGCCATAGGGATGGTTCCACATTAACTCCAAGATGATTTAGAGGGCTAAACAAATTATCTTCCAAAGTTACTGTTATAGTAGGAATAGGACACTTTAATGTGTAAGTGAAAACTCATAATTGATAATTAATGCCCATACCTAGTAATTCATGAGTGAGACTTAATTCATAGACCATTTCAAGACATTTCAAAATTCCCTTGTGTATGTGCAATGCACTGGATACTTGATGTTTCTGTCATATTTTGACATATTTCTGGGCTCGTGTCCCTCTTGGGTTTCTGACAATAGTCAGCCCATGGTGTCACAACCGGCATGAGTAGATCGCCTGGGGTTATTGCAAGTGGCAGCTAGGAGGGACAACTGTAGAAAGGCAAAAAGTAATAATAAGAGAAAGAAAGTCCACTGCATGAAAAATTAGGTGCATGAATTATGTTCTTAAACAGCTAAGGAGTCTGCTAGGATGAGAAATAAAATCACGCCGACGGAAGCTTATAAGTGAATCTGCCTGTTTCTTCAAAGGTTAGGAGCTGGCACCCAGGTGGTAAGAGATCTGAAAAAGAGTCTTTCCAGGAGAAAAAGGATCCTAAAAAGAGCTGAAAAACAACATTTCCAAAAGAAACACAACTCCAACTATTTATTGACCTCACTCTATGGTGCTGGGAAGATATCCTAACTAATGATTATGAATGGCTTTCAAAATAAGAAGTGGCAGCTGGGTGTGATGGTGCATACCTGGAATCCTAGTTCTTAGGACGCTGAGACAGGAGGATCATAGGTTCGAGGACAGTCTCAGCAAGTAGCGAGACTCTCAGCAACCTAGCAAGACCTTGTTTCAGAACAAAACATAAAAAGAACTGGGGATATAGCTTGGAGGTAGACTGTCCCTAGGCTCAATCCCCAGTAACACACACACACACACACACACACACACACACAAAGTAGAACATAAAAGCTTTAAGTTACAGAAATTATATACTTCTTCATTAACGTTGACCAATTACCACTTACCAAACTTGCATAATTCCCACTAGAATTAATACAGATGATGTGCATGCATGCCAAGGGGGACCAAGCTTTTTAAGTGGACACTGGTTATTTTAATGAAAATGGCTTCACTGAAAACTGGACCTTTTCAAACTGAAACAACACAGACTTGGCTTGGAAATGCATGCCCCAAGTCAGATGTTGACACCACTTTTCTGCAGTCAGAAGGAAGGCGGTGCCAAAAAGTTGGACTTTGGCCTTTGTTTGGCATTTGCTGCAGCCGATCTGCCCATGTTCATGTTTGTCACCGGGCCCTGGGAGTGCACAGCCAGCCCTTTGCCCTAGAGTGCAGGCGCAGAGGCAGAGTGCCTAGAATTGACAGGGCCTCTCAGTGGAGCTGGCTGGGATGCACGGGGCCAGCAGGGCTTTACCTACAGCTGTCATGCTGGGAGCACAGAGACCAACATCAAATAAATGAATGAATGAATACATTAACAATCAAAGGCTTCTCCTGTGAACATCTGGTCCAGCGGTACACTGCTTCATCTGTGCACTGGAGGGCAATATTTTTATTTCCCCATACTGATATCTAGCAATAGCTTGGCAGCTAAGATGCAGGGAAAGGGAGGTTGTGTCTGTGCAGAGAGGAGAGAAAAATGCTTTCTAGAATTTTTGTTTTGTACAAGCCAGATATTGATTTTTGCCAATACAACTGGAAAAGAGAGAACAGACTCAACGTGGTGACGATGATGATATCTGTCACCCACCAAGCCACTACTGTCAACTTGAGACATAGTCGTTTACTCGCATCACCTCCCATGCTTGCGACCTACCTGCAAGAGAGATGGGATTACCCTCCATTTTCCAGGTGAAGAAACTAAGGCTCGCACGTCGTTAAGTGGCAAAATTGATCTAACTTTCCAACTTGTGGTCTTTCAACAATGCTGTGTTGCTTCCTGCATGTTTGTGAGTGTGTATGTGTGTGTGCACACGTGTATGAACATGCTCATAATTAGGTATGGTGAGACTCAGTTGAATCGTAGACTAAAGTCAAAACAGGGCAGTAGCTCCTGGAGGAAGAGAAAGTAAATGTTGGGAGGACTTGGGAAGACCACGGGTCAGACCGAATTGTCCCTGTGGAAACCTGGGAGGAGGCCAGGCATCAAGGTCAGGAAAGAGAGGGCTTCCCTGAGGACATTCCCACATGAGATGAAAGTCCTGCTGGGGACAGGGCAGTGCCTTTTATGACTGATTGTGGGTGACTGGCTGGAACCCAGAAAGATTTAAACCAGGACCCTCTTTTGGAATTAACTCATGCCAACTTTCCTTCCAGCATGTTGGGGAGAGTCTCTTCTTTTTGCATCTGCTCACTCAACGACTTCTCAGTATTTGTAGGATTACCTCTTGCAGGCGAGCAGAACATCTTAAGACTTCCTCAGCAAAGGGAAGACCTTAAGCTCATATTAGGAAGGTCTGGTTAAGGGGAAATCTGCTGCTATTTCCTCTCCTCCCTCCTTTCTCTCTCTCTGTCTCTCTCTTTCTGTATTTACTGCCTGCTTTTATGCTTTAGCCAAGAAGGATTCATCAATTCAGACCATGCGCTTCCTTGATTCGGGGGAGAAACTGAGCTCCAAAGTGGCCACATGAATCCTACAGCACAGGTTCAGAGTAGGGTTCTGATTAAACCTTTTATTCCTAAACTCAGTGTTTTGCATTCTGTACGATGCTGGTAGGTGTTTGTGGGAAACGTGGTTAAATAAGTTAAAAACAACTTGGAGGGTAAATACAGTGAAACAGTATTTGACATAACAAGGTGCACAGTGAATTTCAAAGGTGGCTAGTTACCACTGCATGCCCCCCGCAGGGGAGTCTGGCAGGAGGTTGTGTCTCCCTTCACTTTGAGCCCCCACTGGCTTCTGCCTGCCTCTCCTCAGCTCCATCTGTACTGCAGCGGCCACCACCTGAAGGTGAAGATTGGACTTAGTCCTCCAGTGGTTCTTGTAGCTTTGCTGGCGTGAACCAGAGCGACCCTAAGTGGGCCCTGCGGTGGGCTGTGTGGGGAGCTCTGGGGAGCAGGCGGCTCTTGCCCTGGACGTGTTGATGAAAGTGACCCTCACAGTCTCCACTTTCCTCCCTCCGCTCTGAAGCATGGAGTTCTCTTTTCATGCGCGACCCAATACGAGGGCAAGTTTATTAAAAACCATTTAATTTAAAATCCCCTGCTGCTTTTACCTGGGACTCACTTTTGATCATATAAATTAAAGGGTTCTCTAGTCTACATTTGCTGTTTTAATTTTTCCTTCCTGAAAGCTCTTTTATCAGAGTGAGAGAGAAAGAGGGAGAAAATGAGGCTCCTTCCACCTGAAACTGGCCCCTGACTTTGCAGGGTATTTTGAAAGTGTGGATAGGATGGAGGACAAAGGAATGTGTGAACCTTGTAAAAGGCAGTTAATTCCTTTACTTATTCATTCATTCGTTCAATAAATATTTACTGAGTGCTTTCTACATGTCAGGCACGAGGGCTAGAGAAAATCCAACGGTTCCTGCTCTTGAGAGTTTGAAGGTGCTGTGGATGCTCAAGTAGAGAGAGAGGTATACCCCAGGCAGACAAAGTGGTTTCACGAAAGAGGGTGTGGGTGGAACTCATGTCACGGAGAGTGGTCCTTTAAGAGAACAGCTCTGAACACTTAATCTCACTAGGCAGAACGTTTTTGGCCAAGACTACGACAGACAGGGCTAAGGACATAAAGAGTTTGGTGGCTGACTAACACCTTTTGACCAAGATTTGCAGAGTAGATTTATTTATCTATTTACTTATTTATTTATGACTTTTATTTATTTATGGATTTTATTTATTTATGGCTTTTATCAAGAAACATTTTACCAGAGGAGACAATACATTCAGAAAGTGCAGAGGTCACAGTGAACTTTCACAAAGTAAACTCAAGATAGTAACGAGAATCCAGACCCAGACCAAAACATTGTTAACAGACCAGAATCCCCCTAACAGTCTCTCTCTCTCTCTCTGACACACACACACACACACACACACACACACACACACACACACACCTGCCATTATCCGTACCGCTTAACCCATAGTTCAGTTCATAGTTCATAGATTATATAAACTGGATTATACAACATGTACCCTTTGATGACTGGTCTTTTAGCTCCATGTTAAGTTTGTAAACTCCATCCATATTATTGCATGCAGTTGTAGTTTGTACACCTTAATTCTGTATAATAATGTATAGCATGATGGTATCTTATTCTATTTATCCAGCTGATGAGCATTTAGGGTATTTCCAGGTTTGAAAGCCATTGGAAACATCCTGGAATGTGTCCTTTGTTGTCATATGCATGCCTGTTGGATACGTACCTAGGAGTGGAGTTTCTAGGTCACTGGTGTACATATGGTCAGCTTCAGCTGACGTTGCAAAGTAGCTCCTCCTATTTTTTCTCCTACCAGTTGTGTATGGGAATCCTGTGGTTCCAGGTTCCAACTAATAACTGCCCTTCTCTGGCTTTTTACATTTCAGACTTTCTGACCAAGGTTTAAAGTTTGTGCAATGGTATTGCATTATGGATTTTAATTTAGAAAGTTTAGGGGAAATTTATTTATCATACTTTTTTTATACTTTTATTGATGGATTGTAATTAAACATCTTAATGAGGTTCCGAGTCATACAAGCAAACACGCACACAAGTTTTGGTGTGATTCCCTTCAGGTCCCACCCCACTACCTACTCCTCCCATACATAATAGTGAGATTGCTGGTGATAACTTCATACATGGGCACAGCATAATTTGAACTGTTTCTTCTATCAGTTCTTCCCTTTCTCCTCCTCACTTCCCCCCCTCATCCCCTTCCACTATTCCACGGGTCTCCCTCCTCATTTAACTGAAGTCCCTATTGTTGCCTATTTTCTTTCCAGCTTCCATACATGAGAGAAAACATACAACCCTTGACTTTCTGAAACTGGCCGATCTCATTTAGAATAATATTCTCTAGTTCCATCCATTTTCCTGCAAATGACAATTTTGTTCTTTACGGTTGAGTAAAACTCAATTGTATGTATATACTACATTTTCTTTAGCCATTCATCTGTTGATGGACACCTAAATTGGTTCTGTAATTTGGCTATTGTGAATTGTGCTGCAATAAATGTGTGTATGCATGTAACACTATAGTATTCTAACTTTAAGTCTTTTGAAAAGATATAGAGGAGTATAGCTGGGTCATATGGTAGTTCCAATTTTAGTCTCTTGTGTGTGTGTGTGTGTGTGTGTGTGTGTGTGTGTGTGTGTGTTATTGGGGAATGAACCCAGGGACATTCTACCTTTGAGCTACACCCACAGCCCTATTTTTTTTAATTTTCAAATAGGGTCTCATTAAGTTGTGGAAGGCCTCGCTAAGTTGCTAAGGCTGGCTGTGAACCTGCAATCCTCCTGTCTTAGCCTCTCAAGGACTGGGATTATAGGCATGCGCCACCACACCTGGCTCCATTCCTAGTCTTTTTTTTTTGTGTGTGTGTGGTACTGGGGATTGAACCCAGGGGCATTCTACCTCTGAGATGCACCCCTATTTTTTATGCCTTTTTTTGAAACAGGGTCTCACTAAGTGGCAGAGGGCCTCACTAAGTAGCTGAGGCTAGCCGCGAACCCCGATCCCTCTGTCTCAGCCTCCCAAGTACTGGGATTACAAGGGTGCGCCACCACACCCGGCTATTCCTAGTCTTTTGAGGAACCTCCATATTGATTCCCATAGTGGTTGTACTAATTTACAATTCCATCAACAGTATATAAGAGTTCTTATTTCTCCACATCCTTGCCAGGATTTATTATTGTTTATATTCTTGAAGATTGCCAATTTGTGTGTGTATGTGTATATATATATATATATATATATATATATATATATATATAAAGTGTATATGTATGTATATATATTTTTTGTACTGGAGATTAAACCCAGAGGCATTCTACCTCCAAGCTATACCCAAGCTCTTTTATTTATTTATGTATTTATTTTTTGAAGCAGGGTCTCACTAAGTTACTGAGGGTATCACTAAGTTGCTGAGGGTATTACTAAATTCCTGAGGTTGCCAAACCTGCGATCCTCCTGTCTCAGCCTCCCAAGTACTGGTATTACAGACTGTGCCACTGTACCCGGCTCAATTTCTATTTTTTAAGGACAAATGAGGCTCAGCACCTTTCCACACATGAACTGTGGATAGGACCCATGTGGGTGTCCTCTTTAGGGAAGTGCCTGTTTAAGACTTTTGCTCATTTTTTTCTTTGGGGTTGCCTGTCTTTCTCTTACAGGTTTGTAGGAGTTCTTCATCTCTTTCTCTGCCCACTTTTCAAACAAGATGGGTCTCAGAGCTGTCTGGAGATAAGTGACTGTCTGACCCTCTGGGTGCAGTGATGCACCAATTGAGACCCATTTCTCAAAGCTGGCCGGGCTTTTCCTGGGTAAGAGGGGATTGCCGCCCACTCTGCTAGCCTTTTTTGAAATCACAGAGTATTAAAGTAGAATAAACTTCAGAGAAAGTTATCAAATTCATGCCCCCCATCCCATCCCATCTTCATTTCCCTGAGGAAACCGTGGCGCAGTGGCTGGCTCAAAGTAAAACAACTAGCGCAAAGAAGGACAAAGACTTAGCTCCCTTTGATGCCTCTTCCTTCCTCTGTACTCTTTTTATCCCCCATATCCTCCCTCTCTCAATCTGTTTAAACTCATCTCAGTTTTCCTTAGTCTATTTAGTCTCACTTGTCAAACAAAAGGGACCATACCTCCATACCTGGTCAACTCACAGACTTGAGGAGATTCTACTAACAGTTCCTCTTAACCAAGGAGTGCTTTGCAAATAAAAAAAAATTGAGAAAAAATGCTTTTAAAGATTGAATTGGCCGGGCGTGGTGGCGCACGCTTGTAATCCCAGTACTTTGGGAGGCGGAGACTGGAGGATCCGGGTTCGCGGCCAGCCTCAGCTCTCGCTCTCTCTCTCTCTCTCTGTCTCTCTCTCTCTACCTAGTGAGGCCCTCTGCAACTTCGTGAGACCCGGTTTCAAAATAAAGCATAAAAAATAGGGCCGGGGGCGTAGCGCGGAGGTAGAACGCCCCTGCGTTCAATCCCCAGTACTGCAAAAAAAAAAAAAAAAAAGATTGAATTGTGTCTGCCCAAAAGATATGTTCAAGTCCTAACCACCGCACCTATCAATGTGACCTTAATTTGGAAATAGTCTTTGCAGATATAATCAAGTTAAAATGAAACCTTACTGAATTAAGGTGGACCCCAACCCAATGGCTGGTATCCTTCTAAGAAGGGAAGAGATAGAGACAGAGGTGAAGGGACAACGGTCACGAGGAGCCAGAGGCAGACACTGCAGTGATGTGACTGCATGTCAAGTCATGCTTAGACCTACCAGAGATGTAAGAGGCAGCGAAGGAGCCTGGCCTAGAGGCTTCAGGAAAAGTTTGGCCAGACTAACACCTTAACTTCCACTTTCAGCCCCACAACCAGGAAGAATACATTTCTGCTCGCCCTCCTCCCCACCACTTTTTTATTTTTATTTTTATTTTTTTTTTTTGCGGTACCGGGGATTGAGCCCAGGGGAGTTCTACCTCCGCGCTACACCCCCGGCCCTATTTTTTATACTTTATTTTGAAACCGGGTCTCACGAAGTTGCGGAGGGCCTCACTAAGTAGAGAGAGAGAGAGACAGAGAGAAAGAGACAGAGACAGAGACAGAGCTGAGGCTGGCCGCGAACCCGGATCCTCCGGTCTCCGCCTCCCAAAGTACTGGGATTACAAGAATGCGCCACCACGCCCGGCTCCCACCACTTTTTTAAAAGCTACCTAGTTTGTGGTACAGGTTGAGTATCCCTTTCAACATGTATGTGACCATAAGTGTTTCCGATTTGGGACATTTTTGGATTTGGGAAAATGTGCACATACATAATGAGCTGTCTCAGGGATGGGACTCAAGTCTAAACACAGAATTCCTTTGGGTTTCATAGACACCTGATACACACAGCCTGGAGGTAATATTATCCAGTGTTTTTGGCGCACCTGTGTTTTGATTCCGTCCTGTCATCTGAGGTCAGGTGTAAAATTTCTCACTTGTGTTAACATGTTGGTGCTCAAAGAGCCTCAGATTTTAAAGGATTGCACACTTCACATTTTGGATGAGTGATGCTCAACCTGTACTTTGTTTATGGCAGTCCCGGGAAAGTAACATAAGGGCCAAGACCCCAAAACCATTTGCCTTGTTTCAGAGAAACATCCAAGAGTAAGTTTGTTCTTGAAGACTCTAGATTGTGGTCTCAGTCTAAACTTATTATCGTCTTTCAGATGTGGACATATTTTCGGGTAATCATTAAATCTTAGAAGGTGAGTAATTTTGTCCATTTTACACGGTAAGTGATGGCAAAAACCCAAGGCAGAAGTCAAGTTTAGTGCTCTGAGGGTCTTGCTCCCCTTCACCCAGAAAATCCACCAGGAGATGGAGATTCTTACAGGGCCCAATCAGAGACAAGATAGCGTCTCACAGCCAGTCCCTCAGAAAGTAGGAGACAGGAGACATTGAAGAAAGTCTTCCTGGATACGCTCAGGCCACTGTAAGTAAGGTAGTTGTTAAAGATGTGCTACCTAGCCAGGCGTGGTGGCATACGCTTGTCATCCCAGGAGGATCCGGGTTCGTGGCCAGCCTCAGCTTCTTAGCGAGGCCCTCCGCAACTTAGTGAGACCCTGTTTCAAAATAAAGAATAAAAAATAGGGCTGGGGGTGTAGCTCAGAGGTAGAATGCCCCTGGGTTCAATCCCCAATACTGCCAAAAAAAAAATACCAATAAGCTAGCCTGTCTGTTTTAGGAAGAAGCTTTTTGTTTGTTTGTTTGTTTTTTGTTGTTTTCTGGAGCTCTAGGGGACCATATACAGAGCACCAAGATATTAGTCTTAAAATCGCCACTGAACAAAATAGAGCATAGTACAATGCTCAGAAAAACTAGGGGGAGATCTAAAGCCCAGGGTGGCACCACAGAGCCAGGAGGCGGGCGTGGTAGACGTCTGACGCTGCTAGGCTTTATCCCAGTGACTGAAAAATAACTACAACTCTCTGAAGAGGAGCGGATCTGCTGACCTGCTTGTTGGCATGGAGATTCAAATTTTTTTCTTTTTTTTTTTTTTACAAATAATGAGGCTGCCTCTCTCTACCCGTCTGGTAGATGCTTCGCTGCACAAGATAATGTCTCATTTGCCTACCAAGAGGGGCGAGACGGCTTGGGTGGCTGAGTAATTCTGACCATTTGGACATGTGCGGGAGCCCGGCAGGGCCATGAATGGATGGGCTGCTGAAAGGGCACGGAGCCCTCTGCCGCTGCAAGCTTAAGCGAAGTGAGCTCGTGTGCAAGGGCAGCGCCATGCATCTTTGGAGTGTGCACGTGGCCCCACGCTCAAAGGAAACCAGAACCTGGAAGAATTCCAAGTGAGGCATGCATACTCGCTGCCCCCTCCTTTACTTTACACCCTGTTTATGAGGTGTAAAGAACGAACGCTTCCCGCACGCTTCTTAGGTGCCAGGAGCTCCTGAGCGGTACGCTGCAGATTCTCCATTTATCCACTGGCAGGTCCACGCTCTGCTTCTCTGTGTGCCCTGAAGACTCACCCCTATATAACGGATCACCTGTGATCCCTGATCCCTGGTGGCTGAGCCCTGGAAGCTTTAGCAACAGAATGGAGGGTGGGAGGGAAGTGCGTATTTCTCCGGGATGGATGTTTCTGGCAGGCTGTGCCCTCTCCCACTGCAGCCTCTGCTCGGCGGCTTTCCTCCATGACTCATGCTCTCACTGGGCTCTGGCAACACCACCCCTTCCCTCTGCATTTTGTTATAGACTGAATTGTGCCCCCTCAAATTCTTAGGTTGAATTCCTAACCCGCCATACCTCAGAATGGGACTGTATTTGGAGACAGGGTCTTTAAAGAGGTGATTACGTTAAACCAGGTCCTTAACGTAGGCCCTAATCCAATCAGACTGGTAAGAAGAGGAGACTAGGATGCAGACAGGCACAGAGAGAGACCATGTGAGGACACAGGGAGAAGTTGGCCATCTAAAGCTAAGGAGAAAGGCCTCAGAGAAAACCAAGCCTGCGCCACCTTGATCTTGGACTTCGAGCTTCCAGAACTAGGAGAATATACATTTCCATCATTTAAGTTACTGAGTCTGTGGTACTTTGTTTTGCAATCCCTAAGAAAAGAATACATATTTCTTGGCCCAGATCTGGTTACAGCTCTCGACTTCTGCTAGTCTCCATGTGCCTCGGCATTCCTGTCGACACCTTTAATCCTGCCCGTCCACCGCTACAAACAGTCCCTTCATGAAATATGTCGAACCATCTGGTTAGATGTATTTCCTAAAAGGATCTTGTTCCTTGTATATTATTTCAGTGAATCCTCTGAAAATTTGTAATCATGAAATTGGGATGATTAAGCTCATTTTGCAAATAAGGAAACTGAGGCTCAGCCAGGTCATCCAGCGGTTGAGTGGCAGAGCTGGGATTTTAACCATGGTCTCCCTGACTCCAGCGGCACTGGGTGCTGAGTCTGGCAGGGTTGTAGCATGCTGAACGAAGAGGTACATCACCGGCTCAGAGGCCTACCGGGTGGGAAGGAGACCTTGGGCATCACCAGGGCAACTTCTGAATCTTCTAGATGAGCAAAAAAGATTGGGTGATGGGAGGTCAGTGCCCGAGGTCAGGAAGCTGACGCAGCAGCAGAATCAGGACTTGAATGCAACGCTCTGGAATCTGCCCTAGGTACTTTTTGTTGCTTCCTTGATTGGTTTGAGAACACAGTCACCTCTGAGTCCCTCGCTTGCATTACCAGGGTCAGCTGAGAATAAAGATCAAGAGTAAGGGTCCTTGCATCCATCCAACATGTCAGCTCCGTGCAGAGCAGCTCGGTGACCTTGGCCAACTTACTTGGTAACGGTTCTGTGCTTCAGTGTACTTTTCTGTCAAATGGATTTTAATAATAACTTATATGACTATCGAGAGGCTTAAATAACATAAAATACTGAGTGCAGTGATAACACTTAGGTTAGTCTTAATTAAATAAGGAGCTATGGTTATTACCAGGGTAGGTTTTTGAAACAAAACTTGGCTCTTCCTTTTGACGTGTTGGCATGGAGTTCACCACTCAGAAGCTGAATGATAATAGTAGAGGATGATACTGATGACTAACAATGAGGCCGCAGCCTAGCAGGTCACGGGCACTGTGCCACGCATCCCCGTCAACTCTATTCCTTCCTTGTACATAACATCCCAGAAAGATTGAATAATGAACGTATAAGCTAAGAGGTGAGAACCCAGATTCAAACCCAGGTTCATCTACTTCAAGGCCCACACATTTCCCAATGCTAGTATCTACGAGAGGAGGCAGACTATGATTAGGACAGGAATATGGCTGCAAAAGAACCCTACATAACACATTCTGTCATTTTTCAAGTTACAGCTTCTGCAGACGCCTTGTGTCATCCTGGAGGCCAGCAATATGTCTCACTATCTGCACTCACAGCTTCTGACACAACGTGTGGCACACAGTAGGTCTGCCTAACACAGCATGATGGCCTGTATTAGTGCTGAATTGGAGTAAATTTCCAGAAAGTTGAGAACAGGCATTATTTTTTCTCCATGAATTAGGTCCTAGAGCAGGGGAGGCTAGAAAATACCCCTTCTGTTAATGGGAATCCCTGTTTTTCAGAGTATTAATAAGCAAAGGAACAGTTTAAAAGAAGCGGCAGGCAGTAGGGTCTCCTTATTTCCTAGTACAGCCACACGGCCACAGCAGGCTTTGTACTTGGCCAGGTGCTGGCACCACGGTGTGGTAGAGACTCCAAGGCCTGAGTCCCAGATCAACTCTAGATCCACTCCTTGTTTTCCATGTAACCTGGAACACGTTCGCTAATTTCTGCAAACTTTCTTTTCCCAGTTTGTAAAATAGTTATGATGATAATGCGTTTGCTTTTGCATTCAACTAATATCTTTTGAGAGTCTCCAAAGTACCACATCCCACCATAAAAACAGAAATCCTTATCCTCGTGGAGCCTATAAGCTGAGAGAGGAAAGATAATAAAGTAAAGTAAGTTAAACATACAGAATGTTGTATGATGATAAAAATGAAATAAGGAAGAGAGATAAGGGGAAAGGAGGTGGTGGGATGTGTTTAATGAGTGGTCAGCAAAGGCTTCTCTAAGGTGTTAATATTTAAGCAAGATCTGCAGGATGTAATGCAGTAGCACTCCACACTGATACTCAGACAGAATTAGCCACAAGTGCAAAGGCCCTGAGGCAGCTGATAGACTGGAGGAACACAAGGAGTGTTGGCCTCCTAGGCTGCTGTGAAGGTTAAACCAGACAAGGATCTATTTGAAACACCACTTTCCTAACAAGTGCTCAGCAAATGTCAGCTAGGACTGTTAACAGTCCTCTGGGCATATACAGGTCCCTATCTACTGGGAAGGAACCCCAGTGGCTGTAAGGCCAGGGAACCCGTTGGGGTCAGAACGTGTGCTAATGAATGAGCTATCTGCGCTCTACCAGCCAGACTCTGGCAAACCCACAGGCTGTCCTGCTCATGGCGGGCGATTTCCTAGAAACCGCATTAGCAGGCCATGCATTTAGTGCTGGGGAAAAGAAAAGGGAGAGCTAAAGCCAGCTTTGCTGTGGAGCCAGTCCTTTAAAAATAATGTGCAAAATTGCCCTGGTTCCAGCTTCTAGGCAAGAGTGGTCACTGTCCTTCCTTTGATAACTTTTCCAGGATTTAATAACGCCAAAGTCAGGGGAGTAGTGGAGCTAAACTGCTTTGTCCTTTTAACGACCTTTTTAGTGCAGGGCAAACTTGCTCCAGAGAAAGGGATTTCCACTTCTGTTACGGGGGGGGGAGAGAAGTGCGCTGAAGGCTGTCCCTGAGCGACTGTCCAGGTGGTGCTTAGTTTCTTTGACTACCAGAGAGGCCCCTGGTTGAATGGGCTCCAAGTTGGGTGGATGGGGAGAATAAAGGAGCTTGCCGTCCTCCTTGTGTTGACTTTCAAGGGTGTGTGGTCATCCTGAGCTATGCTTCCTTTACTATTTTCTCCTTCTTTAATTAGAGTTCTTCAAAACCAATTACAATCACTTTCAAAATCATAGAATTCTGAGTTCGAATTCAGCTAAGTACGCTTGTACATTTTTCTTTCTTTTTTTTTTTTTGCGGTACTGGGGATTGAACCCGGGGGCATTCTACCTCCGAGATATACCCCAGCCCTACTTTTTTTTTATTCTTTATTTTGAAACAGGGTTTCACTAAGTTGCGGAGGGCCTCCCTAAGTAGCTGAGGCTGGCCGCGAACCGGGATCCTCCAGTCTCAGCCTCCCAAGTACTGGGATGACAAGCGTGCGCCACCACGCCTGACTACTTGTACACTTTTCTAGCACATACGTTGCTCTTTGTTCCCCACTCTGCGTGGACCCTCCGCTGGCTGCACTCAGTCTTCCAGCCTTCTTCTCTGAAGCCTTCCAAGATGCCCCCAGCAGAGCCTGCCACCACCCCCCTTGGTGCCGCCCCTCCACCCAGATATGGTTCAGTTGCGATATTCATTTCACTGCTTGGTGGTCATTCATTTCATGATGTGTCCCCCGTGAGATGCCAGCTTCTCTCGAGATGCAGGGACGGTGTTGTCTCTCCACATCAGTGTCTATCACAGGGACAGCAGACAAATTCAGAGAATGTGTACCAATGAGTTGAGAAACGAAAGAATGAGTTCCAAAATGAGACATCAGCCCTGCCCAGCAGTAATGAACAGAGGCTCAATACACTCTACAGAATGACCCATTGTAAAAAGTGCTGCAATACACAAGTAAACTGGTTGAGCACAAAGATCCTCAGGACTATAGAGACAGGAGGTAGTTTCTCCTGGTTGAATGGGGGTGGGGCGGGGCTTTCTCTCGCCCCTGCCTTCAGCCAAGACAAATGCACCCTGCACTCAACACCCCATCTCCTGTTCAGTGACTGCCCTTCTCCCACTCAGGGGAAAATACAGCATGGATTGCTAAGAGGAAGTTCTCTCTGGCTTAACTCCTCAGCCCATTTGCTGCCTTTGGATGGAGGGTGCTAGAAAAAGCCCAAGTTGGAGTCAAAGAGCAAAAGAAGAAATGGCCAATAAATATATGAAAAAGTGTTCAACATCATTAGCAATCAGGGATATGCAAATCAAAACTACACTGAGATTTCATCTAACTACAGTTAGAATGACAATCATCAAGAGTACAAACAATAATAAATATTGGTGAGGATATGGGGAAATAGGAACCTGGAAATCTCTAAAAACTGTGAGCAAAAAATCTACCTTCCTTTAAGTTGTGTGGTCCGGTGTTTTGGATCTCAGCAGTGACAATGTTGACAGAAACAATCTGTTTCCTTCCTCAAGCCTCCTTGTCTCCCTCCCCCATGCCCTTCCACTAGTCTCTGGTCTCTTTCCTCTTTTATCTGAAGTCCCTTTTGGTTCCTATTTTCTCTCTAGATTCCACATATGAGGGAAAAATACAACCCTTGACTTTCTGAGACTGGCTGATCTCACTTAGCATTATAATCTCAAGTTCCATCCATTTTTCTACAAATGACATAACCGTGTTCTTCCCCCTGTGCACCTGTCCACACTCACTTCCATGGCTGCCTTGACCCCTCCACCTGCAGTCTCCCTCCCTCCTTCTTTCCAATAGTCCATGTGTTCCCTTCCCTAAAGACACATCCCACAAAGCTGCTCCAATTTAGAAGGGACTCCGGACAAAGAAGATGAAAACTTTAGATGAACAAAGAAGATGACCTAACTGAGGGAGTTGGGAGGGGGGTGGAGGGAAACGCACTAAAGCGCATGAGGTATATATCCAAACTTATAAAACTCAAATCACTGTGCAAAGCACTAAAGGGAGGGAACGGGGAGGGAATGGGGTGGGATTTGAGGGAGGGCTAAATGGGCAATGTGTGCATGTATGATTCTTCTAACCTGACACCTATCAAATGTATAATTACAATGCACCAGTAAATGGATATAAAAAAAAAAGTTGTCTCCTACCCCTAGGCCAGATTTGCCTCTTGGGATTTTTCTTCTATCCTCCACTTCCAGACCATGCTAGGATTTCCTGCTTACTACCAGACCAACAAGACAGGTTTCAAAGAAGGCCGCATTTCGAGAGACCAGTGTTCTGACTTGAATGCTCACAGTCTCAGACAGTTGGGGGCCTTTCCCTCGTTTGGGCTGCAGCGGCGTCTGGCATGCCTTAAGTCTCATCCAGACATGACGACAATCCTCTGTAGCTTGTTTTCTTAGTACCTGCATTTTCAGGTGACAGGCACAGAAGCTGGTGTACTCGAGGTGACGTGAAGATGCACGGAGGAGAAGAATGTGGGCCCTTATTCTGATTGATCCCACAGGCCAGGTGTTTGGTAACTATGCCGATTACTAGGGGAATTGAATGCAAAAGTACACTCTTCCATTCAATAATATTTATTAAACCCCCTACCTTAGTCTAAGTACTGGGCAGACTCTAAGTACTGGGGAATGAAGTGCTGAGTGAGAGTAAGTGGACCCCAATCTTATGGACACAAAGCCCCCTGTGGGCACCTCGTTTCCCTTCCCTTTCCTGTTATCTTCTGTGCACATCTCTCCAGTTGAGACTATAATTAGGCCTCTTGCAATTTTGTCCTGTTTTCAGTGCCCAGAGAGAAGATTGTGTTTGTATATAATTAAGGCAGGTGAAGGTAACCAATATTTATTAAGCATCAATACTAGTTCCAGATCATTGGGTTTTATGTTATATTTACAACAGCTTATTTAGTCTTTATAACAGCCAACTAACACCATGTTATTATTCCCGTTTATCAGATACGGAGATATCAGTGGCACAGACAAGATCCTAGGCCAAGTCTGCCAGACTTGCCCGACCACGCTGTAAACTGTGGTGTGTAAACTTTTCCTTAAAGGGTCAGAAAGTGTATATTTTTGACTTTGGAACCCAAAAGGTCTCTGTTGCAACTCGTCATTTTGCCATTGTAGCCCCCAAGCAGCCATAGATAAGTAAAAACGTGAACGGCATGACGGTGAGCCCACAGGGCTTTATTAATGGACACTGAAATTTGAATTTCATATAAATTTCATGGGCCACAAAACAGATTTTTTTGTGTAATTTTTTTCTCAGCTATCTAAAAATGTAAAAACCATTCTTAGCTTCTGGACATACAAAAAACGGGCAGCAGCTAGAGTTGGCATGTGTCAACCCCTGCTGTAAACAGTTAAATATTCATTAGGAAGATACTAAATAGACTTGAAAAAGATTAAGAAAATAAGATAGATGTTTTCTCTGTCTATTTGCATGGCCAACTGGATCCTGGGCTTGTGGAAGTCAAGGGCTAAGTGTTCTATTTCTTTTGTGGTTTTTAAAGCCTGGCTAAAGTTGGACCTATTTGAACCAGGCTGGCCATGCAGTCTGTGCTTAATAAATGCTTGCTCAGTAAGCAACGCCCGCCTTGGTAGGACAGCGACTGAGAGATGGGCTATTCCTCTTGGATAATTGCCAGAGCTGAGATTCCCCTCTGGAGGAGTGGTTCCCAGGGTCCTGCCAACCAGTTCGTGACCCTCCATGCCATTCTGATTCAAATACATCTGACCTACTGTGGTGAAGTGTCAAATACACTCTGAAAGTAGGTGCAGCAACGGAGGGCTGAGGGGGACAAGGAGGGTGGTTTAAGCATAATGGTGGATGACAGGGAGCAGCTCACAATGAGCCCCAAAGAGTCAGTCCAGTCTCCCTTGCCCTGTGATGTCACTGGCATTTTAATCTGAGTTCTATCAGCCACAAGAGAAAGCACAGAATTCAGGCAACAACTGGATGGAGAGAGGCCCCTGGGGCTGCATCCTGCTGGTCCTCAGATCCCCGAGCTCATGGGCTTTCTTCGGCAGGTCATATATGTGTTCCAATTGCTTGTAATTGTCTGTAGGTCTTTCCTGAGCCAGCAGTCTGTGTCCAGGTTTCCATTTGCCACCCAAGCATCCCCAGGGCCGGGCGTGGGGTGTGACACTGGAAAGAGCTAATAGTACATTTCTGCTGAATGAATGCACTCAAATCCAAGCAGCTACAGAGATCAAGAGGCCAGTGGTGGTTAAGAAAATGGGAGCAGGCAATAAAGAAGAGGGAAAGAAGGTAAAGAGTGGTTAAAGTACCAGTGATGCAGATAAGAGGGTATTTCTGTCTATTGGACAGGAATCACTGGCTTGGTATTAAAGACTACTGAGGGAGGGGTCTCACCCTGGATGCTAGGAGCTTTTACCTCTCCCCAGGTGATTCTAATATACAGCCATGACTGCCAAGTTCTGCTCTAAATTTAGTGGATGGTGCAACATTAATAAGATAATCCACAGCCACCTAACCTTGTGTCCTGGGGAGGGGGCTAGAAAAATCCCCAAAGCTAAGTAACTACTTCCAACCACTCCCAAGCACTGACGGTACAAGAAGAGTCTGAGAGCTGGGCTTAAGCACTGGGCTCTGTCATTTCCTGGCTCTGGTAACTTGTAAAATCAATTAACCTCACTGAGCCTCCATCAGTGCCTCTGTAAAATGGGGATTACATGAGTGAATGAACACGGAAGCACACACCCAATCTAAGAGATTAGCACCGTGAACTTGAGAGGCCCTGAGAAATCAGATGCCTCTTCGCATCATAAATATATCTTCAAGGGAACCGGGCGCTGATGAGTGCCAGGTTATTTTCTCTATGGAAGAAAGATTTAGGATCACAGCCTCCCTTCTTACCTTCTACTGCAAACTGAACCACACAGGCTTCTGGGTCATAGCTCCCGTTACCTCTCGGGATGCTGAACACCTGAATGAGTGGCAGAGAAACCTCTGTTCTTGCATGAGCCTGGAGAGTGAGGCAGACAAATCTACAGGAATGGCCACCCCTTGTGTTAACGCTAGGCTAGGGGAACTCGGCCCAGGGCTTGCGTGCTGGAGCCAGGGAGGGTTACCCATGGCAAGGAAGTGACTACTTCACGTGACCACTGGTTCATGATTCATAGCTTCAGACACCTGGGCTTTTTTTGTCAGTGACTATCTGCCTAAACTGAAACAGCTGAAGCTGGTTTCCTATTAAGTAGCTGCTCTGCAAAATACCGATTGTTCTGCAATACAGAGACTACACGCCCAGCACAGGACACGCACAGGCAGCACACATGCACACCCTGTGGTTTTAAAATGGTTTACTTCAAAATATTACCTTTAAATGAAAATGTGGTATATACACACAGTTATTCAGCCATAAAGAAGAACAAAATTATGTCATTTGCAGGAAAATGGACGGAACTAGGGAATATTATGCTAAGTGAGATCAGTCCATCTCAGAAAGTCAAGGGTCAGATGTTTTCTCTCATCCGTGGAAGCCAGAGAGAAAATAGGAAACAAAAGGGACTTCAGATACATGAGGAGAGAGACCAGTAGAAAAGGGAAAGGGGATTAGGGAAGAGAGGTGGAGAGAGGAAAAAGGAGGATTGAGGAAGGAAACGATAAAATAATATTCTGTCCACATATGAAGGTGAAGGTATCACTACCAATTTCACTGGGGAGGGAGGAAGGGGGACTGGGGTGGGATGAAGAGAGAAACACACCAAGTGCTGTGTGCATGTGTGTTTGTATCACTTTGAACCTCACTATGATGTATAATTACAATGCACCGATGCACAATTCACAATTGCCAAACTTTGGAACCAGCTAAGGTGTCCATTAACAGATGAATGGATCGCAAAACTATGGGATATGTACACAATGGAATTTTACGCAGCCATAAAGAAGAACAAAATCACATCATTTGCAGGGAAATGGAGAGAACTAGAGAACATTATGCTAAGTGATATTAGTAAAAAATCAGATGTTCCCCCTAATCTGTGGGAGCTAGATAGAATGGGACTTAAAAGGGACTTAGAAGGGAAGAAGAAGAAATCTTTGATGGACAAAGAAGGTGACCTAACTGAGGGAGTTGGGGGGTGGAGGGAAACACATTATAGCACATGATGTATATACACAAACTTATAAGACTCAATCACTATCTGGAGCATGAAAGAGAGGGAAGGGGGAGGGATTGGAGGGAGGGCTAAATGAGCAACGTGTGCATGTATGATGTTGATACCCTGACATATATCAAAATGTATAATTACAACGTACCAATAAATGAAAAAAAAAATTTAAAAAAAGTAAAAATAAAATACTACCTCTATTTTAACTTTTACTATACTCTCAGCCCAACTGTAATTTTATTTTTTTGAGGAACATCCATACTGTTCTCTATAGTGGCTACACTATTATACCATTATTCTCCATTCCTATTCTGCTAAGCGAAAGAAGCCTCTCACAGAAGGACAAACACGGCAAGATTCCACTTACATGAAGTATCTAAGAAAATAAAACTCATCAAAGCAGAGAACAAAATGGTGATGGCCAGGGATTGGGAGGAGGGGGAAATGGGGAATTATTTCTCAATGGGCAGGAAGTTTCTGTAAGGCAAGATGAGTAAGTTCTAGAACTTCGCTTTACAATGTAGTGCCTACAGTTCACCACCACCACCATGTGCCTGGGGGAGAAAGGTGGAGGACTACAGGGCAGTGAGGAATGGCAGGAGACACACTGGGCGCAGGCGGGTACCAAGCCGTAACCAAGGGGTTGACTGAGGTTGGTGACTGATGTTCAGATGCCAAGCAATGCTGCTGCTCATGTGTCACGTAGCTCTGCGGCATGTGTCCCTTTATCTTCTCATCACGACTATAAGGGACACTGCTTCCATTTCAGGGATGGCATTTGCTATGGTGTGAATACATATGTACCCCCCGATTCACAGGTTGAAGCCCTAACCCCCAATGAGTGGGATTAGTGATCTTATAACGAGGTCCCAGGGAGCCCGCTCATCTCCTCCACCATGGGAGGACACAGGCAGAAGGCACCGGACACTGAATCCACCTGAATTCTGGATTTCCCAACCTCTAGACTTCTGAGAAATAGATTTTTGGTGTATATAAGCTACCCAGTTTATGGGATTGTTATAGAAACCCAAATGGATGATTCACAGCAGAGGACTCGGGCATGCCCAGAGGCGCAGCCAGCAGGCACCCTGCACTCCAGGTGTATGGACTCAGCTGTTCCAGTTCACCTGGGACGTCTGCAGGTGAGGCCTGGCTCAGGTGGAGGAGATTTGGTTTTGCCTTGCGTTTCTTTTCTCTTTGCTTTCCTTCCTCCTATTCAGCCCGCACCAGCCTTGTGATTTACTTACTTAGCAAAAAGAGAGGAAGACCATGAGGCTTCATGGCCAGAACTACCCAGGACCTAGGATGATTTATAAGAAAAATAGTTTGGGAGAAAAGGTCTCTTTGAGAGAAGTTGGGGAGCAGGCTTCTTGCACTTATGGTCACACTCTGGGAGCCTTAAATTAAACATACATCCTCTGAGGCCAGCGCCCCAGAGCAACTCTTCTGGAACAGTGGCTCTCGCTCAGTGGGGAGGGCGGTGCCATCTTTGCAGGATGCAGCTGGGAAAACTCTGTAGTGGCTCAATTTAATTAGAGACTCCCATCAGGTCTGATGAGAGGGGGCTCTCGCTTGGCTGCCTTGCTGGGAACCCAGTGAGGCTGAAGGGAATGGGGGGTGGTTAATGGCTCTGGTCTCGCTGATGGGTGCTTCTGCATAACATTTGCACGGGCTGTAGCCACAGCCTCGAGAGATGAAAACTTGGCTTGGGGACAAGACATAAATAGAGACAATAAAAAGGGAAGAGGATGTTGGGTGTGGGTGGATTCTCCCTGGGGCCAGGAGGGAAACTATTGTTTCAAACTGCCCCCTTAGTCATCAGAACTGAGACCTGCCCAGCCACCCGCCTGGCCTCACCGCTCCCCTGGAAAGTACCTCCAATGGCCAATGGCGCATGAGCCTCCCCTCCTGCACACTGCACGGCTCTACCAGGAGTCTTAGCTGCCGTTTATTGAGTGCTTACTGTTTACCAGGTATTATAGTTGGCATCGGGTATGTCCCCCAAAGGTTCATGTGTTGAAGGCTCAATCCCAGGCTCATGGCGCTACTAGGAGGTGGTGGAAAATTTAGGGGGTGGGCCCTCCTTGGAGGCAGTAGGTCCTTTGGGGTGCCTTTGAAGGGTTTATTTTCTCCAGGCCCCTTGCTATTTCTTATTCTCTGCTTCTAGCCCCCATGAGCTGAGTTTTCCTCTGCCACAATGTTCTGCACCACAGGCCTAGAATCAATGGAACCAATCAACCATGGACTGAAATCCATGGACTGAAATCTCTGAAATCGTGAGCCGAAACAAATGTTTCCTCCTTTAAGTTGATTTTCTCAGGTAATTCGTCACAGTGGCAAAGAGCTGACTAATACACTAGGCACTTTCCATTCATGCAGTCCTTCCAGACACCCAGCGAGGCTGTATTAATACTCCCATCTTAACAGTGAAGAAAGTCAGCCCCCTCCAAAAAAGAAAAAAAATGATCAAGGGATCTGTTCAAAGCAATGAGCCATGAATGGGTGGAGCCAGTGCGTGGACTCCTCACTATGCCCAGGTACTGGACATAGACTCTAAAAGCTGCACCTTCAATTAAACTCAAAAGTCAAACTGTGCTGTTCTCTGACCAAGCCCAGTCTTTGCATGGCTTCCAGATTCGGCTAGGGCTTGCTGATCTGTTGGCCTGGAAAGTCCACATCACTTCCTACCTGTAGTCCTTCTTACTCTGAAGCCCTTTTCAACCCAACCGCGCAGCCATCCACCTGGATCTTGGAACGGTGTATAGGCCATGGTGGACCACCTGGTTTTTTAAGGGCTGGGAGTAATTACTGAGGCAAATAGAGACTACCTCTTAGTGTGTTTGTGTTGGGCTTATTTTTTGGTGATGGGGATTGATCCCAGGGGCATTCTACCTCTGAGCTACAACCCTAGCCTTTTTTATTTATTTATTTTTTATCTTGAAACAGGGTCTTGCTAAGTTGCTGAGGGCCTTGCTAGGTTGCTGAGGCTGGCCTCAAACCTCTATTCTTTCGGTCTCAACCTTCCAAGTACTGGGATTACAGGCATGTGCCACAGCACCTGGCTCCTTCTTCCCCCTGTGACTTTAAATTCCTGCGACTTCCCCCTGCACTGAATTTCTCCTGCATCCAGATGGAGGAAGTCCTCCACTTTGAGGGCCTGGGTGATTAGACTGGGCCCACTGGATCATCCAGGATAAGCTCTCTATTTTAAGGTCTGTAATTGCAGCTGCAAAGCCTCTTTGGCACATAATATAACATCTTCACAGGTTCTGGGGCTTAGGGCAGGGGCATCTTGGCGGCGGGATGTTACCTTGTTTTGCCTACCACAATGTGTAGCAGTCAAATCATCAAAAGCTTGTACTTTATGCCACCGATGGAAAGTGCAAAGAAGAAAAATGAATCGGACTGCAGTGCTGGAGAGCGCAGCTTTGGGTATCATAGTCTGGGACACCCACCTCACAGAGACAGCTGGGTAGAGACTAACGGAGTCGTGGGAGGAGCCAGAGAGCAGCTGGCAGTAGAACAGTCCAGGCACAGATCACAGGTTGGGGTGGGCCCAAGTAGCTGAATAGGAGAGTGAGCAGGGAAGAGAGAGCTGAGGGCCTGGAGTAGGCCACACAGCCCAGGTGGACTCCTTTCCTCTGAGGCTGTGTTTGGTAGCTATTTTCTTGGGGCTGGTGCTGATTTGCAGGGACCCTGGGACGAAGGCAGAACAACAGGAACACGTGCATGGCTCTAGGGTAAGTTAGTATGAGCTGGAAAACCCAAAGGGCATGAAGGGAAGAAACAGAAGGCATTCTGATTCTGAACCCTTGGAGACTGGCTCAAGCCTCAGTAGCCACAGGTGCAGAGACAGGGTCTGCGGGACCCGGATTGCCTGCTGACTGCGATGGCTACCCGATGTTGGGAAGGCTTGTTTGATGCCTGACCCAGGGCCTTTGCACCTGCTGTTTTCTGCCTGGAACGCTCTTATTCCATCTCTCAGCATGGCTGTCACCTTCCTTTCTTCAGGTCTTCAGCTCCAATGTCATCTTCTCAGAGACCCTTCTCTGAAGAAATGGCCCTTTCTAGAAGAATCCAGTTCCCTCAGCGCATCACTTTATGTCAGAATCTCCTATCCTAGGTACTACTGACATTTTAGGCAGGGACCATCTTTGCTGCGGAGGACTATCTTGTGTACTGTGGGGCGTTTAGCAGTCTCACCCTCTCAATGTCAAGAGAATGTCTAGGTACAGCAGATGAAGTGGAGAAATTAGTAGAAAAAATTACTACCCCTGAGGAGCTTATATCTGAATGGAAAGAGGCAGAAAGAAAAGAGAAAAATGAGCAAAATCATGGTAGGATTATGGAGAAGAGTACGGTGGAGCAGCAGGTACAGAAGGGCACAGTTTGGAGGTGCGAGGCTCACAGGTGTAAACAAGGAAGCCAGGTGGCTGGGGCCGAGGGGGGACACTAGGAAGGGACAATGTTTTTCTCTCCCATAATAATGAGTGACTCCCCAACTACAGTTTTTTTTTTTTTTTTGCTACTGGAGATTGAACCCAGGGACAAACTACCTCCAAGCTACATCCCCAGATGTTTTTATTTTTTAATTTGAAAAGGGTCTCACTGAGTTACTGAGGGTCTCACTAAGTTGCTGAGGCTGGCCTCACACCTGCAATCCTCCTGTCTCAGCCTTCCAAGTACTGGGATTACAGGTGTGTGCCACCATGCCCGGCTGACAGGCCTTCTTTTATCTTGGTCACCGTGGCATCCCCTGGAGCCCTGCACATTGCGCACACTAGATGCATGATGAGTACCTGTCTAGCAAACCAATGAACACATGGCCGGTCATCCTTGGGAGAGAACGCACAGCCCTAAATATCTCGAATGGACAGAAGATGGAGTCATTATCAAGAGATGCCAAGGAGCCAGATTGCCTTGCCCATTTGTGAGTCTCCAGAATAAAGGGCAAGGGGAAGTACCAATATCTAACATGTACTGAGCAGACACTGTCCCAGGCACTTTAAATACACTGCCTCATTTTCTCCAGAAAGCATCCCTGGTGGGGTGGGGTGGGGAGGCTCTCATTGTCCTGGAAGGACAAAGGAAGAAAAGACTGCTCACTGCCCAGAAATGTGGAGCTAGAAACAGGTGGAGCCCGGACTTGGGTCAACTCCAGAACATAAGCAATACTATATCTCTTAATAGGAGAGAGAAATCAGTTACAGAAGCACTGGATGACTGGTGTGGTAAGAGGCCAGACATCCCACAGTGCCTTAGACCACCTCAACAAAACAACAAGCAACTACTCCATTTACTATATATGGCAGACCTTGACTTACTCGTATTAAACATAGTATATTATCTCGTGTGTATTTCACAGCAATCCTCAGTAAAGCAGGTCCTACAACTAGCCCCATCTTATATAGGAATGAACTGGGGCTCAGAGACAAAGAGAGGAGTGGGGTTACTGGGGGACAGAAGTTGTAAGACTACAGAAGAGAAGGCTAGGATGTATCATTTGCTTTCTCTCACTTAGATATCGAAGGGGTTACCAAGTAGTAGATGGAGTGGATTTATTTCATGCAAACCCACAAGGCAGAACAGAGGCCAGAGAAGGTTCTGGTTCAAGACATGAAGTGGAAGGGCTTTGGGTATGGCACAGACTTAGTTAAAGGTTAAGTGGAGAGAAGTAGACAGATGGCGGCACTGCTAAGTAGACTTCCAGCTGGCTGTGCATCCCTGTGAGCAGGGAGCGTTTCCTCATTCATTCCTAGCACCCTCAAGAAAGGCCCTGGACAAATCTTGGTTTTGCATCAGAGTCGACCTGCTCAATGCTGGTGATACCATGAACTCAGGACTTTTTTTTCTTTTGGCAGTACTGGGAATCAAACCAAGGAGTACCACTGATCTCCATCCCCAGCTCCCCCCCCTTTTTTTAAGTTTGAGACAAAGTCTTTCTAACTTGCCAAAGCTGGCTGTAAACTTGCAATAATCAGGCCTCAGCCTCCAGAATAGCTGCGATTCTGGAATCCCAGGTGCACCACCAATCCTGGCTTGTCCCAGGTACAGGGTTCAGCAAATGCAAAAGCCCTGAAGTGGAAATAATTTTGGCATGTTACAAAAACAGCCATTAATTTCCAAAACACAGCTCCCCTGACTGAGCTGGATAAGATCAACGGGATACTTCTCCCTGGACAAATAATGCCATCAACAGTCTTAGGCTCGGGCCTCAGTTTCCTCATTTGACAATTGGAAGTCCTAAGCCTGATATAAGATTGGAGTGTGCCACCACGCCTCATGGACTCATGACAGGGCAACACAATAGAGAAGGGACTCACCTCCCATGCGGGCCCCACTGGACATGCATATTGATAATTGCATTGCCAGTGTTACAACTACCTGAGCCTGAAATTCATATGACATGGGAATTTTTATGAAGGGAAGATGATGCTACTACCTGTTATCTGATACTGTACCAAGAGTTGTTCGCTACTTTGGAAAGACTTCTCACAGATGGAAAAGCCCACTCATGAAATCTGGATGGCCAGTACCACATCAGCTTCATTTTGCATTTGTACCCACAAAAGGAGGATGGTTTTATCCTAAATACAGGCACAGAAGCATCTTACCGCTTCATTATGTCCTCTACTAGAGCCCAGCCTGAGGAATTACAGGTTGAAGTAAATATTGCCTTATAATAAATTAATTTCCCCCTTATTTCTTCATTGCATTATAGCCAGGAAACTATAGTGATTTTTTAAAAAATTATATTTGTCAGTAGAATAGTATATTTGAACTTTATTTCAGGATTGTACAAGAGACATTCAAAACATGTTACAAAATTGGGGCACGGCTACTGGATGAATGAACATAAGACACTTTCACAATTTTTGTGGATGACCTTACTCCGAGAACTAGAATCAAGTCTAATAAAATGATGTGAAGATTGGCCCAAATCAGATAAAACTCAGCAGAGATAAATATGAAATATGTACTATAGGCTTAATAAATCTACAGCAGAAGTGCAGAATGGGGAGCTTTCGGCTGACCAGTCATTCATGGAGATTTTTAGTTGAACTCAAGTTCAATTTAAGCTTGAAGTGCTTTGTGGTAATAAAAGTATGTGATAGGAGGCTGGGCACTGGTTCTTAAGGATGGAAGCATTAGAATCACACAGGGAGCATGCTTAAAATAAGTCACCCGGCCTCCGCTCTAGAGATTCTGATGCACTCTCCTGGGTTAGGAGCTAGAAGCTAAAATGTACACAGGCACTCTAAGTGACTGAAGATACTGGGGTGAATTGTCCAGGTGGAGGTGTGAACCTCTAGTAGTCATATAAGTGCATATGATTCAGGCCAAGTTGTCACTCTCAAAGAGAGAAACTGGAGCTTTCTAGAATCAAGCAATCAGGGTGGTGAAAGGTCTAGAAGTCAGTCACAAAGCATTCCTACCTGTGGAAAGGAGGTTCTGGAAGGGTACTGGTAAGTGCCTGGCTTCAGATATACAATGACTTGTCGCACGTTGATTAAGAAGTTGGAATGGTATGGTGCCTGAGATAAACGGAATAGTTGTGTTTCCCCACAATTCATACACTGAAATCTGAACCCCAAATGGGATGGTATTAGGAGTGGGGCTTTTTAGAGGTAATTAGGTCATGAAGTAGGAGCCCTCATGAATCAGATTAGAGCCCTTGTAAGAAGAGACCCGAGAGCTTGTTTCCTTCCTCTGCTCTCTGCCATGAGCACAAAAGAAGACACCCATCTGCAAACAAGGAATGAGGCCCTCGCCAGACCATGGGACAGTTGCGCATCTTGACTGTGAACTCCCAGCCTCCAGTACTGTGAGAAATAAAGGTTTGCCTTAAGCCACCCAGTCTGTGGTATAACTGTTGTAGCAGCCTGCACTGAGTAAGAGAGTGTCTGTGTTCATACTGTAGAGAGAGTAATAAGAACCTCCAGTATAAGACACAGTCGATGTTTCTACGGAGCATGGTGTCAGATAAATTCTTCCTGGAATGACAAACATCTTCCGATGGGATTACTCAACAGACTCCATCTAAACACTTCTGTGCAAAGGGCTTGGTATAGGGAGCTCAAAAACAGAGAGTCCCTGCCCCAGAGTTAGTCTAAAGGCAGGGTTTTTTTTTCCTGTCTTTTTTTTTTTTTTTTTTTTTTTTGCGTGTGTCTTTTGCAAATTTATTTTCATGGCTCTAGGATCAAATAAAAGTGGAAACTTCTGCATTTAACAGCTCCTTTTACTTCTGGGCGTCATAGGATCTTTAATACACCAACATGAATTTGAATATCGAAGAGATGGATAGAGGATGTAGATTTCTCAACCTTATCTGTTCACCATTTCTAAACGCACATTGACATGTCTTGCAGTATCTTCTGAAATTAGCTTAGAAAATGCTGGTTATTATTGCAGGAATGATGTTCAACTCCGAATCTCAATTAGAGCAGAGGTGCAAGTCCTACTACATTTATCGGTACATATGCAAACTCTTCTCTACTCGCTTATCATCATTTTGGAGGAAGGTTCTTGGTATCGCTCATGAAAAAAAATCTTTTTCTACCCTAAACATGGCAGAATAATAGCCATTTAGTAGCAAGTACTAAATTAATGAATGAACCACATTTAAGTCTAGCTTCTCTGGACGCAATTATTATAGACAGAAATCATCTAATTGCAATATTCTTTCAAAGCCCAAGCAGATCTTGGTTCTTGACCAAAGAGGCAGTTAAGGCCCAAAGACATGAAGGGACTTGCCTGGGGACTCCGAAGCGGGCGCCAGGCTACACCTGAACTTCTGTTTATCCCACTGAAGTCTTTCACAGTTCTTTGGTAACTCTTTCCTCCCTTTGAATTCCTGCCACGCAATTCACCACAGTGTCTGACTTTATCATCCATCTCTTTCCACTTCTTCACCGCCCTGAGTCTGCTTCAATCTCAGAGGTGGCTCAGTCCTTGAATGTCCCCATTTTTGTTGTTCGGCAGATAAGGATTCCTAGAGAAATTCTTCCTCCCTCCCTAGAGAGCCAGGTCTCCATCTGCCTGTTTCTGGCCTAATTTGGGGACTGAAAGGAACACGATATATTTTATCCTTAAATTATTTTTAAAAGCACACCCTCTGGGTAGCATGATGCCCTTCACCTTGGGAGGACACACTTTCTCCTGGAGTCGCCTTTGGGATCTTGCACAAGCAGGCTGAACTGTGACCCTGCCGCCTTCTTTCTGCTGGCCCTGCCATCTCTCACCTCACCTGCTCCGTTCCCTGCTCCTTTCAGCCCTCCTCCCCCTTCTCTCCTCTGCTGGTGTTTGTTTTCAAAGATATTCACCCATCAGCTTATGAAATAAAGTGGGCTGAACCTTAATAAGCCCAGCAAAAATCTGTTTTTTTTTTAATACTGCTGACAGTTGGGTGAATGACAGCTTCTTGCAACTAGCAGGTGACAAATGGACAGAGTGCGTTTGGACAGTCTCTGTGCAAGGATGTGGGAGGTGCCCTTACGTCCACCTGCACAGTTACAGGCAAGAACTCTGTGCTGGGCTTCTCTGGATCATCCGCAGCTGCTGTGGCCCAGTAGCTTTCTTCAGATGGACGTAAGTTGTAAACAGCTCCAGTAAGACCAGAGGGGAGGTGAGGGTGGATCTCCCTAATGTTTTTGGACCCACTGGACTTTGTGAAAGGCTGGGAAAGAAAAATAAAAATGACCAAGTGGGATCTCCTATCTGGATCTTTTAAGGAGAATGTCTACTTTACAAAACAGTTCTTGGAATTGACAAAGATCATGCACGGGAAGGTACGTAGTGAGCTGCCTGGTGTGGGCAGGTGCACTGGATGAGCGCGGCTGAATCCAAATCGCTTGTGGTTATTCGAGCTATGGTCAGAGTCAGAGGAACCAGTAGCTGGTCGAGCGGTCTAAGAGCTGAAGTCTTAGGATCGGAGCAACCACTAATTCAGTCCCAGTCCAAGACGTGAAGATCAGGAAGCTCTTTGGAGAAACGATGGTGAAGTTTCAGTTAGAAGGGCTGGAGGCCGAGAAGATCAAGAAGCTCTTCAGAGAAACGGCGAAGCAGGCGGCCGACGATCTCAGGCAGATGCGCTTTCCTCGGAAAGAGTCGCGCAATGCTCTATGCGGCTTCTCCCTCTTTTATCTAAGTCCTGCACCTATCAGAATCCTGCTACCTACATTCAGGGCAGGCTTTCTGTTTAATCTGCTGTTACAATCCCAAAGTCACATAATCTTGGGTGTGTCATGATCAGGTCAAGTTGACAAACTAGATTGACTATTACAGTCAGAAAGAGAAACAAAAACTACAAGTTCCCAAAATGCGCTGGTTGACAGGGCTCTTATAGCTACACCACAGACCTGCACAGCAGGTTCAGAGGCAGGATTATCACACTCTGTTTACAGATGAAGAAGCCCAGACTCACTGAGCTTGGGTAAGCTTTCCAAAAGGCAGAGAGTTTAAAAGCGACAAAGTCAGATCTTGAAGGCAGATCTTCCAACTCAAACATCGCATACTTTTTCTGGGGATTTTTCAAAGTAAAACACAGTTAGGAAGCTGATATAAGAACTAAAATAGGCATTTTTTCTTCCTAAAATAATATGAAAAGCTAACCTTTTCCAGAGAGTGAAGAGAGAGATGAGAAAAATCATCTAGGTGGCTGTATTTTTGGGGGGATAAAAATAAAAAAAAAAACTTAACTGTTTTTCTGACCTGAGGGCTTGGGTGACCTTAGCAAACCATGCTCAACCACGGATCTATCATTTTTAAAGAGGGTAGATCCCATTCCCTGATTAAATAAGAGTGAGAAAATGCAACAGGAGAAAGACCAAGATGTATTACAGAGTTATTATTTTGTGTCAAACACCAGTCTAGGCATGTGAATCAAGTTACCTGGTTAATTGTTACTCCTCACACTCTAGCTAAGATTCAAAGAGGTGGAGCAGGTGACCACACTCATGCAGAGACCCCCTGGCTGAGCTGGGGAGCTGGGGTGTGCTGGCATTCCTCTGCATCAGGCTGAGGGCTCTGCAGGGGCTTTGCAGGAGAGATCTTTTTGGATGGTTGAGGTTTAGGCTGGGATTGAGGGTGGCAGGTTCCCTCCAGGGAGTCCTCAATTTCCATGAGAATCTAAATGTCTGGGTGACTCATCTGCTGATGTGTGACACAATCCTGGGTCTTAAAATAACAAATCCCCATGGTGAGAGCCAATGCATTCCCGTGTGGCATAAATCCTTTTAGAATCATCACTCGGTGTCACTGGCTTATTTAAATGGACACATCACTTCTAACAGGGCTTTTCCCATCTGCTCTGCCCTTTTCGTACCAGCAAGGAGGGAAGTAAGTCACTCTCTCTGCATGTTAAGTAAGAGCTGGAGGTGGTTCAGATACTGTCTCCACGTTCTGCAGCAAACAGGGGACACGCCATTTTTGTCCTAATAAATTCTCCAGTGTGTGACATTTTTCTTCTCCCTGCAAACCTGGATTGATGACTGGTGGTTTTTGTTTTATGCAGATAACTGTGACCCTCGTACTGCTTTCCCTAGGCACTGCGGTATATCTCCATGTGACACTTCCTATTATTATCTGTTTCAAGAGACAGAAGCTAAATGTACACACCAGGGTTTATCCGAGACTTCCCTTTTCCCACCCAACAAACGTGGGCGTCTCCAGCTCTATGAGAGCCGGGACATCCAGGTAACTTGGGGTCATAATTCACTTCCCCAAGGGCAGCACATGTCCAGCCTTAAGTGCACTTAAAAAACAGCTCTTGGGCCAGCTTGCTGGGAGGAGAGACAGTGCACCCTGTGTTATCAGAGCAGGCCCTTGGACATTCTGATCTAGAAACATCTAGAGACTTCTTACAGGGCAGAATCCCGGGCTCCTCCACAGGCCCAATCAGACACTTCAAGGGTGGAGTCTGGGATTCTCCACTTTAAAAAAGTGCTGGATCCCGAAGCCATTCAAGTTCAAGCTAGGAAGGTCAGTGGTTAACACCACAGGCTCCTTTACTCATTAGGGCTGCAGCCTTAAACTCTCTAAGCTTCGGTTTCCTCTCATAGAAAATAGAGATAAGCATAGCACCTGCCTCTCGGGGTTAGCTGAGGATCAAATGAGATTAACACCCACGCAGCAGTACCTGGCACAGTGCTAACACTCAGCTGGTATGTAGAGGCACTGCCTTCCCCAGTGCTGCAAGCTGTTGAAATGCTGAAACACCTCCCGATCTGCTCATCAACAGCTGCTGCCCTGATCCTCTTCAGTCCCTCTTTCCCCATCTGGCCCCTCTCAGGGACTCTTCAAAATTCTCCACTATCCAGCAGCTAAAGGGTTAATGCCCAGTACAGCTGGGGAGCCTCCAGGCTGTGCTCTGGTCTGTGAAGGTCTGCTGGTTATAGTTCTTCAATTGCAACCTCTGTGTGCCTGGTAGGTTTGCAGGAACAGCAAGGCATGCCTGATGCTCTGGCCGCAGTCTGCAGGAACGCTGCCCATCTCCAGGGATGGCCTGCAACACGGGTTCCCTGGCCACCACATCTGACTGCCCAGGACATCGACACTGGCCTTTCTTTCCTTGTCCTCCTCCAGCTTTGACCCCCGCTTTGACCCCCACTCTAACCTCATCTCTGAACTCTAACTCTGGAAGTTTGGTTTCTTCCTTTGGCCTCTGGGGTCCTGTGTTTGCATGGGGCCTCTCTGGAGTCCCACCATCAGCTCTCAGAGTTGACGTCTGGCTCTTCATACTACAGACTGTCCTTCACCTCCAGGATAGGTTTTAGGTAGCATCTGCAGGTGGTGCCGTCCCCAGATACCTGTCCCAACCCAGCATACCTGATGGTCTCAGAGGCCAGGTCCCAACCCATCTTGCCTGACCCACCCCATTGCTCCCTGAGCTCCAAGTTTTAATCCTGAGAAAGACCTGCTAACGAGTCTACCACCTTTGAGAAGAGGGAACCACAGCGGCAGAAAGGCATGGGAGGGAGAAGCAGAGGATCCAGAGGCATTTCCTAGACAGACATTGACTGAGCCTAGGTAGGAAGGCTGAGCCAAGGTGGGAAGGCTGAGCCTAGGTGGGAAGGCTGCTTTGTTTAACTGCTAGGAGGTCATGGACTGTGTTCAGCACCCCTAGCACGGGGCCTGGTAACCTGAAGCACTCGGATAGTTGTTGAGTAGTCGAATGAATGAGACCAATCGCGGAGGCAGAAACAAAAGAGAAGTTGGGGGTTAGTAACAAGGCAGAATAAAGGATCTGATTTTAGACACATGGGATTTGAGGGCTGTGGTACTCAGAAGTGCCAATTTCCAAATATGTCAGGCTTTTCCCTTCCAGGCTTGTGCTTGTCTGCACCTTGAGGAGGAGGAATGGCCACAGGATGTGCTTTGGCCAATGAAATATGAGCAGAAATTTTAAGAGGTAATATGACTTCTGCCACTTTCCTACCCCACACATGAAAGTAGGCCGTGAGATGAATTCTGAATACCTACAGTGAGCACAGATCCCTATAGACCTAAAATGCACGTCAAGTGACGGAAAAAAAATAAATTTATTTTGTTAAGACACTGAAACACTGGGGCTGTCTGTTAATACAGGATGATCTCTAGTCTCTATTGACAGCCACGGAACCTATGGGTCAAAGTGATAATGAAGCCAATAGGATTGAGGCCTGAGGGTCAGCAGAGGGGCTTTCTGGTAAGACTGGCACAGTGCCATGGCCCAGTAGCCACATCACTTATAGCTGTGGCACTGAGAAAGAGCCGGAAGGTCACCTGCCCATGCACCACCACTGCAGAGTTCAAGCACCAGCGGCCTCCTCCTCGGAGGTACGGCCCATCTTCTCTCCCTGAGGAGGGAGTGTTGAACTCTTGCGTCACCCTGTGTCACCCTACCCACACCACCAGTGACTTACCTGTGTTGTAGCCCCTCCCAAGGGCTGGCCACGGGCGGTGATTTTTCCACAGGTTTCCAAGGTACCAGTCGCTCTGGTTCTCTACCAAGCCCAGGACCTGCTGACCTGCGAAGCACAGAGAGCGAAAGAAAACATCTTAAAAGGAGATCCAGGGCATCCCACCAGTGAGTACTGACCACAGGAAACAGTCATGGCAAATCGTCATAACAAGAGCTTTCATGCACTGGGAATTCTTATTAAGTGCCAAGTCCAAACCTAAGTGCTTAACTTACATTGACACACTTCATTCTCCCCATTAGGCAGCTGTTTTTATTATTCCCATTTCACAGAGAAGAGGTGGAAGCCCAGAAAAGTCGATTACTTTGACCACAGTATCCGGTTTACTGGTGATAAAGGCAGAGTCCCAAACCATTCATTCATTCATGCATTCATTCATTCCCTAGCATATGGAAACCATCTTTAGGGACTGACATACCCCTCTTCAAGGTTTCCAATTCTCGTCTTTCCCACTGTATGTTAATTTATTATCTTTCTGAGCATGGACTCAGAGTATCTTCTCGTATCAGAGAGGAAGGAATTATCCTTGGTTGACAAGATGAGAGACCACAGAGAAGGGCCACCCTGTGACTAGCTGTTTACAATGTTTTTATTCTCCTATTAACTGCTTCCTCTAAAATACATTTATTATGTATCAACAAACATCACATCATAGCAATGTGGTCTACAGGGATAGTCACTCCTTTGTCCCCAGAGCTGGGGACGATGTTGGTCAGGTCTCTGGTGCACACTGGCGTCTCAGGTGAGTGAGGCTTGCAGCCCATCTCTTAGGTCGTTGATGTCTCTGGGATGTGAGAAGAAGTGAGTCTCTGGGACCTGCAGGTAGAGCATCAGATCCACCTGGCTTTCTTTGGACAACTCCAGGATGCCACTTGTAAAAGACATTCTCTTAGGATTATCAGCATCATTTTACCAACTGGGAAACAAGGTTCACATAGGACTTGAGCAACTACTGATGGAGCTAGGATATGACTCTGCACTTGTCTGACACCCAGATTCTTTGTGCACTGTTGGAAGGCATTATTATTTACCCTTACAACTCAACTTTGAGGTAGGCATCATAACTTATATTTTATGAAAGGGAAACTGAGGCTTAGAGAGTTCAAATCACTTGGTAAAGGTCACAGAACTACTCGTCACTGTCTTCCACTGCTAACTGATGTTTTCTCAAGTGAAACTCCTTATCCTGTTGTCCAATCTGAGAAATAAAGAGCTCTCTGACCAAATGAAAGCCCAGCAGCGCGTTAAGAAAACACAGCAGTTCTCTTGGAATACCACGCTGGGTGATATAGGACCTCTTTGGCATGATGACAGCTCCCTGAAACGATGGTGTGTGGGTTTGGTGTAATTTATTTGATCAATTTATCGAGCTCCTATCTAAATCATCACCCCAGCACAAATACATAAATTAGAGGCCTGGGAAAAACACGACCGCCCACTCTGTCATCGTACATGACCACATCCCAAACTTGTAGAATCCCCCAGAAAAATGTATCACCAACTCAGGGAGTGCAAGAGCCAGTCCATTCTGCATGCAACTAGCTTGGGCTGTTTGTGCAAAACAATCACACCTGAAGGACATGGTACCCTTCGCTGAGAAGCCGCGTGCTGAGTCCCAACGCCATGACCGGGATGGAGACCTCACGTATTGAGTCACACCTAGGTTAGGATGCAAAGGGGAAGTGTAGTCCTGGGGAGTGATGGCTCATTGTTACTATGGAAACTAGGTTGGTATCCCAATATTATTTTTGGCATGATAAAAGGTGTTATATACTCATCCCCCACAAAAGGGGATAAGCTTTCGTTGAATTAAGGGTGGCCGTATGAATCTCAGCTAAGGCTGTCTTCAGGTGTCTGAAAATCCAAATTCTGTACTGTGGCATCTCACATATTTTATTTGGCTTCAATCTACTTCTTTAGACAAATCCTCTGTGAGCCACACTTCATTCCTGACAAACAGAGTGTATGTTTTCTTGCTTGTGTTCTCGCTTCTCTCTTGCTCATTTAGCAATCCCTCGGCAGGAACTGCCCTTGGCCCCCAAGCATATTCCTTTCATGGCCTGTCCCTAGCACAAAGACCTCATGAATCCCCAAGTCCAAACCGTGATCTTATCTTCACTACTGCATTAGACGGCAGGCATCTCGATTCAGTGCTTCCTGCTAACGTTTTTGTCTTTAGTTAACTTATATGCTTTAAAGGACCAAGTGGGTCATATTCAGGCACAATGGCACCTCGATTGTAAATATCCATTTTCTACATTGATCCACAGTCGAGGGCTGTGTAGTATCCAACACACAGTAGGTGCTTTGCAAATGTCTGATGCACAAATGAGTCTGGTGCGTAAATCTCTCTTGATGGAGCAGCCCGTTAATGTTAATGTGTGCTCTTCTCCCCTAAGGTTACACATCATTTCACCAACATCAACGCATCTTCCACTTGGCTCTGTGGACTCAAGCATCTGCCTCCTCTGTGTGAAAAACCCCAAAGATGGGCCAACGGTATCTAAGAACACCATTTACATCAGTGGCTCTACTTCAGGCTTACATTCAAGGTCTTAGTCTCCAGAGAAGGAAGCATCTGCAGGGATAACCTGAAGTCACAGCCCCTGCAAGAATAATAGACAAATTCCTCTTCTCTTAATTTGCACCTGAGCTGCCCTTTTTCGTGGTAGCACATAACACTTTCGCATACACCGATCTTCTTTAAAATGAAATGAACATTCCTAATTGGTAACATGATAGTTGTAGTTTTAATATCCACTGGTTGAGAAAAACAAAACAAAACAATCAACAGCTACTAAGACTTCATTTTGCTTTTTAAAGTGGATTCATTAGCTGCTGTATCAATTATTAAAATGGTAGTGAGGGTAGGCAATTTTCCTTCATCTCTCAGCACTACTGGGTTCTACATGTAGGTTTGTAGAGCCCGGTGCTGTCCGCTCAGCGTGTCCCCATGGGAGAGGTCTGTGTCCATGCACAGGGAGCCATGTGAGTAACAAAATAGCTGAGGCTGGAGCCACGGTCTCTGGATCTCAATCCTGCCCTGCTGCTTTCTCGCTGTGCAACCTTGAGGAAATTTCTTAACCTCTCTCTGCCTTGGTTTCTAACTTGTACGGCTCCTGCAACTTCACAGGGTTGAATGACTTCAACTATGTTGAATGCTTAGAATAATGACTAGAACATAGTAGGCACCATATAAGAGATAGCCATTTTTAAGAATCATTGTCCAGCCTGACCTACCAGCTTCTGAAAAAGACCTAGCCCGTTCCTGGCAGTTTTCTTCGGAGGTCACCCAACACAACAAGTAGGCCATTCTAGAACTTTCTCCAGGTATGGTCTGAGGGACATCTGGTTCAGAAACATCTGGAGTTCTTCCTAGAACAGGCCTCTGGGCCTCATCCTAGAGGTGCCTCCCCCTACTTCCCCAGTGTCCAGAGGAGGGATTTCCTCGCCTCTCATGCTGAGTTTTGAACAACCAAGATTACATAGCTGAGCATCTTCTTCCCCCTTCCAACAACTTCTGGGAGCTGGGGAGCCTGTAGACAGAGTGTGATCCATCTGCTCTTTCATGCTACCAGTTCACAGGGCAGGCCCCTCTTGATGAGGATGTGCTTGCTCAGAGCGTCCATGGCAGGGTGGGCAGCTGCCACTCTGGGCTCTGGTTGTAGGAGGATCCATTGTCGATGCACATCCGAGCCCTACAATTTCACCCCGTCAATAAAATAGTACCTTATCTCTGAATTGGTTCAGTGCCTGTGTTTCTGTGTCAGGATTAATATCATATATTAATTCCCTTGAAAGCCAAAAAGTTCTGAATATGAATTCTGGCCCTGGGGTCTAGTAATTTGCATTGAAAACACCCAACTCCCTAGGTAATTTGGATGCATATTAACATTTTAACTCTGTGTGTGTGTGTGTGTGTGTGTGTGTGTGTGTGTGTGTGTGTGTTACTGGGGATAGAACCCAGGGACATTTTGCCTGTTTTATTTTTTATTTTGAAAAAGGGTCTCGTTAGGTTGCACAGGGCCTCGCTAAGTTGCAGAGGCTGGCTGGGAACCAGCAGTCATCCTGTCTCAGCCTCCCAAGTACTAGGATTACAGGCGTGCACCACCATGCCTGGCTGCACATTAACATTTGAGAATCCCTGCTTGGACTCTGGAAGCTCTGTCCCCGCCTCCCTTAAGGGTAAGGTTCACCTGTGGGACACTGGCACATGATAAACTCACATGGTGTCAGAATCCAGCAGGATCCAGCGGGGGTCTCCAGTGCTACATTTCTTGAACACAACCAAGTGGTGAAGAAAATGAACGCTAGAGCCAGAAGGCACAGGTTTGAATCCTGGCTCTCCCATTTACTTGCTGTGTGACTGTTAGAGTTTGGGTTCAGAATGCCCCCCCCCCCCAATAAAGCTCCTGTGTTGAAAGCATGATCCCTAGAGCAGAAAAGTTCAGAGGTGGGATGTGGCTGGAGGGGGAACCTGGGGGGGGTGTCCTTAGGGACTATATACTTCCACATGCCCACTCCCTCCCTCTCTCTGCTTCTGCCGCCATGACTAAGAATGGCTTTGTCCACCATGGGCCCTGTGGCCACTGTTTCTGTCTTGGATCTGGCCAACCCTGGACTGAACCTTGGAAACCATGAGCCCCAATAAACCTTTCCCCCTCTAATTTGTGCTTGTCAGGGATTTTGGTCACAGTGATGAACAAGTGTTCTAAAACAGTGACTCTGGGTAAGTTATTTAACTCTTCATGTCTGCTTCTTCATTTGTAAAATGGAGTTAATAAAGGGTACAGATATCAGAAGTCATTTTTTTTTCGAGGTACAAGTTAACTGTGCAAAAATGAAGCTTGGTTCTTTGGTTTTTCAAACAAACCCATTAAATGTGCCTAGAAAACAGTAAAGTGTGCAGCCGGTCTTTGCTGTTATTGGTACACCCAGGGCTCCCTTGGTCCTCTGTCCTGCTCAGCTTCTGGATCTCCAGCCTCAGTCATCTCCTCCCTTCTCTAGCTGGCATGGCCCTTCCTTTACCAAGACGTTGGTTCAGCCTAATAGGGACTGAAGGTTGCTTTGTTCAGATACCACACAAAATACTAAGAATCAAAGACAAAACATAGCTCTTGCCCGAGAGGCAGTTAGAAGAAAAGAAAGATAAACAATTATGAAGCAGCGTGATACCTGCGATGACAGAAACACGGGTAATTGGGAGGAGTGGAAAGAGGAGAGTGATTGATTCTGTGGGGAGCATGGCGATTCCTGCCTGCATTGGACTTCTCCCCAATGTCATCGATCATGTCCCCTCCTGTATTGCATAGCTGTCCCCTCCCCTCACATGCAGCCCCCCAAACTCGCAACCCCTCCCCCAAAGCTTTTCTCATAAGGATGGTCTGTCCAATAGCATCCATTGAGGAGCAAGGTCCCCTTGCTCCCTTGTGACAGAGGGGATGAGACAGACATCTGGGCCCATCAGCCAGGTGGCATCTAAATCCTGTTTTCCGGAGGTCCAAGCCCAAGGTCTGAACTGTGATTATGCAAACATATCCTCAGCCTGCCATCCCATTAGGAAGTGAAACCTCAGGGGATTCCTCGGGGGAGATGACAGGGGTTGCCACAGTGTGCCAACTCACTCAGCATTCTGCGCAGCCTGCCTCATCTTCTTAGGAGTTATTATAATAAAACACCGTGACTAACAGAAAAGGCTTTGTCATTGTTTCCCATGCTGGCCCTGTGGTTATGATTAAGTGTGCTGTTCTCCGTCTTCCTTACTCTAGGCACAAGTTAACTTATGAAAATGAAGCTGTCTTCTTTGCTTATTCATACATCACCACTAACAGCCAGACAAGAGCGAACAAGCTTGCTATTCTGCTGGGGCCCTGGCGTCGGTGTCACCAGCCAGCAGACGGATGGCTCCAGGCTCGGAGCTCCCCTCCCTACCTCCTTCTGCAGCTTCTGGCTCAAGGCAGGGCCCCTGCTGTTCAGGAGGTAAGGAAGGTACTGCATCCACATGGTGCAACTGGTGCCGCGGGTTAGGCTGAGCACTGGCCCATGGGTGGGAGGAAGGCAGCGCCATGAATTAGAAAGGCAAGGGATTTCACAACAGGGCTCTAGCCTCAGATCTATATGATTGGACCAAGGCATCGTTATTCTGGATCTCGGTTTCCTTATAAAAGGCTAAGAACAAACCCTACCTCTGATCTCCAACAATGAATATGCAGATATAAAAAGATAATATATGCAAAGTATACAGCTCATGGTAGATGTTCGACTAAAGGCGTTTCTCTTCCTCCTGTTCCATGGACATTGTTCATATTTATGTTTTCCTATCCAAGTGCTAACATTAGCTGCATAGGCTAGACTCTGCATAATATGGCCTCACTGCCCCCACCCCTGCCTTGCTGCCCCTTGCCCCCACCCCACTCTACCTTTTTGAAGCCTTCAGCTTCTGTGTCTCCAATCTGCCCCCGAACATTCTTTCCCAATCTCCTTCCTAGGGCCCCCTTCTCTGACTCCCCTTCCACACCGATGCACCTGACTCCTGTCCTTGGTTCCCTTTTCTTCTTGCTCTACATTTTATCTACGGATGACAAGGATCTACTTCAAGGATTTCCAATACCATTGATTGGAAGATAATCAACCACCAATCCCCAACTCTAGCACAGACTTCTTTTCTACATTCTCTTATTCTTAAATCCATTTATTGGCCCATCATCTTCATTTAGCTGTTCCACCATGATCTTTAACTCAAGTTGACCAAATCCAGATCCATAATCCTCTCCTGTTAAGTAATAGTATGGCCCCTGCCTATCTGGCTGGATGGGAACACCAAGATCTAACATGTCAATGAAGCGAGAAGCCTTTGACTCCATCTGACACCTCCCTCTCCTCATCCCTCACATATATGCTATAACCAAATCCACAGAGTTTACCTGTATCTCTCAAATCCATCCCTTCCCTGGCTCTACTATGTCTTCACCATCTCTCTGAGTTACCTTAGCAGATTTTTACCCAATCATCTTTCCCTCAGGGTAGCGCTTTACCTTTAAATTCTGCTGACTTAGCCACAGAAATATATTGGAAGTACACATTTGATGATTTTTGCTTCCTTGATGAAAATGTTTAAATGCCCCTGAAGTCCAATATAGTGTGGATGGATGAATGAATGAAAATGAATCTTTTGCACCACCCACCATCCTAGCCCATCTGTAACTGGTCAACTCTATCTTAATGGAGGGGAAGGGGATGTGTACTAGCTAACCTCTCCAGGTGAACACCATGCCCAGGTTGCTCCTGCCCTGATCTGTAGGGCGCGTTTGGCTCTGTTTCCTTTTTTCCACCCCTAGTAAAACTCCTGGCTACACCAAGTCTGCCAATCACTGCTGCGTATCAAACCAGCTGTGCTTCTACCACTAGGTGAATATTAAAATGTTAAAATCAGAGGCTGTCCTGAATATCACAGAGAACCCAACGATGCCCCCTCAACCTCATATTTATTCTAATGAGCCATTTTCAAATAGAAAAGCCTTTAATAGCACCATTCAATACGTGTCTGAGTGCAGGATGTCTATAATAAGAAAAACATATAGTATCGCGTTACCATTTACTAAACATCCTGAAAGACCTGCTAGAAAGCCCCAGGTGCCGCTGGTGAGTCAGTATAGAATAATAAAACATCTCCTGAGAAGATGCACACAAAAGGGTATTTTAGCAACCTGAACAGGTTGAAAAGGGCTGCTCTGAACTTGCATGTCTCACAGATCCTGCCTCAGCAGTTCAGCTTCAGCTCCGTGCACTCTGGGATGAGCCACGGAGATCTTAGTAATGACTCTGCAACCATCTACTGTCACAGCCGCAGCCGATGAGGAGTGAGGTGCTGAGGGATGCCCGGTCAATGGAAGAACCAGGACTTCAACTCTACTTTAAGTTTAGGATTCCTTTTCCTCTATGCCTCGCAGACTTGACTGCTGCTGCTGCTGCTTTCTTTGAACTTTAATATAATTTTCACCTGGTCCAAATTCTAGCTGTTACACACTAGGCAGGTATTTGTGTGTGTGTGTGTGTGTGTGTGTGTGTGTGTGTGTGTGTGTGTGGTGCTGGGGATTTAACCCAGGGACATTCTAAATGCAAACTACACTCCCAGCCTATTTTATTTTTTATTTGGAAACAGGGTCTTGCTAAGTGGCTGAGAGCCTTACTAAGTTGCTGAGGCTGGCCTTGAACCTGTGATCCTCTTGTTTCAGCTTCCCAAGTACTGGGATTACAGGCATGCACCACCATGAAGGGCCTAGACAGATAATGTTGAGTCAGCTTGAAGTTCTTCATTTCCCTCATCTGCAAATAGTGACGCATCTATGTCATGGGGCTTCACTGGGACCCTAACCAGGTTTCTGTGTCCCTGGTTAATACGGCATGTCCCTGGGATGCAACCTGGGAGGTGACTCTGAGGGACTGTCACTCTGTTTGACTCCCTGGGTTCCCATTGATAAAGAAACACTCCCGCTCCGGTTTAGCCTTTGTCCAGCCCTGATTTCACTTAGAGAAATACACCCCATCCTCGCTGACCTATAGTCCAGAGCTAATCCCTCTAAGAGGAATTAGAATCTGTGTCACTCTGAAAGGCTGAATGAGTGAAGATGAAAGGAAGATTCGATTTTGTTCACTAAAAGCAAGACCATCAGGAGCCCTGAATGCTCACCAAAACAGAAAGGAGCTGCTGGATGGTTCTAGAAGAGGCTGCAGGCTTCAGTCCTCATCTGGCAGGGAGTGACTGAGTCCTCCCTCTGCACTAGGCTCTGTGCCACAACCAGGGACACAGCAGTGAAGAAAACAGACCTGGCCTCTGTCCTCCTGGACTGGTCCCTAGAGAGAGCTTCTCACAGAGCCTGGCTACCATTTACAGGCCCCGCCTCAAGTCTCACAGAAGTAGAGTCTCTCTTGATGAGGCCTGGCAATGTCATTTTAAACAACAGCCCCATGGACTCTGATGCACAGCAGGCCGGGGGACCTTAGGGACAGTCATCACCTACTTATCAGGTGCTGTTGGAAAGGGGCATTTCCCACGGAGCAGAAGATTAGATCTGAAGATCTCAATGCTGCCTGTCCTTCTGACCTTGAGCTCTCTCCATTCTTTGTCAGCAATGAGTTTCTCAACCTCTTGTTCATGCTGGACAATCCCCACATAAGTCTTTCTCGTGGGTGCAGATGGGGGCCCATTCTTCCAGGGCGCCGGCTCTCTGTGAGCACTGACCCAGCCCCTGGGATACATGCTCTCCATGCACCATCTCAGAGATGACCCCGGGAGGAGGCCACTGTGCTGAGTTCTAACCTCCAGGATGAAGCCAGAGGTTCAGAGCTAAAATCTCCTGTCCAGGTCACGTGACCAGGAACCCCAGGAAGAGGTCTTGCATTCCTGTCTCTCTGCCATAAGTGTTTTTACATCTACAGGAAGGGTTCGGAACAATCTGAAATCAAAATGTTTCTCTCCCCAGGGGTTATGGTTGGCCCCAGAGTGAAAGGCTCCAAAGACAGACAGGATGGAGAGACAGGTGTGTCGGACCAGCTCACTTCTTTCTGTCTGTGCTGCCACCTGGGGCTGCAGGCAGGGGTCCTGGACCCTGTGCAGAGTCCTCTGTCCCCATGGGGTGCTCAGAGCTTAATTCCCTCCAGCAGTAATCCCAGGGCACTGAGCTGAGAGGACATCCTATTCAGGAGCATCTCGGGAGAATAGAAAAGAAAGGCCTAGCCTCAGAAAGGAATCTATAGTCCAATAGAGGTCCAGATAATGATTCCAGCTGCCAAGATCCAAGAATAAGGCTCCCCACCCCCAACCCCAAGGCGCCCCTGGATGGACCCACATTAACTTAATTTACGGTTTAAAAACTCCTGCTCAATCTCAAATAATGATTTTTTTCTTCTTCCCTCCATGATCTTTGGTCTTTGGAAATGGGAAAAAAACTAAAAAAAGGAACGCAGAGCTGCCGGGCTGTCTTCCAAGGCCGCTTTTATCACAGGGAGTGGAGTCCCAGGACACATGGCTACCATCACCTCATTGACGCGGCCCCCGTCAGGGGAGTGCAGCTGGCCTGCGTCCAGCTACCACCTCTCTCTGTGGACTTTCTGGTTTGTCTCTTTTTATAAGCACAATTCGCTGGCATCTCTCAGATCCTTTCTTCCTGACACTCCCGACTCACCAGCAATGGTGCGGGGGAGCAAACGTCTCACTTTTTCTACTGGGGTTGCAGAAAAAGTCCTTGTGTGCGGGACTATAAGCATTTCAGCTCTGGCTTTTCCAGTGATTAACTGTGCAACCATGGCCTAACTACCTGATCTTTGAGGTTTGTGTTTATTTCTATATAGCAGATAATAATAAAAGTCACACTAATTCTATCATAAGTCATTTTTGAGAACAAAGCAAAAGGCAAGTTGTCAAATACTATTCAATATTGATGAAGTATTATCATTATTACCAAGAATGTCTGGTTTTTTAAGTAGCAATTGTTTATTTTCACTGCATATATTAATCCAACCAACAGGTAGGCGAGGGCACAGAAGACACCCGGGTCCCATTGCTCATGGAAAGCTCAAGTACTGGGCCTCGTGCCAGATGCGGGGAGACAAACCCATAGATAAGACAGGTTTTCTCTCTCCTCGGGAACAGTGGGGGTTTATAAGTGCCACAGTGCATACTACTGAACAGGTGGACTGACTTGTGTGTTACAATAAAAATATGCTCACAAACAGCAGGCTTACAAAAGACATCAGAACACCATATAAATAGAAGGAATTTATGTGGTTAAAAATAATAAGTGCTGGTGAGGATGTGGGGAAATGGGAACTCTTATACACTGTTGGGATTGCGAATTAGTGTAGCCACTATGGAGATCAGTGTGGAGGGTCCTCAGAAGACTGGGAATGGAACTACCATATGACCCAGCTATACTACTCCTGGGTATCTTGCCAAAGGAATCAAAGCCAGAATATTCTAGTAATACGTGCATATCCATGTTTACAGCAGCACAATTCACAATAGCCCAATTACGGAACCAGCCTACGTGTCCATCAACAGACAAATGGATCACAAAACTGTGGTATAGACACACAATGGAATTCTACTTGGTCATGAAGAAAAACAAAATTATGCCATTTGTAGAAAAGTGATGGAACTAGAGAATATTATAGTAGGTGAGATTAGTCAATCAAAAAATTGAAGGGTCATATGCTTTCTCCCTTATGTGGAAGCTAGGGAGAAATTGAGATACAAGAAGGACTCTAGATAAAGGAGGAGAAACCTCGGTGGAACACTGGAGAGGATCTAGAAGGAGTTGGAGGAGACTTGATGAAGGAAACACTTCAATTGACACTATGTACATATATGAAATTATCAATGCCAATCTCAATATTGTGTAAGGGGAAGGAGAGGGAGCCTCATGGGGTGAAATCTGGGGAGAAGCTTACCAAGTGCTGTGTGCACGTACATCCCTATCACTCTGAACTTCATTATCATGTGTGACTACAATGCACCAATAAAAGTATATTAAAATATTATACCTGGAAAAGGTCTCAGTAATCCCCAGAAATTAATAGCTGGAATGGGTATATGTCTGAACCCTGGCTTCCTTTAGGTCTGGCATAAGAGTTAGAGTTTTCTTAACCTCAAACATACACATGCCAAATAGCAAACACTGCAATACACAATTACTGGGGTAAAACAGACAGGGCTTCTGTTAGCAAGGCTGGTCCACCGACTCCAGTCTCTATGCATCTGCTCATTGCTGTCTTCCTGGGAGAGAATTCTCGCTTAGCAAACCAAGGACAGCACACCTATAACCGTTAATATCCCTCTTCCGGCATGGTATAAACTCACCAATAACAATGCATGAGACCTCGCCTTTTAATAATGCTGATTTCCTTTCTGATGAAGACTAAATCGAGGTATCCAACTTCAGGGTTGAAAGCAATTCTGTCTGGCAAAGTCGTAGAGATGGGGATGGGCCGTGGTGGAGAGAGCAAAAGAGGGACCGCATTTGCCCACATGTATATGGGGGAACACTAAGTAAAGAGTGCTCAGCTGCCAAAAATTCTTAACGAGGAGCCAGAGATGGTGCTCCTGTTAAATGTGCTCCTTTGTTCTTCCAGCCACTTGTTAATTCATGCACTCATTCATTTATTGAGTATTGATTCTATGCCACGCACTGTCCGGGGCTGAGTTATAAAAAAGCAAACAGAACAAAACAAAACCCCTCAAACAAACAAACAAACACACAAACAACAACAACAAGCAAAGTTCCTGTCTCATGAGCACCTTCATTCCCTTGGGACAGCTAGATCACAAATAGATACAGGAGAGAAAATACTGGGTGGTGACAGGAGCAACCATAGAGAATAAAGCAGATGAAGGGATAGAGGGACAGGGTGCAGGGGCCAGGTGGTCCACCATAGAAGTGGGGTTTGAGCTGGACATGGTGGGGCACACCTGTAATCCCAGTACTTGGGAGGCTGAGACGGGAAGATGGCAGGTTTGAGACCAGCCTCAGCATCTTGGTGAGGCCCATAGTAACTGTTTGAAAATAAAAAAATAAAACAGGGTGGGGGGTATAGCTCAGAGGTAGAATGCCTGAGTAACGCGCGTCATGAGTGTGCGCGCGCACACACACACACACACACACACACACACACACACACAATAAGTGGCTTAAGATGTAGGGCTGAGGAGACATTTAAGGAGAAGCAGCAGCCTCCTAAGCTCAGAGGAACACCGGCCAGGAGAGAATGGCGGGTGAGACTGAGAGGCTGCGGTACTGAGCCTCCGAGAAAGGACTGGCTGCTGCCCTGCGGCACCTGTCCCAGGTGAGGGAACTGCATAAAAACGCTGCTGTCACAGGCTGGCTCTGGAAAAGGTCACCAGTTTAGTAGCGAGTGGCAGGGAATGTCTGCCTGGGATGACAATTGTTCCTTATTTAGGGTTCAAAGCCACTTGAGAATGAATAGGTCAGGAAGGCGTCTGGCCACACAGTGGGTAATGTCAGAATAGCATTTCAGAGCCAGCAGAGGCAGGAAAGGGCACCCCTCTTGGGTAGAGAAAGAGGGGACCAGATGGTTAAGTGAGAGCCCCTTGATGAGGGCTGCAGCTTTCCTATGCTTTTTTGTTTCTTAGTCAAAATTACCATTTTAATTAATGTATACCCTAGCTCACAAAACAGTCTTTTTTTTTTTTTTGCTTCAAGGAATTCACCCTGAACCAGGTGTAGTATTTTTAACCATTTAACGACTGATGGTGCTCCAAAGACCCAGCAAAGGTGAGTCAAGGTGAGGAAGGATAGTTTGCAGGGCAAGGAGGAGCCACAGAGGGCGCCACAGAAGGCTTGAGCCTTCCTGCGTGAGCCTGCAGGAGTCCTCTGCCCCACCTCCAGCTTTCCCTTCTAGAAGGAAGGATGCTGAACATAAACAATCTAGAAAATTCTCCATCATGTTTACTTGCAATAATATTGCTGAGGACGCGGTCCACTGCAGGGCTAGGTTGACGATCCTTTGGGAAGTTCCAGGTGAGAAATTCCTTTCAAAACTAAACATCAGGATAAGCATGTTTGAAAAGATGATATAGAGGTGGAGTAGCTATAAATCAAAAACTACAAATCTGAAATGCTCCAAAATCCAAAACTTTTTGAGTGCCAACATGATGCCACGGGTGGAAAATTCCACACCATGGAGCTGTTTTATGTGTTATTCAGGATAATATGTAAAAATGTTCAGGCTACACATCTACATGTTTTATGTACATGAAACATAAATGAACTCTGTATTTAGACTTGGGTCCCATCCCCAAGATATCTTGTTACATATATGCAAATATTCCAAAATCCCAAATTCTTCTAGTCTCAAGCGTTTGAAGAAAGGATACTCAACCTGTAGTTTGTTTTGGAGCAAGAATTCTCTAACTGGCTAAGTATGCTTTCTTTTTTTTTTTTTTTTCCTTTTTAACTTTGGCTGACAGGAAGCTCAGAGCTCAACTTTAAAAACAGCTCAGGATACAAGGATCCATGTCCATAAATCTTTGTATCTTTTCTTACAGGTTGCCTAAAATCCTTTGTATGACAGAGTAGGCTATAAATGAGTAATAAATGCAGTAGTGTGTTTGTACGATAGACTGCTGTTAGGTTCCATTTAGTTTTTCCTTCTTGCATGACCTCTGTGACTTGTTGTATATGAGTATTTCGAAAAAAAATCCACTTAATTAATCTATTAGTAGGCCAAGGACAGGTAGACTTTATTGTCCCTCTAGACAGGGTTGGAACGATCTTATAGCTTGGACCTAGAGAGGTTTACCTTTCACTGGTTCCTAATGTGGACAGCTACATACTGCAGTGTAGTCTCCCAGAAGCAACCAAAACTACCCCAGCACTGGTGACCAGAGTTTCTGAAGTTGTAACTGATGTAAAGAGATTCAACTACACTCAGGGAAGACCCCCTCTCCCCACATCACTGAGAAGCCAGGTCCTCCACATTAAAAGAGCTGCAGCGTAGGCCAGGTGGTCCATCCTCATTCTCTTTCTCTCTTTGTGTCTTTCTCAACTCCCTGGCTCCAAGGTTTTCGCTTGGCCCTGGCTCAATTCACCTAGAGAGACTTTGTTCTGACCTGCAGGTCCCTTTACCATTTTGCTTCCTGTAGCTTCTCCTGGAGGGCTGGGCTGTCTCAAAGTGTCCTCAGACACCTGAGCCATCAGAATCCCTTCTGATAAATGGGGAAAATGGTCACTCATCCCTTCCCCTTCCCAGTTCATTTGGAACATACATCAGAAGCTGCTTCAGCTGCACTTTAGTGAATCAATGCTCTGGATTAAGCAACAGAGATAACAAAGGACCAGGCTCATCATGATTGGAGCTCATGCCCGGAGTCAAGTTTCCATCGGTCAAGGTGCAGAGAAGCCAGGGACCACCGACTCCCGTTCCCAATCTGAGAGGTGTTCTGGCGCCAGTTTAGTATATGGGCCTCTGAGCTATGTCTAGGGTCACTGCTTGCACCAAAGAGAGCCATGTCAGTCAGTCATGACACATGCCAATTTTATAGTCCAACAATTATACAGTTTACTTTCTATTTTCCAGGGAGCCATGTCCTATAAGCCCATTCGTTACAGATTTGTTTAGCACAGAAATCCTAGAGAGACTAGGTGTATACTGCTAAAAGGCAATCCATAGACAAGGACTTTCTCCTAGTAAGTATTTGTGCTTTTGACAGAAGGTCTGTCCATCCATATGTTTATAACACTTGACCGGGTAGCAGAGCCTGGGAAGGGCGTGGGGGAAGGGAGGATAGAGAGGATGATGGACGGGTATGTGGGTGCCGTTGGATAGGAGGAATAACTTCCAATGTTGTATAGCACAATAGGATAACTATGGCTGACAACAATTAATTGCATATTTCAAAATAGCTAATAGAGAGGATTTTGGATGTTTCTAACACAAAGAAATCATAAATGTCTCAGGTGATGGATATACCAATTATCCTGATTTGATTATTACACATTGTATATTTGTATACAATGTCACACTGCCTCCCATAAGTACATAAAATTATGTTAATTAAAAATAAAAAAAGAACACTCCTAAAACAAAAACAGGTCCCTTGTCTTTCTCCCCTGGGTCTATAAAAGGGGTCATGGACTGCAGTAGATTGAAGACCTGTGCAACATTTCCCTTTCTTTCCAGGAACATTTTATATAAACCCATGCACAGGATATGCAGAAGGCTCACGAGGAGCAGTTACCTAGTATGTCTGCCCATGCCTCATTCATCCAACCACACTGTCTGCTGGCCAGGGTGAGCTGTGGTTGTTTCCAAGCCTGTTTATGCCCGTTTTTTTTTCTTGTTGTTGCAATTCGGTGCTCAAGTAGATATGTAACTCTATTAACTAAGAGAGTGGAAAGAGTTCTTTCTCTGAAGACTAAATTGAAATTCTTTAGAAAAACTGGACAATGGTGAGCTGCTAAAAAGTTGCCATTGGATAAGACAATTAGGAAAGGTAGTAACAATCTAGTTGATTCTGTGTTTCTGTGCTTACAATACTATTTTTGTGTGTGTGTGTGGTTGTTGTTTGTTTTTGTGGTATTTGGGATTGAACCCAGGGGCACTGTACCTCTGAACTTACACTCCAGTCCTTTTTATTTGCAAACAGGGTCTCACTAAGTTGCTGAGGTCCTTGCAAAGTTGCTGAGGCTGGCTTTGAACCTCCGATCCTCCTGTCTCAGCCTCCCAAGTACTGGGATTATGGCACGCACTACCATGCCTGGCATTAACTCTGTTTTCAGTACCTGGAATTGGATACTGCAGGATGGGTGCAGATCACACAGAAAGCATGACGTATGACTAATCATGGGTACTAAAGCTGGGGCTCTGTAGCGCCTGCTTTTGTGGTCATTCTTATACAGTAGTGGCGCACCTAAACATTTTCTTTCTATACTATGGTCAGCTGTATGACAGTCTGAGCAACTACTACAGGTGGCATTAGAAACAAGCAACAAGAAACCTTCATTCCAGACCAGCTCCAATTGTTTTGAGACCTGGATCTGCCCTTTGGAGGAAATAAGATATTCCTGCAAAATAATCCCAAAGGCCCCCTTTGAATTCTGACATTCTAGGATTCTATAGCTGCCAATCACTTCATAGCTGCTTAAATCCTGAACATAATGACCAATCTCAAATGTATCCCCCACGCTCCATAGATAAGAGGACTCTGTCCAACCTTCTTGGTTGAATCAGGACTCCCTATTTGGGGCACAATAAATTTTCCTTAGAGACAGGCAGATTTTGGACATACCTTTGTCTAAATAGTTTCAAAACAAAGTTTTTGGTGTGCCTGTGGCTTCTGAATCTATGTCTCATCAAAGTGTGGAATGATCCTAAACATCTTATAAAGCCCTTTTTGCCTCTGTGCTTGATCTTTTCCATTTCAATTAACTCTCTATTGAAGTGTCATTGGATGAAAGACATCATAGAAATGGCAGAACCTGTTATAAATGCAACCTTTTAGCTCCCGAGAGAGTCTAATTCCCTTCCATTTATGCAAGTTCTGACTGATGGTGACCCAGTAACTTAGGTGTAAGGCTCCTCGTGATGAATCGTTTTAAAGAGCTTGTTCGGGGAGGCAACTGCAGCTCTGAGCTAATAGAACTCAACATGACATCCAGTCACCTTCTGCAGCTTTGGAATAATGTGCCAGGTGTGAATGAAGAAGCTGAAGGGAGTCACAGAGAGTTGTTCAAGGCCAATAAACTTCCACAACTCATAAAACTTGGGTAGACAGTAGCTCCTTGACTTACACGCTTGCAATTTGTGAACTTCAGTAACTACCACCAAAGCTAGGCACTAGAGTAAAAATGTGACAAGTTTTTCCTCTACTGATGGATCACAGCCACTTGTAGGAGAGCATTACTACGGATTTAAGGACAAACATGCTTAAAAATGTACCTAATAACAACTTTTATGAACGCAAATGTGTGTGTGTGTGTGTGTGTGTGTGTGTGTGTGTGTGTGTTACTGAAGGTTGAATCCAGGAGTGTTCAACCACTGAGCTACACCCCCAGCCCTTTTTATTTGTGAAACAGGGTCTCACTAAATTACCATGCACTGGCCTTGAACCTGTCACAGATCCTCCTGTCTCAGCATCTCAAATATTGGGATTACAGGTGCACACCACTGTGCCTGGCTCTGAATGCATTTTTTATTCTTTAATTCAATAAACATTTAATCAATGTCTATGAAATATGTTGGATGCTTGTTGTTAAATAAAAATGGATGTGGTATAAATGACAACCTTGAATACATTACAGATGAGGACAGAAGACATTGATACAGATACAAAATAGATGTAAGATAATAACAAATGTGGCAAAAATGGAAACTACGTAAAATCCAATGAAGATGTTGCAAAAGAATAATCCTTTGCAACTGATGGAGCCAGAAGAAGGCCTCAGGGGAGAGGTGGCATGAGTCTTGGGGAGAAGTAAGAGTTCAGCAGGCATAGGAGGAGGTGGTAGGCCATTTCAGACTGAGGAAAGACCAGACCAGGCTGAGCAGCCATCATGGCAGAGAGCTGCATGGTAGAAGGGAGGCTGCACGGATACAGAAAGCAGTACAACTCTGGTTCTAAGTCCCACTCCGCCACTGGCCACCTGTATAATCCTGCATAGTTCTTTCCCCTCTGCATTTTTGGTTTCCTCTTTGCAAATGGGGCTAAGAAACGCTCTTGCAGTTTGTTATAAGGAATGCGAATGATTAAATTATCTAGCATGGTGCCTGATACTTTAGAATTGTCCAACAAGTGCGCTGTGAATTTGTACCATTATTATTAGGATAAATTGAGAAAGGAAAACTGGGCTCAACCTGTGGATATAGAAGCCTGCTCTCGACTTCTATGTGGAGGTGAGGGCGCATCAAATTTCCTAAGCAAGAGAAGACCATGAAAATAATCCTTGCCCTACTTATTCCTTAGGGTTTTTAAGAACTACACAGCAACAGAGTCGATAATAAATAGAAATGTCCACTGGATACCGGGTTCTTGACAGGGCATATAAAATACATTGTTTCAGCTAAGTCCTTCAATAACTTTAGAAGATAGGAATTATTACTTTCCATTTAATAGAAAAGGAAAACGAGGCACAGAGAAATAGCAGTCCCTTGCCTGTGGTCATGCTGCTAATAAGCTGTACAGCTGGGATCCAAACTCGGTCCATATGTACATGGCTCATCTTTCATTGTGGGCCTAGAGGTGTGGTCCACAATCCAAGCCAGTGAAGACTGAAGTCAAGTAAAACTCCTTTTACATCACAGGGTTAGGGACAGCTCAGGGTAGTGCAAGAATGGGATCTGATCTTCTGAGAGTTGTGTCCGGCACAGAATCTTCTTCACTAAGTTTCCCTGATTTTTATGCTGCATCTTCTAGCCCAGATGGCCCACTTCATACCCTACGTAGCACCAGAGAATAAAGAAGATAGGATCTCCCTCTGCGAGCTGGTCCACGTCGGGTCTGAGCCCCTGTGATGGACAGATGTGTGGACGGGTATCAGCAGGTGCCGGAGCGCCTCACACTGCAAAGCCCAAGCCCTGTGATGCTGCCACACTCCCCAGGGCCTGGGAACACCTGGTGTCCTGCTGATGTTGAGGGGCTCACACACCATGAAGGTAACTATGGCAGTCAGAGGATGAGAGGGAATGCTTAAAAACAGCAACATGCAATTTCCTCCTCTATCAAGCCTTCCCCAACCTCATGGGCCGGATCTAGCTCTCCTGCTGAGTTCCCATTGCTTCTGGACCATGTCTTCATTACAATAATTAGCTCTTAGCAGCAGTGGGCATTGGAATCCTCGGGGGATGTTTAGAAAAAGTACCTGTACCTGGTCCCCATCTCAAGAGATTCTAATTTGCTAATTTCCTATCTCTGGGTTGGACCAGAGAATTTGGTTGTTTTTGTTTGGTACTGGGCAATAAACCCAGGGG